>CM051259.1:68962024-69242024 GCA_027921565.1 Artemia sinica
CCTGAATTGGTATATATAGGGGTGGGGGTAAAATTCGTTTCTGACAAAAATGATTATTATATTTGGAAAGAGCATAAACAAAGGCATCAAGTGGTATGTTTACTTTATTCATAAGTAAATAATGAATAATTATAAAAATAAATAAATAAAAAAACAATAATATGAATAAACAAAATAAAAAAAAACATGAATTCAAGTCCATCTTCCATTTTAAAATAATCTATATTTTTAGTTAGACATGAAGAATGCTACCTAACAAAAACATTAATAGACAAATACTGATTATTTAGGTTAGGTTAGTTAGATGGCACTTGGGTGTTTGTTTTTCAAGACTTAGGGAATGGACACAAATATTTAGAAATGTGATAGAAAAACTGGAAAAAGGAGTGAAGATAAAGGTTCTCCCCTTTAAGATATGTTAACTAAGACTACTTTCCATATTACAAAGTAAGAATTGTTTTCTTAACATGTTTCCTTATGTAGAGGACCAACCCTACATTTATTCTGAATTGCATTTTCAGAGCTAAAACCAGAGAAAAAGAAACCTGAAAATTAAGGTATAATGTAGGTATAAACATAGTAGCTTGGTAATATCTTTCTGGAGTATGTTTTTGGCTCTAGATTTATTACTACAAGTTTGATTTCCTAACCTGATCTTTTTCAATGATAGAAAAAAGTAGCTGTCTAGAATTTTAACAATCTTATACAAAAGCTAACCCTATAAAGGGTTTTTCTGCTGTCTAAACAAAAACTGTTAGCTAACAATTTTCCCAACAACAGTGTTTCTGCTGTCCAACTAAAAACTGTTAGCTAACATTGTTAGAGAATATTTAAAGCAAAATATTTTTGTTAGCTAACACTTCTGTTTCTGCAGCCCAAACATATAACTGTTAGCTAACATTGGGACAGCAGAAAACCCCTATAGTTTAGCCTATTTATATGAAACTATTCTGCTTCACAAACAAACTTTAATATTGTTTCCAAGATTTGGCAGCATTTTCTAACTTCAGCCTCAAGCCTCAAATTTGGGTAAATTTTAACTCACTAATTACCTTAAATCATATTTGCCAGCAATAGAATGATCCTGTAATCGCCAGTCAGTGATTGGTGTGCTGACTAATCAGGTGAGTCCCAAACTAATTGTCATGGCTTGCTGCACTATTCCTTGTCCACTGATGATTTGAATCTGAAATAGAAATGTCTTCAGAATTAGAATTTCCTCCTGAATCCAAATATAACATTCATTTGTGTCAGAATTAAACTAGCACCCTTTAGACCTAGAAATGTTGTCTAAGATAAGGCTCCATCATTGATTATCAATACACCTAAAATATTCAGTATCAAATATGGAAAAAAAAATATTAAACATTAGAAGCCTAGAATTCAAGCTATTGAGAAGAAAATATGTCAAGAAAACAAATTTTATTTCATAATATGTGGAATAATTGTAGTTAACATATTTTGACTATGCAAATATATAGCCCAGATTATATATTTTCTATTTCTCAATTTCATCAGTGTTGAATTTCGAAGTTGAAATAAGAGTGACATTTGGCAAAATGTGTTGGAAATGTATAATTTGGGCTATATATTTGCACATTAGAGGGGGGAGGGGCAGGGGTGATTGTAGTCAAAATGTATTAACTAAAGTTATTCTGCCTATTATGAAGAAAAAAATATTTTCTTAACTTGTTTCCTTCTCAACAGCTGCAATTCTATGCTTCTACCATTTAAGCTAATTAAATTATTATAAACAAAATTTTAGACAAGTTCAACCCAATCCAATTTCTAGGTAGCATAATAGAAAGATTTTGATTTTATTGCAAAATTAGGGCTCTTGAGAAGGAAACTTATTGATAAAACAAGTATTACAGTACTTGTCTATTATATGAAATAATTGAGAAGTGAAGGTTGCTGAATGCTAATGAAATAAAACTAAATTATGATGAAAATATAATAGTTTAGAGACAAATTTGGGCTATATATTTGCACATTAGGAGGGGGGGGGGGTTAAAGTATTGCATATATTAAATAAGTAACCTAAACAAATCTATTTTAACCTAACCAAATCAATTTAACCTAATGAAAAAAATATGATGAAAAATAGAGTACTTTATTGGCAAAATTGTGAAAACTACAACTTGGATATATGCTCCCAGAATGCAGAAATTAAAGAGAGACATTACTTGAATTTACTGAAAAAAAAAGAAATATATCAATGAATACCTAGATCCATCTTAAATTACACACAAAAATAACAAATACTTCAACATAGTCTTCCCTGTAAGGCTCTATGGCCAGGAAAAAACAGGGGAGGAGCAAAAATAAAAATAAACAAATCACATTATCAAGAAGTTTTTATCAGCCACCAAAAAAGCATAAATAAAATTAAAAAAAAGGGAAAATCCCTACCCAAAACATGAGGCAAAAAGGAGGCTACCCCAGCTTTGCTTCTTTTGCAAATTCACAAAACAATAACACAGAAACATCAAAACAATTTACCCCAACTTTGTAAATTCATAATACAAAAAGATCAGAAACAATGCTAGTAACTTGTCATCAACACTAAACAATATTTTCAGTCAATTTTTCATCTTTAAAATATAGCGGCAGTTTAGACTTTCAAATTTGAAGCCCAGTTTAAATTTATTTGAGATTAAAAGAATTTGAAAAAATTCTCGTTTGGAAAAATCATTTGAGTAAATTCAATAAATGTCTGTTTCTACGGTGGTCATATATCACATTTATATTTTACATACTTGGCCCTTTCTTTTTCCCTCTTTGTTTTTTTTACTTCTTTAGGAAGGTATGGAAGTGCTATAGGTGGTAAAGAACAATATTCATGGGGATTATTCTTTTCAGCATCTAAGACAGTTCGCCTTAAACATTTGTCAGCTTTTCTCTATGTCCCCACTATCAATTACATCTTCCCATTTAACCTTAGATAGGTCTTACCTTATCTGCTCATATCCAAAGAGAGATTTCTTTATCTTATTATTCATCTTGTTGTTTACTTGTATTTTGTATTGAGTCAATCTGAAAGTAGGCAGAAACCTAGAGCTTGGTGTTCAATATTTTAAAATATAAAATTGTGCAATGGGGAGAAATTTTTGCTGGCCTTTTCTCTATGTCCCCACTATCAATTACATCTTCCCATTTAACCTTAGATAGGTCTTACCTTATCTGCTCATATCCAAAGAGAGATTTCTTTATCTTATTATTCATCTTGTTGTTTACTTGTATTTTGTATTGAGTCAATCTGAAAGTAGGCAGAAACCTAGAGCTTGGTGTTCAATATTTTAAAATATAAAATTGTGCAATGGGAGAAATTTTTGCTGGCCTTTTCTCTATGTCCCCACTATCAATTACATCTTCCCATTTAACCTTAGATAGGTCTTACCTTATCTGCTCATATCCAAAGAGAGATTTCTTTATCTTATTATTCATCTTGTTGTTTACTTGTATTTTGTATTGAGTCAATCTGAAAGTAGGCAGAAACCTAGAGCTTGGTGTTCAATATTTTAAAATATAAAATTGTGCAATGGGGAGAAATTTTTGCTGGCCTTTTCTCTATGTCCCCACTATCAATTACATCTTCCCATTTAACCTTAGATAGGTCTTACCTTATCTGCTCATATCCAAAGAGAGATTTCTTTATCTTATTATTCATCTTGTTGTTTACTTGTATTTTGTATTGAGTCAATCTGAAAGTAGGCAGAAACCTAGAGCTTGGTGTTCAATATTTTAAAATATAAAATTGTGCAATGGGGAGAAATTTTTGCTGGCCTTTTCTCTATGTCCCCACTATCAATTACATCTTCCCATTTAACCTTAGATAGGTCTTACCTTATCTGCTCATATCCAAAGAGAGATTTCTTTATCTTATTATTCATCTTGTTGTTTACTTGTATTTTGTATTGAGTCAATCTGAAAGTAGGCAGAAACCTAGAGCTTGGTGTTCAATATTTTAAAATATAAAATTGTGCAATGGGGAGAAATTTTTGCTGGCCTTTTAAGGATGATGCAGTTAGTTGCAAGTATATTCAGCATAAAAGCCCTTATTATACAAAGGTGATAACAAAATGACAAGCTGTAGCCATTCAACAAACTTTAAATATGTTTTGGTTGAAAAAACAAAATCTATACATTTGAGCCAGGCAGAATATTTTTGGCTTTATGGATCTTAATTGAAAATTTACAGGTGATCTCTGTTTGCTAATTAGTATGAATTACAAGTTGATATGTCTTTGTACTGCAATACAAATACTAAATTTGTATGTAAAAACAGGGTCAAAGGTTGTCAGTAGTCAAAACTTACACATTTGAGTGAGGCAGAATTCTTTTCTTTTTTTTGCCTTCTTGGATTGTAATTAGACCCCGGCGCCGCGCCGATGAGGGAAGACCGGCGGCGGCGGGCCCAAAAAAAGCACGCCGCCGGTAAGATGTCGGCGGCGCGCCGCCGGCGCTATCAATGTTGACCGCAAACATTAATGTTTTCATCAGTCTTTCTCAAATCACAGCTTAAATTTACAACAGATTCGAGCCTATTAATGAGTTCAAAGATTCACAAGTTGCTGGCTGGAAACTGGTCTTCTTCATTATTCATCAAGAGAAGTAGGAATCTGGTAGAAATGAAATGGCTGTGTGAATTCCTAACATAAATAATTATCAAAATTAGTAGTTTTTTCATCGAACATTGCTGCATACAAAACTTCAAATACCATATCACAAAATTCGTTAGTTATCTGGGCAAAAACTTTGAATATAACTTTGAACTTAGAAGCTTAATTTTTTCATAATGCCCTTTGCCTATATCTGTTTTGTCACCTTTAAAACAGTTGAAATGGGCGACTTTGATATTGATTGTTTTTTTTTTGCTCTTTTGGATTCCTAAAAAGCCTTCTTGTATTAAAAACTGGTTTTTAATAACAATTTAAAAAAAATGCATTTTAAAGTTTTTCTTTGGCTTCTTTATAGAATATATGTCATGTAGGCTAAGGCTGAACTGCTGCTTTTTATTGCTTTTGGCTGCTCTTTTGGATAGTATTCATTTTTTTCTTTTGGGGATTCATTCCAAATTATAAATTCACAAATACCTAATATCAGTCAAATTATAAACTGCATCTAAAAGGAATAAATTTATCAAATTGAAAAATACATGAGGAACACTTCACATGAGAACACTTCAATTACAATGAAACAAAAAACACAATGGTTTATTCGGTATGAAGAAAAATGAAGTGCCAGCTATTTTCTTAGGTAAAAAATGAAAAGCTCATCCATTTTAAATGTAATTAAATGAAATAATATGCAGACTGAAGTAGCTCCAGGAAGATGTTGAGATTTTGTTCCTCGTTTGTCACTTTTAATCCAAGCAAAATGTTAGGACACTTAGTATCAGTTATTGAGTTTAAGCTTTGATTTCCAAATGCTCACAAAAATTACTAAATTTAAAAAAGTCGCAACAATAAGTCACCTGTGGTTAAAATACTCAAAGACTCCTCTTAGATTCCCACCCAGGCTCAAACCTTCTGCTATGGTCATTTCCATGGAAATCTCCAAAGAGTTTCTTTTTAAAATAGCTTTCAAGCGTAGTTAGGGGTATTTAGCCTTTTTTGCTTTTCTTCAAAGCTTTGAAAAAAGTGTTATAATATTCCAAATGTTACATTTGTTATATTTGTGCATATTTTTGGTAATCATATGTGGGGTGATCGATTTTTTTAAACCACTGTAGATACGTAAGAACGTTGCAACATCTAGTACCCTGAGGTCATAAGACTGTCAAAGACTCCTCCTTGAATCTCCCAAATTGAAAGGTTTTATTATGACCTGGCCTTTTAATGTAACTTGGGCACTGGATCAAGGGCGCCATTGTCACTCGAGCGCAACGTTAGGTGGGGATGTCTATATCGCTTTCGTCACACAAATTCGTTTTAGTTTGAATCTGCCTGGTACTTATGAATGAATGTTTTCAAATTAAACCCGTTTCATCAATAAGAAAAAAAACGGGTTGGACGCATATGTCCCTTTCCCTTTGGACGATAAAACCATGCAAGTGCTGTATCAAGTATAACTCACAAAAATCTTGTTAATTTTTTGTCAACTTTTCAACTTTTTGGCATCCCTGCTTTCAATAAAAAAAAAAAATCAAGGTACTATCACCTAAATATAATAACTCCCTATGCCCCCCCTATGGATACTATCTTGATAGGACACCATCTCTGCTTTAAATAAAAAAAATAATTAACTTATTGGCACCCCTGCTTTCAAAAAAAATCAAGGTTTTATCATTTAAATATGATTGCTCACTACCCCTCCCCCCCCCCTCTGGATACCACCTTGATAAAATGCCGTCTCTGCTTTAAATTAAAAAAAATTACTTTTTGGGATCCCTGCTTTCAATAAAAAAAAATTTCGAGATATTATCATTTAAATGTAATACCCCCCTACCCCCCCCCCCTCTGGATACCACCTTGATAGGATACCGTCTCATCTTTCATTAGAAAAATAAGTTACTTAATAATTAACTAGGTCACTATACACGCAAAATAATGTTAAACAGCTTAGTGTTCCTTGAAAAAAATTGATGGTATGAGTAAAGGGGTACAAAGACAACAACAAAAATGTCGAAATTATTCAGATATACCTCAAATTATTGGAAAACTGAGTCATAGATTCGCTGTGGCATTCAATAAGATCCAAAGAATCTAGTTAAAAGGGAGCACACACAAAAGCCAAATTAGGCCAGTAGCCTATGAGAAATCGCAAAATATCCAAGACAATGAACAAGTCTTAATTGGGGGCCCTGGGTCTGTCAAAATATTTCAATGGTTTCCCAGGAAATTTGATATCATTTTCTTCTGTCCCCACTTTAAATGAAAAAAATAGTTATCCTTTTGGAATCCCTGCTTTCAATAAAAAAATAAGGTATTATCACTTAAAAATGATAGCCCCCTATCCCCCCCCTATAGGCAATATTTTACAATTTATTTATGAGTCATATTTTTGGGGTAGCTTCCAAACAATTGAGTATTAAACATTCAGGCGTTCAACAATTGAGTATTAAACATCAAGAAAATCTTATCTAAAAACAGCAAAAAAAAAAATCTGCAAACTTACAATTCAGCAGTAGAAACAATCTGTCGACTGTCAATTTCAAAATCCAACTGAAGGCTGAAGCTGTATAGTAGTGAATTTGTTCTATAATTGTATTCAACTTGAAAATAAAATTCTTGACTACGAACGATGTTAGAAATAGCGATTGGCAAACTACATTCAAAATGATTTAAACTCATTTCATAAAGACGATCTGTGTATATTGCAATATTTGCAATTGCATATTGCATCTGTCTGGTTTTTATGCAAAGTAACAAAAGAGACGAAAACTAATGAACAAGAGAGTAGTGAAGAATTATGGTATGCAAAGTAATATTTGGCAGGGAAAGTCACTCGTGGTAAATCGCTAGGGGTGGCACCGTGATTGCGTGATTTTCGGGGATTCGGGGAACCAAATTTTTTTTCGGGGTGACGCATATATTTTCGGGGAAATATCCGAAAATTTGGGGATAGTGCAAGCATTGCTTGATTTCTAATCAGGAAAATCGAAATACTAAACCACACGAGAAGGAAAAGCTCCGACTTTGCGGTTGAAGCAATAAAGAATTGCCGCAAAATTAATTTAAAGTCGACCAAACGCCGCCGCCTGCGTCGGCGGTGGCGCGCCAGCGGCGTTACGACACTTCGGCGGCGTTCGACCAGCCCTCTCGTCGGCGGCTTTCGGTCGATCCGCCGGCACGGCGCCGGGGTCTAATTGTAATTGAAAATGTAGTTGATCTCTTTCTGCTAATCAGTATGAATAACAAGTTAATCTACCTTTATACTTTAATACAAATATCAGACTTGTATGTACAAAAACAGGATCAACAGAGGGAGTAGTAGCCCCTGTATATTTAGGAGTACTTATGATCAAACAGCTTGTAGTACAACAACACTTGTCAACAGACATTGAAACTCTAAAAAATGTTTAAGTGAAAATAAAGGCAGAACCAAAATTTATTATTTATGTAGATTCTGAATATCCAAAACACTTTCATGAAAAATTTCTAATTGAAATGAATGAATTAAAGGTTGTGCTTTTAAAAAGAAGTGCCATCTTGATGGCACGGTTGCCACTGGACTAAAAAGTTTTGTAATATCCGAACTCTAAAAACGTAGATTTTGACAGGAAAGTCTCTATCCTGCTAGGTAATTTTTTTTATGTCATCTCATTTAAAAAAATTCCTCTTCCAAATTTTAAGAGGTATCTTTTTTCTATCTTAATAAAAAATTTGAAAACCCCTCCTTACTAAATTTTAATGAATTGTGACCCTTTTTTGCTTTTGCAGCATAAACAGCCACGTATTAAAGAACAAAGTGATTTGCATACAATTTGTGCTTTTGTCTCCATCAATTTTGAATGACACTTTATTCTCACATTCAAAAAATAAACCACTAAATGGATCTTCATTCACCCTTTTCAAACAAAATCCCAAAGAAAGTTGAGGAACAAAACAAAGCAGGTGCATATTATGCAAAAGGTGCACTTTTTCAAATTCTGCCTAGGTGTGCCTTCGTTTGTTTTCAATTTGTCTTGGATTTGGATGTGATTTAGATAATTTGAGGAATAAACAAGTAAAAATTGTATTTTTATTTAGGAAAATTTTGATAAACAACTCAAAGAAGTGAGTATTTTGGACTGAATTTAAAACTTATTTTTTATCCAGATATAAGAGACAACATATTAGATACATATAGCAGCAAAGCAAACATAATCAATTTGGGAACAAGGTTAAGTTGGTGGTTTACTGTTTCCATTTCATTCTTTCCTTACAAGGATATTCAGGATTTCACAAGAACAGGAATTGCTCTTCTGACATGCATAAGATCAGAAACAGATTTTGGATTGAGCCAATTGTGGAGTGAGGTTTTTATTATTTTTAACTCAGAAATCAGATGCTCAGCTCTAGCACTGGAATGGGGCAGACATGTCAATGTCAGCATAAAATTTGGTAAGAATTGTAAGCAAGGATTGTCAGCTCCATCTTTAAAATTGGCAGCACATTAGGTTCAGGTTCTTTTATTTACAAACTAAATACAACTGCAATATGGGTATGCCCAGCTGAGAGTCTAGCTCATATTACCAGGCAACCAATAACAAATAAAAACAACAAAAACATAATATATAACTGTATTTGTACCCAATCACACTCTTTTGTAAATAAATGAAAATAATGTATGACTTACCAAGCATCACCCCAAGCCAGCAGCCAAATGGAGAACAAACTAAAACAAAACACCAAAAATAGTGAAGTGAATCCATGGGGAAACCCTACCAAGAGAATGAGTCAGCAGGACGACCATAACTAAATTAAAAAAAAGATCAAAGTTTTGTACAGATCAGGGGGGGGGGGAGGGGCAAAGTTTAGCCAATTTTTCCAAATCAAGTGAAAATGACAGTGAAAAACAAAAAATGAGCCATATAGTACCATAAAGGTAAAGATGTACTAAAGTAAACTGGCTGGTTTTTCTGGATGTTCTAATGCTTATCTTAGTTTTGACAAGATTTTTGAAGAAAATAAGTTCTGGAGACTGGCTTCTGGAGAGGGCAGTTGCCCCTGCCTGCCCCTGTTCCAATGAGGTGAAAAATTTGTTCCTCTGGCTTGCAAAATTGTATTTGGATGAATAAAACTATATTGTTCATGCACTGTAATAATGCAGTACTATTTTTTTTAGACTAGATATTCAAAAGTCATGAATTTTCGGGGCATTTATTTAGTATTATGTACTTTCCAGAAAGAAGCTTTTCAAAGCAAAGAGCCATATCAAACTTAAGATGAGCAGAAATGAAATCCTATAATAATTCAAACTAAAATGAATACTGATATTTGAATGAGTAAATCTTAAAAGAAGTAAAAATTAAGGGTACTTGTACATTATATGGGCCTTTCTAAAAAGTCAAGTTTGGTTAATGCTAATGAAATAAAATAAAATAGGATGAAAATAAAAGTTTGTAAACAAATTTGGGCTATATATTTGTACATTAGGGGCGGGGGGGGGGGGGTAAAGCATAGCATATATTAAATATATAACCTAACTTAGGTACCTTTCCTCCTGCCTAAACCCTGCCAAAAATAACAGTTTAAATATCATAAGGCACTGAAAACCAGACTATGCATTGCATTACTCTATAGTGGTCTCTTGAATTAACCCATCAAAAACGGTTTTTTGTGACTGGTTTCCTTGTAAAGACCCATATAGTGCCCAAGTACCAAATTAAGTCGTATATTCAAGTCAAACTCAAAATGAACAAAAAAACTTCAATCAGAATTTTATTTACTGTCCCCCTCCTCTAACCATAAGAGTTTGAAACCTTTTTTCTGTCATTTAAGTTGTATCAAAAACTATTTGTATTTTAAGTAGTGTGCTTTGTCTTATTTGTCCTTTAGACTATTTTCAACAAGATGGTAATTTCACATGTTTGATCAGATGTTTTTGGAGGGAAAGCATCTAGAGTGTCTCTGAGGAACTAAAAATTATATTAATACATTGATGCCTTATAGCTCTCTACTATAGGTAATGCTAAAGCATGACCTCTGAAAATTTGAATACATGCAGAAAGTTGGAAGTCAATCAAGAGTTTCTATGCAAACATATACTCTATTGTATACAAAACACTTCAGTCATTATGGGGTTCAAACCTCTTTGGTTCCTGTATTTTATTTTTTTCTTATGTATATAAAACTGGCATAAAATCTTGTTAGTGCTCCATCTGTGAAGAAGGAGTCAAAAGCTTAGAAAATAATAACCAAATATTTACTTGTCAAACATGCAATGACTTTAGAAAAGAATTTCATGGAAGGGTTGATAATTTTCTAACAAATGAGATTTGATGCAATAAAAAAGAGCTCATTTCAATAAGATAGAGATTTCCGTAAGAAGTTTTCCATATAATGGTTTACTGTGGGTGCATAAAATACGTATAAAACAGTTGAAACAATAAAATTTTGCTTGACACTTCTCACTTCAGATATAAAAATTTTCAAATTTACTACTAGATAAAATTTTGCTCCAAATTATAAAGGCCAAAAAATATGTAAAACAGAGGTGGAAACATTACAAGTTTCTACAAATCATTACACCCCAAGTGTTTAAAATACTCTTTTTTAAAACCTTTGGCTTCCACCCAGCCCTCTTGGCTACCCAATTGCAATGATTCTGGGACTTGCCTGTTCTTTTCTGCAATTCCTGCTTCTTTTGAAGGGTGGCAAATATCCATTGGAAGGATCTATTTTGTCTTGGTTGTCACTAGTTGAAGATTGTTCAAAACATTCTTTTTTAAAACCTTTGGTTCCATCTGGACCTCTTGGCTGCTTAATTGCAATGATTCTGGGACTTGTCTGTTCTTTTCTGCAATTTCTGCTTCTTTTGAAGGGTGGCAAATATCCATTGGAAGGATCTATTTTGTCTTGGTTGTCACTAGTTGAAGATTGTTCAAAACATTCTTTTTTAAAACCTTTGGTTCCATCTGGACCTCTTGGCTGCTTAATTGCAATGATTCTGGGACTTGTCTGTTCTTTTCTGCAATTTCTGCTTCTTTTGAAGGGTGGCAAATATCCATTGGAAGGATCTATTTTGTCTTGGTTGTCACTAGTTGAAGATTGTTCAAAACATTCTTTTTTAAAACCTTTGGTTCCATCTGGACCTCTTGGCTGCTTAATTGCAATGATTCTGGGACTCTGTTCTTTTCTGCAATTTCTGCTTCTTTTGAAGGGTGGTAAATATCCATTGGAAGGATCTATTTTGTCTTGGTTGTCACTAGTTGAAGATTGTTCAAAACATTCTTTTTTAAAACCTTTGGTTCCATCTGGACCTCTTGGCTGCTTAATTGCAATGATTCTGGGACTTGTCTGTTCTTTTCTGCAATTTCTGCTTCTTTTGAAGGGTGGCAAATATCCATTGGAAGGATCTATTTTGTCTTGGTTGTCACTAGTTGAAGATTGTTCAAAACATTCTTTTTTAAAAACCTTTGGTTCCATCTGGACCTCTTGGCTGCTTAATTGCAATGATTCTGGGACTTGTCTGTTCTTTTCTGCAATTTCTGCTTCTTTTGAAGGGTGGCAAATATCCATTGGAAGGATCTATTTTGTCTTGGTTGTCACTAGTTGAAGATTGTTCAAAACATTCTTTTTTAAAACCTTTGGTTCCATCTGGACCTCTTGGCTGCTTAATTGCAATGATTCTGGGACTTGTCTGTTCTTTTCTGCAATTTCTGCTTCTTTTGAAGGGTGGCAAATATCCATTGGAAGGATCTATTTTGTCTTGGTTGTCACTAGTTGAAGATTGTTCAAAACATTCTTTTTTAAAACCTTTGGTTCCATCTGGACCTCTTGGCTGCTTAATTGCAATGATTCTGGGACTTGTCTGTTCTTTTCTGCAATTTCTGCTTCTTTTGAAGGGTGGCAAATATCCATTGGAAGGATCTATTTTGTCTTGGTTGTCACTAGTTGAAGATTGTTCAAAACATTCTTTTTTAAAACCTTTGGTTCCATCTGGACCTCTTGGCTGCTTAATTGCAATGATTCTGGGACTTGTCTGTTCTTTTCTGCAATTTCTGCTTCTTTTGAAGGGTGGCAAATATCCATTGGAAGGATCTATTTTGTCTTGGTTGTCACTAGTTGAAGATTGTTCAAAACATTCTTTTTTAAAACCTTTGGTTCCATCTGGACCTCTTGGCTGCTTAATTGCAATGATTCTGGGACTTGTCTGTTCTTTTCTGCAATTTCTGCTTCTTTTGAAGGGTGGCAAATATCCATTGGAAGGATCTATTTTGTCTTGGTTGTCACTAGTTGAAGATTGTTCAAAACATTCTTTTTTAAAACCTTTGGTTCCATCTGGACCTCTTGGCTGCTTAATTGCAATGATTCTGGGACTTGTCTGTTCTTTTCTGCAATTTCTGCTTCTTTTGAAGGGTTGCACATATACATTGGAAGGTTCTATTTTGTCCTGGTCATCAAACAGTTTATGGTAACAACCTGTAAGTAAACCCGGCTCAATGGTAACCGAAACTCTAGAAAACGGTATTTTGATACCAATAGATACATTAAAAGAATCAGATTTTAATACTGATAGTCCTACCCATCAAAGTTACATGCCTGAGAAAATTTGGCTGTTTTCGAAAAAAGGGGGAAAGACCCCCTAAAAGGTATAGAACCTTAATGAAAATCACACCATCATATTCAGCGTATCAGAGAACCCTACTCTAGAGGTTTCAAGCTCCTATCTACAAAAATGTGGAATTTTGCATTTTTTGCCAGAAGAAAGATCATGGATGCATGTTCATTTGTTTTGTTTTTTTCCCAGGGGTGATTGTATCGACCCAGTGGTCTTAGAATATCGTGGGAGGGCTCATTGGAACGGAAACTAAAAGGTCTAGTGCCCTATTTCAGTGACAAAAAAATGGGGGGCAACTAGGCCCCCTCCCACACTCATTTTTTCCCAAAGTCACCCAATCAAAATTTTGAGATAGCCATTTTGTTCAGCATGGTCAAAAATATGATAAATATGTCTCTTAGGATGACTCAATCTCCCGAAGTCCCCGGGGGGAGGGTCGAAAGTCCCCGGGGGGGGGTATGTGGGAGGATCTTTCCATGAAGGAAGTTTTCATGGGGGAAGGGACATTGCTATGAAGGGGACGTCGGATTTCCCAGCATTATTTAAAAAAGATCAGAAATTAAACATAAGGAAAACAAGGTTTTCAACTGCAACAACAGCAACATCAAAACTTAAAACGAACAGAAAATTTTACATATATGATTGGGTTTACCCCCAGTCAATACCTTGCTCTTTAAGCCAAAGATTTTTTAGTACTTTCATAAGAGCTATTTATTCTAATTAACGGCCCTTATGATTAAGCAGTCATTTTTAAAGAATTGGAACAAAATTCAAACTTTAGCTTAAAGAGCAAGGTATTGACTAGGGGGCGAACCCCCTAACATGCATATTAAAAAATATATGAATATAGAAGTTCATTACGTAAGTTATTTCATAATACATATATTTTTTACAAATAAAAACGTGCGTAAATAAAATTAAACAAGTTTCGAGAGAGCCATTTTACCAAATAAAAGTAAAATTAATATGCAGATTTTTTTTAATCATTCATGTACGTGAGCCAAGATCAAAACCTGCATTAATTCGAAAATTAAATAGAAAAAACAAGTTTTTTTAACTGAAAGTGAGGAATGACTTTCAAACTTAAAACGAACAGAAATTATTCCGTATATGAAAGGGGCTGTCTCCTCCTCAACGCCTCGCTCTTTACGCTAAACTTTGACTTTCTCACAACTCTATTTTTTTAAACAATATAAAACTTTAAACATAAAGAGCGAGGTGTTGAGGAGGGGACAGCCCCTTTCATATACGGAACAATTTCTATTCGTTTTAAGTTTTAAAGTCATTCCTCACTTTCAGTTAAAAAAAACTTGTTTTTTTTTTTATTTAATCACCAGTTGAAGCAAGTTCTGCATTGGTCAGTATCCTTGATTTTTGTTTTCTTTTAATCAGCAATAAAAGGTCTCTCATATACAACTGAAGTAGACAATATATCTGATATTGAGCGCCATTGAACATCTAGAATCTCGTTTTTAACTTTTGGAGCAAATTCGAAGTCTTAACTTACTCCATAGGTCAAAAAGAACTTGCAGTATTTATTGTATTTGCCACAGTGTTCAATCCATCCCTTTCATCAATGGAACTTTTGCAGTCATACCCAGTTTCCTCATTCACTTCCCTGACTGCACGTTCTGTTTCAGTATCTTTAATTTTTCCTTTTGGAAAACTCCATCTTGGATCTCCTCCAACTACTTGTACAAGCACTACCTTGTCACATGTCTTGTTGATTAAACTGCATCCATATGTTTTTATTGTCACTCTTTTTCTTTGCCATTTATTGTAAATTTCATTCACTTTTAAAACTTCACTTTGAAGTTTTACTTTCAAACTTCACTTTCATTCACTCTTTAGAATTTTGTCTTGCTCAAATATCTAATGCATGAATCTTTTGAAATCTTTGATCTTCTGTGATACAAGCAGGTGTATATTCTCACTATCATAAAGGAACCAGTATAGTAGCTGCATATTTTTGCAAACTTTATGCGCTTCAGTAACTTCTGAAATTTTTTGCCAAATGTTCAATTTACAAGCCATTTCTTGTCTTTGTAAAAAAGTAAGTTTTAGTACTTTAGCAACTGCTGAAATATTTCTGTCAATGCATGATTTGTAACTTATTTTCTACTTTTGTAAGTCTTCTGTGCAGGATTCTGCATTTTAAGAGCCCTTTCTTGTGGCCAGAATTTAGTTATTCCTTTCTCAGAATGCAGGAAGGATCCTAAGAAGAAAATCTGTTAGGCTTAAAAGCTACTGAGTAGTAAAAGCAAAAAAAACGACTGTGTGAATAAATTCACTACAAGAAAAACTTATGGGAAAACCTTATGTATTGTAAATACTTATTTTATATAGTAAACACTTTGAGGTCCACCCCCTCCTCAAATCCTTCTTTTTTAAATAAAGTTTAGCTGTGCAGGATTCTGCATTTTAAGAGCCCTTTCTTGTGGCCAGAATTTAGTTATTCCTTTCTCAGAATGCAGGAAGGATCCTAAGAAGAAAATCTGTTAGGCTTAAAAGCTACTGAGTAGTAAAAGCAAAAAAAACGACTGTGTGAATAAATTCACTACAAGAAAAACTTATGGGAAAACCTTATGTATTGTAAACACTTATTTTATATAGTAAACACTTTGAGGTCCACCCCCTCCCTTGTTTTTTAAATAAAGTTTAGCTTTTTTTTGTCAACATTATTTAAGAGCAGCTGCTGGAACACAAGGGCCATTCAGTTGGAATAAGAAGCTTTTTATAGCACTAAAAGATTTTAGCACAACAAATAAGAGATTCAAGAAGAGAGTCTTTCTCATGTATGGAATAATTTCTGTCTGTTTTAATTTTCAATGTTGTTCCTTGCTTTCAGTTGAAAAACTTTTAATTTCAGATTATTTTTCAACTTGTGCTGGAAAATCCCCCTCCATAGAAAATGCCCCCTCCCCCCAAAGAAATATCGATCCTGCATAAAATCTCCTCTGCAAAAAAAATCCCCCTCTTGAGTAAAATTCTCCCTGTGAAAACCCCCTACCCCCACTAAAAAAATTTATACTTCCCAATAACAAAAACTATAAACAATGAGCAAATTGCATGACTTACTGCCCTTTCCCCAGGGATCGTGTGTGTATGGGAGGGGGGGTTATGTCATCCACAAAGACAGTTATTGGATCTTTCAACTCTGCTGAAAAAATGGCTATCTCAAAAATTTGTCATGGTGTCTTTGAGGGAAAAAGGTTTGGGAGGGGGAGAGGGCTATTTGCACTCCAATTTTATTGGTCACTAAAAAGGGCACTGGACTTTTGTTTTTCATTTGATTGAGTCCTCTTTTGATCTTCCAAGACCATTGTATCAATAAAATCCCCCTAGGGAAGAAACTTACAAATAAACACTTCCATTATCAAACTTCTGGTAAAAAAATACAAAATTTCACGTTTTAATAGATAGGAATTTGAAACATCTATAGTAGGGTTTTCTGATATGAAGAATCTAATAGTGTGATCTTCATTATGATCTCTTGACATTTTGTAAGGTTTTCGCTCTTTTTTGGAAACTAGGCAAAGTTTCTCAGGCTTTTAATTTTTGATGGGTAACATTAAACTAAATGAGTTTTGTGTATTTGAATCAACATAAAAAGCCAATACTTTTGATGTATTAATTGTTATCAAAATTCCTTTTTTTAGAATTTTGGTTACTATTGACTGTCTTTTTGGTTACTATTTTGGTTAGAATTTTGAGTAGAATTTTGGTTACTATTGTGAGTACTTATAAATTTTACAAGTTGTTTCCTTCCATATGGATACATAAGTTCTAGTGAAACTTTTGCTCCTAAGTGCATTACAGTAGTCTTTAGTAATGCTGTGCTAGTGGCTTTATTCCTGTCCATTGCCTTGAAATGTTCTCTATTCAGAGGTTTTTAGGGTGTGGAAATTGAAAAAAGTGGCAGGGGAAGTAAGTCCAGGTTTTACAGGGAAATGTTGGCACCGCTGCTGTAGCCAGGTAGCTGATGACAATGAAGGAACTTTGTGCTGGCATAATATCATAGTATGGCTTTCAGTTGTCTGTGATTTCTGGCTGGATGAGTTCAACCATACATTTTAACTTGAGGACTGTTTCTTAAAATTTAGTGTTCTAGGTTCTTCCAATTCATGATGAACTTGCCTTTGGATGTCACAAAACACAATGAGCATGTTCTTGATCTTTGATTGGCTCATTCTGGGTTTCTCTTGGCAAGGGGGTGGGGGCCTCAGCTTTGTGGGTGGAAATATGTTCAGTTGAAGAAGGGGGAGATAAGAAGTGATCTGGAATGTTGAATAATCCAATAGGTGACAAGTTCCAGTTTTTATCAACATGGAGTAAGTCTGCAAGATAGAAAAATCCTGAATTACTGCAAGACATAATTTAAATTAAGTATAGGATAAAACCTACGTTATTGAGGCAAATTCAACAATTTGCAAAAACCCACACAAAAATGTATTTGATCTCTTCTAATGTTTGTAAACTTCCAGTTAATATTCCAGCATTTTTTTTGACAATATTCATAGAGATACGACAACATGAAATAGCCTGCGTAATTTAACCATCAGACTAACTTGAATAAAAGCATGTGTCTTGAGCAGGTTTGTATTCAAAATTAAACAAATAAATTCACAAAATCTCAAAAAAAAGAATGTCGAAATTTACGAAATTAAAACAATATTGCCACCTAAATTTTAATTTTCCCAATGAAGATGCTCTCATTGAACCACGTTAGAATCCTCTCAAACCAATGAATAATTTATCACTGGTATTGTTAATAATTTATGACATAAACAATTCTTTGAATTTCTAGACGTCAAGTTTTTTTTGGTAAAGTACAAAAAACTGGCTTAAAACTTGCTTTGAATTGCGTTGATTGTGTATGTAGGGACAAAGGGAGAAACCGCATGGCTTTATGACGATAATTTGCCATAGGTCAATGTGGCATAAAAGCCATATGTCATATGGCAAGTAATAGCCTGTTAGTAGGATTATTTTATTTTGCTGGGTCTCAATGTCTGTTTTGTCACAGAACAGTGTGTTCTACGTTATCTTTTTGTTTTTTTTATTAATTTACTGCATTGAACCTTTTAGAAAGAAAAATACAATGAGCACAGTCTGCCAACCAAGTGTGACAATTTGAGGATATTATCCCCTAGATTTTTAGCCCCCCCCCACCTTTATACTTTAAAAAACCTCATTCTGGTATTTTCATTGAAAGAAATCAAGACTGAAGCACCTCTGAAAATATAATATATAATATAATAAATTTATAATATTAATATAATAAACGTTTATTAATATAATAAACGTAAATTTTCTAATTGCACACCAGGCAAATTTGGGACTAGATTTTGGTTTGAATAAACCATCCCCTCTCCCCCAATTTTGGTTTTTGTAATATTTCTGGCTTCAAAGCTATCTACAGGTTAATCCTGTTTGGACAGAATCAGATAATTTTTTTGTGATTAGAGTAGGCGAGAACACTACAAAAGTACTCTTTATGCAACAGTTTTTCTGGGACAGTGTGTCCTTTGGACCAATCTAAAGGGGAATTCCTTGTCAATTATGTGTAGGTGTGCTGAACTTGCCCAATTGCATTATGTTGAAATATTAGTCTCTGTCTGAACATGCAGGGGGGAGGGGGCTCTGGGCTTCTGACAAAAACGAAAATTGCTACTGACAAATCTAAGCTATCCATTTGTGTAATACCTTATGCATCAGATAAAATAAAATTTAATCATAATATAATATTTATTAATATTAAATAAAAATATTTATAATATTAATTATGTTTGTATTAATATAAGTGTAAAAAATATAAGATGTTTTTAAAATTAATAATAATAAAATTATCAAGACAAAATTAATAGTAATATTATTAATATAAAGTTAATAATATTGAATAGCTTAGATTCCTTATTACCCTGATTTTCACAATAAATTTTGCCAATACTTTTTTTTGAAGCAGCTGTTTTTAATTGCTTTTCCTTCTAAAGACAATATATGGAAGTTGTCTGTTTTTTAGGCAAAACGCACCAAGAAGGTTGGAATCACTGGTAAATATGGCACCCGTTATGGTGCCTCCCTTCGTAAAATGGTGAAGAAAATGGAAATCACTCAGCATGCTAAATACACCTGCACCTTTTGTGGAAAGGTAAGTTAGAAGTTGTATTCAGTGATGGTACACATATATATATATATATATATATATATATATATATATATATATATATATATATATATATATATATATATATATATATATATATATATATATATGTATATATATATATATATATATATATATATATATATATATATATATATATATATATATATTATATATATATATATATATATATATATATATATATATATATATTCATTTTTTTTCTCCAGTTCTAGCGATGTACTGGAACATCATAGGGCATTGATAAGGGTATACAGGTGAAGTTTTTGTAATTAGTGTCTTACCTCCCCCCTCTACCGTCAGGGTATGGGTGAATTTGTCACTGGTTTTGATTCACAAACGTGTCAGTTGGATAGGGGGAGTGCACTCATTCTCCTGGTTTTGGATTAACAGATTATAAAATAGTGTTGTAACTGTGATAATTCATATCTCTCTTTTCGTTCCTTTTTCAAATACGAAAAAAAAACCCGAAAAAGTATAATTAGACAAAAAAAACATTAGCTGATCGTAAATGTGTTGTGGAGTTTTTTGGAATTCGGTCCCTAAGTATCCGTCTAGTTTTCTAAGGAATAGTCAAGGCTTCTTGGAGCTGGAACATGGTGTTTCTACCTTTTCGTACTACATTGATCGTTTAAACTGAATTTTAATCCAAAATGATTATAACCCAACTTCTGCAATTTCTATTACTTGGTTTAAAAAAATAAAAAGCAAGGCAATTGATTAGTTCCCCAAGGGTCTTTCTCCAAAACACTCATGAATACATATAAGTGGTGCCAAAGTAGGAGTTAGGTAGCTTGTCTATTGTCTTGCAAAAGTCAGGGAAATAATTGTTGGGTTAAATTACTGTAAACAAACCTGTTCTTTTCTTTTGTTGTTTCAGTTACTTTTTTTTTCTTGTGTGTGTGTTTATGATAAAATTCAAATTCCTCTGCTCAAATGTTATGCAGAATTGGCCAACTTGGTAAATAAAATTGGTAAAATTCAAATGTGTCTGCTCAGTTGCTGGAATCACCTACGCTGACAGAGTTCTATCTCCTAAAGAATTTGTAAAACTGATAAATTCAAATACCTATTCCTAATTGCTAGAATCACCTTCCTTGACAAAATTGTATGTCAGATAGAATTAACCAACTTTGTAAATAAAGTTGATAAAATTCAAATGTCTCTGCTGACTTACTGGAATGACCTACCTTGATAGAATGGTAATTTATGTAGACCTGGTAAACTTGGCAAATTAAATTGGTAAAATTCGAATACTTCTTTGAGTTCTGTGGAAGTATTGATGGAATTGTACATTGTACAGCCAGAATTGTAAATAAAAAAAAGAAGTAAAATTCAAATGCCTACTGAATTGCTAGAATCACCTACCTTGATAAAAGTGTATTTAATATAGAATTGTTAAAATTGATAAAATTCAAATGCCTCTAATGAATTGCTGGAATCAGCAAGCTTGAAGAATCATATGCTGTATAGAATCTCATAGAATATGCTGTATAGTTGAGCTCCTTGAATGCCTTGAAATTCAACAATCTTACCAAGATCCTGCTTCATGAACTTTGGTGACTCGCTTGTGTTCAGTGGAAGTGTATGTTCCATCTCCCAAAAATGATCTTGGAACAACAAACTATACCATATATAAACATATATATATATATATATATATATATATATATATTATAATATATATATATATATATATATATATATTATATATATATATATATATATATATATATATATATATATATATATATATATATATATATATACAGGAATTTAGGACATTCACCAGTGAATGTATGCATTAGCCAGATTTTAGATATTCACGGTAATATTTTATATATATATATTATATATTATATATATATATATATATATATATATATATATATATATATATATATATATTACCGTGAATATCCAAAATCTGGTTAATGTCTACATTCACTGGTGAATGTCCTAAATTCCTTTTTCTCTGCTTGGATACAATAAGCTTTGCGAGTAAGATTTTTCATTATTTTGCAAGCTATGATGGTAAAAGTTAAAGTTAGATTATGTTTGGTTAAATTTGGTCATTATTATCAGAAATAGGTTAAAAACCTAATCTAACCTAACCTGCAATCATCAAACCTTGCATTAAACTGAAAAAGTTGACTGGCAACACTGACTAAATCCAGGGAGAAATAAAGATATTTCGGATATTCACGATAATATATATATATATATATATATATATATATATATATATATATATATATATATATATTATATATATATATATATATATATATAATTATATATATGCATGTAAGTCATTAACCTTTGTGATGCCACGAAAGGTAAAGTATAACTAACCCGTTGTAAGTGCATCAAAACTGGTACCCAAGTTTAATTATTGTGCTATAAAGTTTGGCCTGATACAAGAGGTGCCACCAACCTTTATTGGTTTTGGCCTTTTAGATTTTATACATAGATCAAACAAAAAATAATTTAATGATCAAATGTTATCAGTTTGTCCTCATACAAGAGGTTTTACCCACCTGCATGGGGTTTGACCTTATGAATTTTATAAGTAGATCAAGCAAAAATAATTAATGATCAACTGTTACTAATCATTTGATTGAATGTGCTTTAGCTTACCTTTAGCTTAAACAGTTCTACATAAACAAAAGCAGAAGCTCCGAGTTGTTGAGTTTGTTTATTACCCTGGCTACTCCCTAAATGATGTTCCATGTCTTAGAAGAAAGCAAAGAGTGCAGCAAAGTTATCTTACCAGTACTTAGTTTAGTGTTTGGATATATTTCTTAAAGTTTCGTAAGCTGGAACACACCCCTTTTTTTTACTTCCGGATCAAATAGGTGACATTGTGCTATCTGCAATAAGTTTACTTGATTTTCCCCTTCTGCTGATTTTGTGTGCAAAAGTTCCCATGGAAAATTAGGCTGGGGAGGAGAGGGGCATAGAGATTTGAAAAAAATTGTTTTTTTGTTCGATAATATGCCTTTTTTGTGTAAACTGGACCAAGTAAAAGGGGTTGTGAATCCCTGTACACTAAATCTAGGATTAATACGTTTTCCCTTTTCAGGATGCCATGAAGAGAACCTGTGTTGGCATCTGGAGCTGCAAGAGATGTAGGAAAACTGTTGCTGGTGGCGCTTGGGTATATAGCACAACTGCAGCAGCAACCGTTAGATCAGCTGTTAGAAGATTGAGAGAAATGAAAGAACAATAATTTATTGTCGTTGGCTACTTTTTCCTGATGTAATTTTATTAAAGTTTAAAAATACACGGAAGAAGTGGTATTGCTTTCTACTTCTGTTATTTTTCTTTCTACTTCTCTTAGACATTAAATGGGCTTTTCTTGTTGTCTTTATATGAGATGTACTGGACTATTGCGGGAGGTTGCCAGTTGCTTATCTTGAGATTGTAGTGAGATACTGTGGGAGGTTTGGTTATATGTCTTGCAGTAGCTCTTTTGATTCCAGAAGCTGGATGATCAGGTATGTATTTAGAGGTAAGTACTCTCCGTGCTGGTTGGATCAGCCAGACTTTTGACTGATGGTGGAATTTTGTGGTGTATGAAGTACATTAACAGTTAATTAGAAGGACAAGTTGTGCAGGTGTCAGCATATTATATTCAAATAGGCAATTGTTTTACTTCTTATATTGCAGCGTCAGCAAAGTGGGGAGGAGGAGGTTAGACCAGTAGAGATGGAGAATTGATAATAGTAAGCCTGCAGGTTTAGCCCATTTCAGTTTGAATGGATTCTATGGTAAATTGTGGAGCGGTGTTTATTGGTGAAAGGAGATAAATTTGGTCAAACAGTTCGTGGTAACGAACTGTAAGTAAGGAGCGACTCGGGTAAATGGTAACCGAAACTCTAGAAAACGGGTTTTTGATACCAATAGATACATCAAAAGAATCAGATTTCAATGCTGATTTCAAATATATAACTTCCATCAAGTTTAGTGCTACCCATCAAAAGTTACGCGCCTGAGAAAATTTGGCTGATTTTCGAAAAAAGGGGAAAGACCCCCTAAAGGTTATAGAACCTTAATGAAAATCACACCATCATATTCAGCGTATCAGAGAACCCTACTGTAGAGGTTTCAAGCTCCTATCTACAAAAATGTGGAATTTTGCATTTTTTGCCAGAAGAAAGATCACGGATTACTGTTTAACTGTTTATTTGATTAAATCAACATAACAAAAAACAAGTGAGGCACGGAAGGCTATCCCAACATGGGTAACAAATATAAACAAATAATAATAATAATAATAAAAATTCTATTCCACCATCACAGGTCAATACATAATTTTAATATTTTCTTCCTTAGAACTGATATTTGCCAAAATGATGCCTCAATTTGAATTCTATCTTTCAGCCTATATTTATTTGAAATAAATGGTATTTGGTATCTAATTGAAAATCTAGATCTTTCACAATTAACAAAGGGAATTCGATATGTTCCAGAACACCTAAGAGCCGAAGGAGGGGGCAGAATCAACAGAGATTTTTCATAAAAATAACTACTAGGATCTTGTATTTTAAAATGCCATATTGATATATTAAGTTCTCTTATATGTTTCAGATCTAATAAATTCAAGAAAAGAAATAATGTTTTATTTTCCGATGCATCTCTAAGTTTTGATGGACGATGTAAAAAATTTCCAAGTATTCTCACTGCTTTATTTTGAAGGATCTGTAGGGGTTTTATATGCGTCCAAAAAGTATTTAAATAAATAATTGTGCAATAATTTAAATAAGGAGCAATCAAAGAATGATACATTATTTTTAAAATTGAAAATGGAAAAACATGTTGCAAACGATACATAGACCCAATATTTTGCGAAAGTTTCACCCTTAAATGATCAATATGAGTTTGAAATGACAAAAGGGGATCAATAAAAACTCCTAAATAACGATACGATTGAAATCTACGTATTTTATGCTCACCAACTTGAAGCTCCTGACATGAAATTTTTTTAGTAGCACGTTTTGAATGACCAAAAACCATAAATTCAGTCTTCTTAAAATTTGGTACTAAATAATTAGAAACAAACCATCGATTAACTGAACTAACAGTGTTAAACAAATTTTGAATCAATGTAGATGAATCCTTCGCTTTAACAGAAACAGCTGTGTCATCTGCAAATAAAATTGCAAGACCATTATTTCCCTGCAAACATCGTGGAAGATCATTAATATGCATCAAAAATAAAAGCGGACCTAATACCGATCCTTGTGGGACACCAATATCATCAAGATCATTTAAACTAGACAAATGTCCATCAACATCTACCACGATTTTACGTCCATAAAGGTATGATCTTATTATTTCTAGTCCTTTCCCTCTTATACCGGAATTTTCCATTTTATCAAAAAGAATTTCATGGTTTAAAGTGTCAAATGCTTTTTTAACATCATAAAAAACAGTAGATACATGATAATTACTATCTAAGCAGTCATTTATTTCTAATACAAGAGCTGCAACTGCTTGTTCCGTCGAATGGCCTGCCCTAAATCCAAACTGATATTTGGTAAAAAAATTTATTTTATCTAGATAATTAGTAATCCTTCCTTTTAAAATTTTTTCCAATACTTTAGACAATGGTGATAAAATTGCAATAGGACGATAATTGTTTGTATCAGATTTATCTCCTTTTTTATGCAATGGTATTACACGTGCAATTTTCCATCTTTTAGGAAATGTACCTGAGAAAATACATAAATTTAAAATATGAAGCAATGGTTCAAAAATTACACCTGCAATATTTTTTAGCAAATTAGTTGAAAGTTCATCATATCCCAATGAATTACCATTTTTTAAATTCTTAATGACCTTTTGAAATTCTGCAAAAGTAACCGGGGCCATAAATATGCTCGTATCTTCAGTGGGCGGTAGATATTTTTTATGCGACCTTGGGGAAGAAAGGTCAACTTCTCCTGAAACAACAGATGATCCAATACTAGCAAAATATTCACTAAACTTCTTAGCAACAGCTTGTGGTCCTCTAAATTCTTTACCATTAATATCAAATAACACTTCAGGGTGTAACAACTTTTTATTTCTTCCAATTTTATCATTAATCAAACTCCAAGTTTTCTAGGGGAATCTGAATTTCGAAAAGATTTTTCATAATAGTCTTTCACTTACTCTAAGGATCCTTACCAGCATATTCTTATAATTTTTAAAACGCGTTATATTTATTTCCGTGGGATATTTTATTCTAATTTTATATAAACGATTTTTCTCATTAATAGATCTCAAAAGTGATTCATTTATCCAAGGTTTTTTTGGGGTAAGTTTCTTTCCTCTCGGGCTCTTATATGGGCAAAAAAGATCAAGCTTTTCATTCATAATATAATAAAATTTATCTAATGATTGGTTCGGATCCTTCTCATCAATTACAGGACTCCAATCAACATCACCAAGCCCTTCTTTTAACCTTAACACATTTTTATGTGAAAAATCTCTACGCTTGGTTTGATTTTTTTTTATTATGCGGAAAATTTATAAGCAAATCAGACATAATTATACAGTGGTCAGATGAATCATCAGGAATAATAAATGAATTAACAGCACTATAAGGTGAAAAAATATTATCAATAAGTGAAAATGATGTATCAGCTATTCTAGAGGGCACAAAACATACGGGGTTTAGTCCATAAGATAGTGGGCCCTCCAAAAACTGCAAAATATTTCTATCTATTCTATTCTGATCTGCAGATAGGAGTTTCATTAAATCAATATTAAAATCACCCATAACTAAATAAGGAGTATTAAGACTAGCTAATTTATCCAACATACTTTCAAAATAATTTTTAAATTCTATCTGGCTGGATGACGGAGTACGGTAAATAACTGCAATTAAAAATTTCCGATTATTTGGAAAAGAGCATTCAACTATACAAGATTCAAAAATCATTTCAATATTCATTGGCAAAAAATCAATCCTTATACGTGCTGGTACGCAATTTTTAATCAAAACACCTAGACCCCCTTGTTTTTGTCTTTTCCGACCGATGTGAAAAAATTGGTAATCTTTTACATGTATATTTTCAATTGAAAAATCATCTAAAAAAGTTTCACATAGGCCTAATATATCTGTATCTGAATCCGACAAAAAAGTTTCAATCACATCCTGCGCAGTCCTCCAACCCTGGCAATTCCAAAACGACATCCTACTTGTATTTACATTTTTTCTTACCAGCTCATTCATAAATATATATTGATTTTTTGGGATATCAAAATTACTAGAAGTATCTTCATCATCACCAGCTACAATAGTTTGAAAAATTGACTGAAATGAAAGAGAATTCCGCTCAAATTCTTTTAACCTTGACGATGGAATTTCACGATTATCTCTATCCATTATCAAATATTAATCCCACGTTAAGAGAAACCACACCATGCCCCAAAAGACCAGCAAACCATAATAAAAAATTACAATTAAAAAAACAAAAAAAAATAATCTCCATTCCAAGTCGTTTTCCCTCAGTACGACTAATCTGCGCAACTTTTAATTTAACCTCTATGTGGCTATAAACAAAAATAAAAAAGGAAAAAAAAAATAATAATAATAATAATACACCTTATATAAACTAAACATAAAAAAAAACACTTTCAATTTAAATGTTTTCATTCATATTACTTGGGCACATGAACTATTACTGCAACCCACGACATTACGACATTTGAACATCGACAGGGAATATAACAGGCACTTCCCTTCGGGCGATGGAAAAATTTTTATGAAAATCGTCAATCTCCGGTATGGCATCATTGAATGTGTATTTGGTAATCGAGCCGTCTGGTCTTTTCACTAGCAGATTCGGCTGAAACCCCTTCGATATCCAGGCATCACATCCATGATCTTTTCGTAATTTGTCACGTTTCACTAGAAGCAGCTTTCGCAATTTACGGATTTCAGTTGGGACATCATCACTGATGAACAGGTTGTTGTTGTTTCCAGGGAATGTCTTATCCTTAAGCTTGCTAGCGTTCTTCAATATGGAAAACTTATCGTCTTTTTTATTCAGTGTCACCTTCAAAAATTTACGGTTGCTATCATAATGAGTAACTGTGAAATTTACTTCGGGCATTTCCAGCCCGTGACGAACTACCTCTGTGAATAGAACTTGAGCGTGGTTATTATCCTTACAAGCTGCGTTCCATATGATGACATTATTTTCTAGCTTTGCAGCTTCCATTCTCACAATCCGAAACATATAATCTTCATTTTTCCTTCTTAATTCCATTATTTCATCCGTGCAAGTTTTTATTTGCATTTTGAGGCTAGAGGTTTCATTCTCAATCTTTCCAATTTTCAATTCAGTATTGTTTATCTTATTCGTTTGTAGCGATTGTTCTTTTTCCAAGTTATCCACCCTTGCGGTAAGAGTTCCTAATTGATTGTTGATATTGTCCAACTTATTTCCATTTCTTTCACAACATCAAGAATTTGCTTAAAATCCGCAGCTAGTATCGATATTTCCGGTTTCGAGCTAGAACTGAGTCCTGAGGTGTCAAATGAACTGTCCATGCCTTCATGCTTAGCATTTTTCCTTTTACGTCCCATCTAATCACAAATATGTCAATAATCCTTGATATAATATTGTCACATAAATTCACGCCACACAGAGGTCTTAACTACATCTTATTCTGACGAGAGCATTGAATGATGAATAATAATCTTTATTATTGCCAAACTGGAATACCTCACTTGGGTATTGCGAAATCTAACTAACTTCACTGAGATTATAATTCAATGAAAAAGCTTAACTGGTTTGACAATGATAATAAAATATCCAATTTATGAGAGGTCCGTTCACTTTGAACTCTGAATCAATACTGAACGGATGCGTGTTTATTTGTTTTTTTGTTTGTTTTTTTTTCCCAGGGGTAATCGTATCGACCCAGTGGTCCTAGAATATCGTGGGAGGGCTCATTCGAACGGAAATTAAAAGTTCTAGTGCCCTTTTTAAGTGACCAAAAAAAATGGAGGGCAACTAGGCCCCCTCCCACGCTTATTTTTTCCCAATGTCACCAGATCAAAATTTTGAGATAGCCATTTTGTTCAGCATGGTCGAAAATATGATAAATATGTCTTTTAGGATGACTTAATCCCCGAAGTCCCCAGGGGGAGGGCTAAAAGTTATGAACTTTACCCAATGTTAACATATAGTATTGGTTATTGGGAAGCATACAGAAGTTTTCAGGAGGGTTTTTTCTGGTAGAGGGAGGGAAGGGTGGGTCGGGGGTTATGTTGGAGGATCTGTCCATGAAGGAAGTTTTCATGGGGGAAGGAAATTGCCATGAAGGGGGTGCCGGACTTGCCAGCATTATTTATTGGTTATTGGGAAGTAAACAGACATTTTCAGGAAGGGTTTTTTTTGGAGGGGGGGGGGCTGGAGGAGGGGGTTACTCTGGAGAATATTTCCGTGGAGGATGTTTCTTTGGGGTAAGGGACATTTCTATGAAGGGGGCGCCGGATTTCCAAGCATTATTTAAAAAACGATCAGAAATTAAATTAAAAAAAAACAAGTTTTTTCAACTGAAAGTAAGAAGCAACATTAGAACTTAAAACGAACAGAAATTATAACGCATGTGAGTGGGTTCTCCTCCAAGTCAATACCTCACTCTTTACGCTACAGTTTTTTTTTTGAGCTTTCAAAAGAGCTATCTATTCTAATTAAACGGCCTTTGTGATTCAGGGGTTTGTGAATCAATTTTTTTTTAACTTTTAACGTAAAGAGCGTGGTATTGACTAAGGGGAGAACCCCCTCATATACGTAATAAAAAAACAATAAAAAAACAAGCGATATGGCTCAATAGTAATCGAAACTTTTAAAAACGGAATTTTGATGTCAATAAATGTATCAAAAGAATGTGTTCATAATGCTGATTCTAAATATATAAATTTTATTAAGTTTAGTATTACTCATCAAAGGCTACGAGCCTGAGAAAATTTACCCGATTTTTCAAAGAGGGGGGAAACATTACCTGCAAGTCAAAGAATTTTAATGAAAATCACACCGTCAGATTCAGCGTATCAGAAAACCCTATTACATAGGTTTTAAGCTCATATCTGCAAAAATCTGCAACTTTGTATTTTTTGCTAGAAGAAAAATATACGAATATAGAAGTTAGTTACGTAAGTTAATTTGTAAAGACATCCATTTAGCAAAAGAAAAGTAAAATTTTTATGGAAATTTTCAATGACGGTTAGCCAAAATAAAAGCTGCATTAACTAAAAAACGATCAGAAATTAAATAAAAAAAAACAAGTTTTTTAAACTGAAAGTAAGGAGCGACATTAAAACTTAAAACGAACAGAAATTATTCCGTATATGAAAGGGGCTGTCCCCTCCTCAACGCATCGCTCTTCACGCTAAAGTTTGACTCTGTCTCACAACTTTATTTTTTAAAACAATAAAACACTTTAGCGTAAAGAGCGAGGCGTTGAGGAGGGGACAGCCCCTTTCATATACGGAATAATTTCTGTTCGTTTTAAGTTTTAATGTCGCTCCTTACTTTCAGTTTAAAAAACTTCTTTTTTTTATTTATTTACTATACAGGGCTCCTACTATTTCACCTGAAACTGGGTTACTATTTCTACTGAAAGTCACTGTTTTTAAAGCTGGTCACTATTTTTGAGAAATGGTCACTAAAGTCAGTTTTTATGAAAACGGCTAGTTTTTTTCCCCAAGAATTTGTTTCCAGGCCAATGCAAGCCTCGTTTAGAGTGGAATGATTTGAAAAAAAGCATTTTTTTTTGCTCTGTGCGGCATTCAAACAGTTTGCGGTAACAAACTGTAAGTAAGGAGCAACCCGGCTCAATAGTAACCGAAACTCTAAAAAACGGACACCGTATTTTGATACCAATAGATATATCAAAAGAATCGTCTTTTAATGCTGATTTCAAATATATAAATTGCATTAAGTTTAGTCTTACCCTTGAAAGGATACAAGCCTGAGAAAATTCTCCTGATTTTTAAAAATAGGGAATACACCCCCGAAAAGTCGAGTGATCTTAATGAAAATCACACCATCAGATTCAGCGTATCAGAGAACCCTTTGTATAGCTTTCGAGCTCCTATCTCTAAAAATGTGGAATTTTGTATTTTTTGCCAGAAGAAAGATCTCGGATGCGTGTTTATTTGTTTGTTTATTTTGTTTTGTTCTTTTTAAAGTTTCTTTTTTTTCAGGGGTGATCGTATCGACTTATTGGTCCTAGAATATTGAGAGAGGGCTCATTCCAACGGAAATTAAAAGCTCTAGTGTCCTTTTTAAGTGACCAAAAAAATTGGAGGGCAACTAGGTTCCCTCCCCGCCCCTTTTTTCCCAAAATCGTCCGATTAAAATTTTGAGATAGCCATTTTGTTCATCATAGTTGAAAAGCACAGTAACTATGCTTTTGGGTATAACGTGACCCCCTCCCCACAGCCCTAGAGGAAAGGTCTTCAAGTTATAAAATTTGCCCATTGTTTGCGCATAATATTTGTTATTGGGATTAGACCCCGGCGCCGCGCCGATGACGGAAGACCGGCGGGGCCAAAAACAGCGCGCCGCCGGTAAGATGTCGGCGGAGCGCCGCCGGTGCGATCACTGTTGACCGCAAACATTAATGTTTTCATCAGTCTTTCTCAAATCACAGCTTAAATTTACAACAGATTCGAGCCTATTCATGAGTTCAAAAATTCACATGTCGCTGGCTGGAAACTGGTCTTCTTCGTTATTCATCAAGAGAAGTAGAAATCTGACAGAAAAGAAATGGCTGTGGTGTTTCAGAACCCTTGCGTAATACGAGTAGTTGAAGTATCTATCAGCTATGTATTCTTAACATAAATAATTATCAAAATTAATAGTTTTTTTCATCGAGCGTTACTGCATACAAAACTTCAAATACTGTATCACAAAATTCGTCAGCTATCTGGGTAAAAACTTTGAATATAACTTTGAACTTAGAAGTTTAATTTTTTCATAATGCTCTTTGCCCATATCTATTTTGTCACGAAATGGGCGACTTTGATATTGATAGGTTTTTTTGCTATTTTGGATTCCTAAAAAGCCTTCTTGTATTAAAAACAGGTTTTTAAAAACAACTTTAAAAAAAATATACATTTTAAAGTTTTTTTTTGGCTCCTTTATAGAATATATGTCATGTAGGCTAAGACTGAACTGCTGCTTTTTCATTGCTTTTGGCTGCTCTTTTGTTTATTATTCATTTTTTCTTTTGGGGATTCATTCCAAATTATAAACTGATAAATACCTAATATCAGTCAAATTATAAACTGCATCTAAAAGGAGAAAATTTATCAAATTGAAAAATACATGATGAACACTTCACATGAGAACACTTCAATTACAATTAAACAAAAAACACTTAATGGTTTATTCGGTATGAAGAAAAATGAAATGCCAGCTATTTTCTTAGGTAAAAAATGAAAAGCTCATCCGTTTTAAATGTAATTAACTTAAATAATATGCAGACTGAAGTAGCTCCAGGAAGATGTTGAGACTTTCTTCCTAGTTCGTCACTTTTAATCCCAGCAAAATGTTAGGACACTTAGTATCAGTTATTGAGTTTAAGCTTTGATTTCCAAATGCTCACAAAAATTACCAAATTTAAGAAAATCGCAACAATAAGTCACCTGTGGTCAAAATACTTAAAGACTCTTCTTTGATCCCCACCCAGGCTCAAAGCTTCTGCTATGGTCATTTCCATGGAAATCTCAAAGAGGTTCTTTTTATAATAGCTTTCAAGCGTAGTTAGGGGTATTTAGCCTTTTTTGCTTTTCTTCAAAGCTTTGAAAAAAGTGTTATAATATTCCAAATGTTATATTTGTGCATATTTTTGGTAATCATTTGTGGGGTGATCGAATTTTTTAAACCACTGTAGATACGTAAGAACGTTGCAGCATCTAGTACCCTGAGGTCATAAGACTGTCAAAGACTCCTCCTTGAACCTCCCAAATTGAAAGCTTTTATTATGACCTGGCCTTTTAATGTAACTTGGGCACTGGACCAAGGGCGCCATTGTCATTCGGGCGCAACGTTAGGCGGGGATGTCGATATCGCTTTCGTCACACCAATTCGTTTTAGTGTGAATCTGCCTGGTACTTATGAATGAATGTTTTCAAAGTAAACCCGTTTCATCAATAATAAAAAACGGGTTGGATGCATATGTCCCTTTCCCTTTGGACAATAAAACCATGCAAGCGCTGTATCAAGTATAACTCACAAAAATCTTGTTAATTTTTGTAAAATTTTTAACTTTTTGGCATCCCTGCTTTCAATAAAAAAAAAATACTTAAATATAATAGCACCCTATCCCCCCCCCCTCTGGATACCATCTTGATAGGATGTCGTCTCTGCTTAAAAAAAAATAATTAACTTATTGGCACCCCTGCTTTCAAAAAAAAAATCGAGGTATTATCATTTAAATATGATAGCTCGCTACCCCCCCCCCTCTGGATACCACCTTGATAGGATGCCGTCTCTGCTTTAAATTAAAAAAAAAAAACTTTTTGGGATCCCTGCTTTCAATAAAAAAAATTCGAGATATTATCATTTAAATGTAATACCTCCCTACCCCCCCCCCCTCTGGATACCACCTTGATATGATACCGTCTCAGCTTTCATTAGAAAAATAATTTACTTAATAATTAACTAGGTCACTATATGGTTCAAACAAACACGCAAAATAACGTTAAACAGCTTAATGTTCCTTGAAAAAAAAATGAGGGAATGAGTAAAGGGGTACAAAGACAACAACAAAAATGTCGAAATTATTCAGATATACCTCAAATTATTGGAAAACTGAGTCATAGATTCGCCGTGGCATTCAATAAGATCCAAAGCATCTAATTAAAAGGGAGCACACACAAAAGCCAAATTAGGCCAGTAGCCTATGAGAAATCGCAAAATACCCAAGACAATGAACAAGTCCTAATGGGGGGCCCTGGGTCTATCAAAATATTTCAATGGTTTCCCAGTGAATTTGATATCATTTTCTTCTGTCTCCACTCTAAATGATAAAAATAATTATCTTTTTGGCATCCCTGCTTTAAAAAAAAAAATGAGGTATTATCATTTGAAAATGATAGCCCCCTATCCCCCCCCCCCTATAAGCAATAATTTACAATTTATTTATGAATCATATTTTTGGGGTAACTTCCTGTTCGATCTTTAATTCCCTAACCTTGTAACTAGCTTACTCTATAGCTAAATTTTGTCTCAATTGAACGGTTTTTTTTTTTGGGGGGGGGGAGTAAAAATGTTTCAGAAAGAAGATTGTATTTTCTAGCAGGCGTTCAACAATTGAGCATTAAACATTAAGAAAATCTTATCTAAAAACAGCAAAAAAAAAAGAAAATCTGCAAACTTACAATTCAGCTGTAGAAACAATCTATCGGCTGTCAGTTTCAAGATCCAACTGAAGGCAGAAGCTGTATGGTAGTGAATGCGTTCTATAATTCTATTCAACTTGAAAATAAAATTCTTGACTACGAATGATGTAAGAAATAGCGACTGGGAAACTGCATTCGAAATGATTTAAACTCATTTCATAAAGACGATACTTTTTTTTCCAACATATTAAGAACTGTTTATATTGTAATATTTGCAATTGCATATTGCATATGTCTGGTTTTTATGCAAAGTAACAAAAGAGACGAAAATTAATGAACAAGAGAGTAGTGAAGAATTATGGTATGCAAAGTAATATTTGGCAGGGGAAGTCACTGGTGATAAATTGCTAGGGGTGGCACCGTGATTGCGGGATTTTCGGGGATTTGGGGAGCCAATTTTCTTTTCGGGGAAATACCCGAAAATTCGGGGATAGTGCAAGCCCAGCTTGATTTCTAATCAGGAAAATCAAAATACTAAAGCACAGGAGAAGGAAAAGCTCCGACTTTGCGGTTGACGCAATAATGAATTGCCGCAAAATTAATTTAAAGTCGACCGAACGCCGCCGCCTCTGCCTGCGGCGGCGCGCCTGTGGCGTTACGACACTTCGGTGGCGTTCGACCGGGCCTCTCGTCAGCGGCGTTCGGTCGATCCGCCGGCGCGCCGCCGGGTCTAATTGGGATATATACGTAAATTTTCGGGCGGGGGGGATCAAATTTTCTGCTGGGGGTTTTTCCATGGGGAGGGAATTCGTGAGTTTTGACGTAGTGGCACATTTGATCCCTCATCAAGTATAAAACTTTCTAAAGGATCTTTACATCTGTAACCTTGATGCATGTAAAGATTACAATTTTCATGGAAATTAGTTTTTTTTTTATCAAAGGTGTGATAAAGTAAAGATAGTTTTTGTTTCTGGTCATAAAATTGAGCTTATATTTTATTTTCCTTATCTTTTTTCAGTAACCTCATACAGAAGTGAGACCTGCACAATGGGAAAGTGCATATTTTTGAAGGAATGGCTCTCAAAGGATAATCCCACTGGTTGACCCTGTAAAGATTGGCGTACTGAAGTGCTCAGTGATGCTGCTGCATTTTCCTGCAGCTAGTGCTTCTGTACACTGAGCTGTTCAAAAGCCATTCAAGCTCTGGAGCAGCATGTTAGAACAGAGGGTCATCAGCAAAACTTGTGCAATAAGTTAAATCCTTTGCAGCTACAGATGGCAGTAGCTTCTCGTACTAACGCTCACAGTTTATATAATTAGACAGTAAGTTTACCGCAGATGATTTCTGGCTCTTCATTCCCGTCGCGAACAAAAAGCTCCTCCCACTTATTTCTGCACTTATGGGTTAGTGTGTATGCGTCAATCAATGAGAAATGGTTACAAAGTGCATTATTCGTAATTGCGAAAGCAGAAAAAAACTTGATGAGCCGGCCAAGTGGTTTGCAAGTGTCCCATCTCACAGGTATGACTTAATTTATACACAAATTATGACTTTATCTATTATTTATATACAGTGGACTCAACTGATTGGCCTATGTAGGATTTTATAAAAAGGGGGCGGGGGGTTGATGAAATTTGTGAAAATAAGGAAATGTTTTCTTCTTCTAATAACTGGTGGAATAGGTGTGATGGTTTCAGGGGCGGATCCAGGATTTTTTAGGGGGGGGGGGAACGCAAAATAGGTTGATCCGATAAACTTACGCTAGGAGCAAGTTTAATTAATGCAAACTTGCGTTAATTAGGTAAATTACACTACTTTAGGGGGGTACCCCTCGCCCCCCCTCTGGATCTGCCACTGGATGGTTTATCATTTTTTTTTCACGTCGTGATATTTATTTTCTACGATATTTATTTTCTAGATAAGACTAGTTTCGTTTTCAATCAATGTTTTCGTATGAAATGGGCAGACCTTTCCTGAAATTTAAACAATAAACACCTCTGTTTGAAGGGTTGCTGATGGAGACCAATTTTAGGACTTGGGTTCTAATTATTGGTTGCTGTGGTAAAAGTTGCCACAATAGCCCTATCCAGGAAAATACCAAACGTCTGTTAAGAAGTGTTTTTCGTAAAATTCTTAGGATGGTTTATCATTTTTTTTTTTTTTACTACATTTAATTTAGCTGCAAGTCTACATTCATGCCCACCACGTAATTTCCCTTTGAAAAAAAATTGATAAAACTTTTAAAACTGAAATATCAATGCGAAGCACCAAATATCATAATCAAATGTCATCGCTTTATGGCATTGTTCAAATAAACCTTATTTTTAACTTGATTATCGTTGTAAACTCATTCTTTGTCTTTCTTTCCATTCTTAAACCAATGTTATATTTACCTTTTGCATTATTACAGCCCACTATGTATACATTTATATAAATTTATATGCAGTGTTACAGCCATACCAATTCTTCTCCTTTCCTTTTTTATTCTTTAATAATAATTTCTGGTCGTTTTGAGTTTGAGTTATTGTAGGCTTCTATTTCTACTGATCTTAAGTTTAATATGACCTTTACTTTTCTTTAAAAAAATTTTCTTTTTCGTAAAGTTTTCGCAGTATATATATATATATATATATATATATATATATATATATATATATATATATATATATATATATATATATATATATATATATATATATATATATATATATATATATATATATATATATCGGCACGTACAAACAGCTCCTCTCATTTGATCTGCCATCAGCGGTTCAATTACCCTGGAACACGTATTTTGGCAGAAACTTTCTCAAAATGCCTTTGAAACCAACTTGAGACTTCGAAACCAATTTTTAATTTCTAAAAACATCTAATAATAACATTGCACTACTAATTACCGATTTTCATGTATGTATTGGAATAAATTAATTTAAAATTAGTTTCTTCAAAATTAGTATTCCAACGTTGAAGCCAAGTTTCGCGTTCAAGAGAGATCTGACTTGTCTACCCGTGAAAAGATCTAATGTCGCTTATGTTTATACCGGTTTATACATTCTCTGGAGCAATCCCACCTCGGTCCGGGTTTTTATAATGTGTGAGATAGGGAAAGATCATACTGCTATTATGTATACTGTGCTAACGCTAGTGGAGACTCTTTGCCTTCTAACTCTCACTTACCCTTCATTTGCTTGAAGGACAACACTTTGAAAGCTGAACTTGTCTAGGCACTGAAAACGGTCTCGGTGAATCTTCCTGCTGTGTCTTGTGGCAGTATCGCAACTACCTTCAAAGCTATGTTTGGCGATGGGATGCTCAAGGACTTTACTCTTGGAGCTGATAAGCTTGCAGCTGATAAACTTGTACATCATAACCGACAATTTGTCACCTCACTTTAGGATCAGGATATTGGATTATCTAAATGGTGCCTACTACTTTACTGAGTCTTATGAGACGACAAACGTAGGTAGTAAAAGAGTTTCAGGTTCGAGTCCGATTCTGGTCTGAGAAAGTGAACAAGGTTGTCTGTCATTCACGCAAAAGCAGAAGATTTAAAACGTGAGCTTATGTAGGCAATTGATGAAACCAATTTAAGTCTCAAAAACCTCCTTATGATAGGGAATGACAGACCTTTTGTTAATAAAAAAGTTTGGCGCTTGATGAACAGTTAACAAGTTTAATATACTGGAGATCAAAGCAAAGGATCGTTAGATATCGGGACATACAGGATCCATGTTGTCCATAATACTTTCCGAAAGAGACCAGAAGCTATTGCAGACGATATTTCATAGTTGATGATAGCAGTGTACTATTTCTGTCAAGGCTGGCCGGCTAGATCAAAGGACTTTCGAAAAATACAGCAATAAATGAATGTAACAATTGTAGGGCTTATAAAGCCACCAGATGGCTTGCACTTGACGAGAGTTGACGAATATTGGGTACATTTCCTGTATCGTAAATTTTCGTTTGGGAAGCGTAAGTACCCAAACCTTGCAGGCGTTGTCAAAGCAGCACTTTGTTTCCCGATGGCACTATCAGGAACGATTATGTCCGAACAGAGAGCAGTAATGGGAGAAAGAATGTTGATTGCGAAGCTGACAATTTCTGACGGGTTGAAAATGTTTGAAGCCAAGCCCGAGAACGCTCCTATTACACGTGACCTGATAAAGCTTGCATGGGAGCTTGAGCCAGTTACTTGAACCATCTTGAAGTTCAGCGTGAACTCAAGAAAGATGAAGAGGAGGCTATGAGAAAGAAGCGAGAAGCTGATCAAGAAGAAGCTAAACTACTAGAAGAGCTAGAAAAAAGAACGGAAAAATGTTGAATTTGCAGGTAAACCTACAAATACAACGAGAAAAATTTGCGTCGAATACAAAAGGCTACCGGCAGTCTGTTAAAAGAGGGAGTTGATAGACTGAAAAATGAAGAGGCTCGCAAATCATCATTTATGTAATCGCCGAAAAAAATCGACGATGCTTAGGCGGAAAAGTATAACTCATTATTTCTTAAATTTACAGGAGAGAAAAAATAAACTTTTCACTAGGACTTTTTTTGTCTCGTGGTTTAAACATGTTTCAAAAATTTTCTACAAATCTCAATGTATTGCTGAATATCATGACTTCATGTAAAGTATATTCAAGCCCAATTTTTCGCTAATCAGTGTCCTAAGATTCTGCATCTTTTGACAAAGAAAAATGTACAAGACTCTGACCTTATTTCTCATGCGATTTTTTTTAAGTCAAAGTCCTCTGCTTCAGATAATTTTAATTTAGGTGTTTTTGACTGAGATCTAACATTTTAGCCGTTCAATCAAGCCAAAAAAGGAAAATATGAGCTGAACGATGTAAACCAGAGAATTAAGATTGATTATCCGAAAAACAGGGATAATATTCTTTTAGGTCTTGTTTCAGCCAGATGTACTGAAACATATTTCGTCCCAATCAGGAGTAGCCTCCCTACACTCAATGAATTAAGTATGTGTAATTGCAAGCAGCGGAATGCAACCCACAATAAAGAGGGATCTTACGCTTTTGATAAACCCTTCATTTTTGATATTTTGAAAACTTCGTTCGAGTAAAAATTTCAAATAAACTTAAAAGTGTAGCCCAGTTATTTACGCGGCTTGAATTTCACCAATTATTGTGAAACCTACTTCAATGGAGATGTACAGAGGTGCTGGTCCTGAAGGGAAAAAGGCCAGGGGTCCCTGCTGGAGCTAAAATGAAAGTGTTTAGGACAAGTACAGGAACGGTGGTTACTTTGTAAACCTTCGTGTTTTCATGCTAAGTTCTGTTTGTTAGAAAACAAGAGGTACAAGAACCTCTTCTACAAGAACAAGAGGTACAAGAACCTCTTTTCTGGTAGCTATTATTTATTGCATCAGCCCCTCTCCTCCTCCAAATCATATCCGGCTTTAGAACAAGTGCAAAAAATAATTGCAAGTGATGGACTAAGATCCCCAAGGGGAACTTTTGCTTTATACACGCGCTAATAACAATTTATTTAATCTTTGTTTTGAGTCTTATTTATTTTTAAGCAATTTACACGAAGTACCTAGACTAGTAGTAAAAGGTCTTTCGGTAATTGCACCTGTTAAACCCCATAATATTTTTTGTAATGGAAATTTTACATTAAATTCTAAAATTTTTGAATTTATCGATTTGCCCGTTACTGTTTGAATTCTGTTTTACAGTGCTAAATGCCAAAATTGAACGGCATATTTCAATCTTAGATTATTTCTTGAAAAGGATTTTGATCAAACAGTTTGTGGTAACGAACTGTATGTAAGGAGTGACCCGGCTCAATAGTAACCGAAACTCTAAAAAACGGGATTTTGATACCAATAGATATATCAAAAGAATCAGATCTTAATACTGATTTCAAATATATAAGTTTCATCAAGTTTAGTCCTACTCATCAAAGGTTACGCGCCTGAGAAAATTTGGCTGATTTTCGAAAAAAGGGGGAAAGACCCCCTAAAAGCGATAGAACCTAAATGAAAATTTACACCGTCAGATTCAGCGTAACAGAGAATCCTACTGTAGGGGTTTCAAGTTCCTATCTGCAAAAATGTGGAATTTTGTACTTTTTGCCAGAAGAAAGATCACGGATGCGTGTTTGTTTTTTTGTTTGTTTTTTTTTTCCAGGGGTGATCGTACCGACCCAGTAGTCCTAGAATATCGTGGGAGGACTCATTGAAACGGAAATTAAAAGTTCTAGTGCCGTTTTTAGGTGACCAAAAAAATGGAGGGCAACTAGGCCTCCTCCCACGCTCATTTTTTCCCAAAGTCACCCGATCAAAATTTTGAGATAGCCATTTTGTTCAGCATGGTCGAAAATATAATAAATACGTCTTTTAGGATGACTTAAAGTCCCTGGGGGAGAGCAAGGTATTGACCAGGGGGCGAACCCCATAATATACGTATTAAAAATATATGAATATAGAAGTTCGTTGCGTAAGTTAATTCGCAAGTTACGTATATTTATTACTAATAAAAACGTTCGTAAATAAGATTAAACAACTTTCGAGAAAGCGATTTAACCAAATGAAAGTAAAATTAATATGCAAATTTTATTTTAATTATTCGTGTACGGTGAGCCAAAATCAAAATCTCCATTAATTCAAAAACGTTCAAAAATTAAATAAAAAAGGGGCTGTCCCCTCCTCAACGCCTCGCTCTTTACGCTAAAGTTAGACTCTTTCTCACAACTCTATTTTTTAAAACAATAAAAAACTTTAGCGTAAAGAGCGAGGTGTTGAGGAGGGGACAGCCCCTTTCATATACGGAGTAATTTCTGTTCGTTTTAAGTTTTAATATTGCTCCTTACTTTCAGTTAAAAAACTTGTTTTTTTTTTATTTAATTACGTAAAGAATCACCCTTTCTTGTCCATTAAAAACTTTTTCATTTCCTGAGGCCAAACTATTTATAAGTGATTGGGCGGTTTTGCCATAACTCGCAGACGTTGGGTAGGAGATCTGGATAAACAACAGAAAACTAAAAGTTGACACATACTGTCTCAGGAATCTTAGGAAAACCATTTAACTTTTCCCGTTTTGTGTCGATATTCAGTTTCAATGGAACTTACATCATTAGAAAGATTGAATATTGTTTTTCGATTTGAATTAGCAAAAATTTCTTTTTAAAGTTCAGAAAAGGGCAGTCCCAAAGAATGTTCTACTAGGAAAATGCTAAAAATCAACTCAAAGGAAAAATAACTTGGCAGCTTTGGGAGTTCCCTGTGGCGCTAACGCTTTGATTGAAAGCCTTTCCAACACAGGGGACGTAAAACTTCATTGTTTCTCCAATCAAATTTCATAGTCAAACGACACATTCTCAAAGATGTTATCCGATACTGAGGCTCACAAAATAATTTTAAGGTATTAAATCCTCTTAACAGGGATGGGGATTGTTCAGGTTTCGGGAGAGAGAGACCCCTCACCTACTATTTTTAGCAGCTCAAGATATTCTCCTGTTCGACACGTCTTTTCTTAAATTTAAGGTTACTCAGGTGATCAACCCCGAAAAGGCTCCCAAATTTTTCAATAGACAAATGATAGATGGCGAATTGTATCCACAGTCTGGGAAGCCCTAATTTGGGTTCAATCAGCCTATATTAAATAAATAAAGGAATTAGTATAAACTGAAATCACTAAATTGACTTAAGTTTATGTCATATATAATACGCGGCGTTATTCGCGAGGCCAGAACTGGCCAGTCTTAGCCGTTAGAAAACAAAATCAACATAGTAAAATATATAAAACAAGGAAAGCTAATGTATATTCTCTCAAGTTCCCAAAACATACATAAATAAATTCACTGTTATGGTAAAATAATGCTACCCAGTCTCCATTGCAAACGCAAAATCAGTTATGCCTGGTTTTATACCCCAAATTAAATACATTCATATTCTTATCTATACCACACAATTATAATATCCATGAGCAAAGCAAAAGGGCGTATCTAAAAATCCACGGTATTACATAGTAAGAACCAATAAATTGTAAATAAATCTTCATAATCTATGTAGATAAATAGATGTAAAGTTTGTTATTTTGATTCTGCAAAAATATGAAAGAAATAAGGGAGAGGGAGGGAAATGAAAAAGAGTTTTGCCTTTAACTCAAACACACAAAATATATAAATACCCGTGTTAGACTATAGTTTATAAGAGAGCTTCAAACATGTAGATAAGTCGAATTTGTTGTAGTTAAGTTGTATAACTGTATTTAATCTTAATTACACTATATGTTGCACTATTTAGTCAACTTCTGAGCTATGCCTTTTTGTCTCTAACGTCAATATAAAAATATATATAAAAACATTTATACAATTCCTCACTGAACAACTTCAATCTTTCAGCAAAACTTAATTCATGACTTTGTTGTTTAGTTAAATTTAAGGATACGCCCTTTTGCCTCAAATAAAAATATACTAAGTATATACGTAGTTTTCATTTCACAAGGTATAGTGCAAAGTACTGACAACTTATAAAAGTGGAGATTGACGCAAGCGTCTTCAAAAAACCACAAATACCGTCTGGCATTCCTTGGTATTTTCTTTTCAAGCTCTGTAACTGCGTTTTTGTTTCAGAAACTGGAATCAGACATTTATTATTGCATTAATTTGACCAATTATGCTAATTATAACTTATCACTACATTGAAGCAAAGGTCAAGAAATGCCAAACGCTAGATGCCCTTGGTAGTTTTATCGAAACTAGCTCCAGTTTCTACTCTAGCAAATTACCCATACTCACTGCTATAGCTCATAAAAAAAAGTTCAGAGGTTTATCAGATATTGATCGTAAGATCACTTGAATCGTGAAATTCAATTACACAGAGTTGCCTCGTAGCATATCGCGACCTGGGAGCGAAAATGCCTATTCGGTAAAAAAGAATTTTTTTTAAGATTTTTGCCATTAAGGTACATAGCCCTTCTGAAAAAAAGCGGTTTTACAATAAGCGTATAGCTGAAATTTGCAACAAAAGGACAAAATACTTATCTTTGAATTCATTAGTATTTGGTTTATCCATTCACCAAACCAGAATTATGGCATTACTCGTACTTTTTAGATTCAACGTATTTTAAATCTAAAAAACCATAAACGCCAAATTTCAAAAATGTAATTCGGTAGATAGATATAGCTGACTCTCAGCTATAGAATTATGCCACATTTTTTGTCTTCTTTTGATAAGTTAAAATCGAGGGAGAGGAGAGATTATAGAATACAATTTCAAATTATAGAATAGGAAAATTGTCCCCTTTTCAAGAATTTTTTACTAATACCAAACTTATTTTCAACCTAAAAAACTTATTTTCAACCTAAAAGTTTCAAAATTTATTTTGAAACTTATTTTCAACCTAAAATTTTGAAATCTGGTCACCAAATTTCAAAATTTATTGTGTAGGTGGATAGTGCTGAACCCCAACATAAGAATTATAGCAAAATTGTTTTCTTTCGTCGATATGTTAAAACCGTAGGAAAGCAGAAAAATAACATACAAAATATTGCACATGGAGAATGAACTTTAACCAAAATGTATTCACCAAACGGTCTACATCGGGAACAGAAAAATCCATTTAACCCAAATCGACACGTCAGAAGTTTCCCTGGGAGCGAAATTACCCTTTCCCGCTTATATCATTTTCGCTATGATTAACAGCCGAAAAAACTAAGCTATTACAATCTTATTAACAGGACCATGGAACGCTCAAAAAGAAGCATGCAAAAATTTAATTAAGTTTTTCTCCGAATGAGTTTACGAACAGTAGGAAAATTTTGCTTTCAGATCACAAAACAGAGAAAGTATATAAATATAATTCTTAGCTTATATAGCAGTTTCAAAATTAATCAGCTGGTAATTCTGGGAACTAAAAAATAAAAATAGATTTGTACTAATCATAGACAGTGGGTTAGTATGGCAAATTGATAATTGCAATTATGTAATTACATTAATAGTGCAACCAGAGCCGTTCAAAGGAAGGGCGGGGGGCAACCGGAGCATTTTCCACGGGCACCATTGCTGGGGGGTTACGAACTTTGATAAAATTTTTCACTTTGATTCAGCTTTTTTTGCTTATAGTTGAGTCGGGGTGGGAGAGCTTAATTAATTTTGGCCCGGGCACCACCAGCTCTAGGAACGGATCTGAGCACAACTAGGGCTTTTTTGCAAAGCCAGGGTCAAAAATCAAAAGATATTACATTCCCTTTTTTGGAAAGTAACATTAAAATATTTGTAGTTCTAAATAGGCTACCGCTCCAGTGAGAAAAAATGACGATTGAAATGATTGACAATTCAATGACAATACCAAATGAAGATTTATTCAAACAACTGGCAGCAGACCTGTCGAGCGACAAAAATAAATCGAGTGGCAAAAATACTCTTTTGCGAGTACGAGACAAAAAATAATTCGCCCTTCCCCCAAAATTGAAAGTACCCATAGCAGTACCACAGGAACGAATGTCTTTTGATTTTTGACAATTATGTGGCATATTTGAGCCAACATATTACGCAACATTTTTGATTTTTTTTTTTGAGAAATGAAGACCATCCGTAAATTCTAAACGATTTTACAATACTTTATAGCATGGGCACAGAGTGAAGGGGAAGAGAGCAGAGGGTCAAAACTTCTCCCAAGCAAAGTGTGGAAGGAGCCCCCCCACCCAAAGAAACACAGCGTTCTGCTCTGAACTTCTGAAGATTTCTTTTGCACCTGGGTTGAGACCCCCATCCCTCCTGGAGAAAACAAGACTCAGCACATATGCCGTATAGTTATTACACAAATATTACGCTGCATAGTTAGTACACAAATATGGTAATTATCAAGAGCCGAAGTCAGGTTTTCTGTTATTGGGCTAATTTCATAAAGCACTTTACTGAAAACATTAGGAAAGTGTCAGAATGTGTGCTTTCAAATGAGCTTACGAAGCAAAAAGGGATTGGTCGAGGTTTTGGGAGGGGAGGAGATATGGGTCCCTTTCACATCGTTTATCCCGTTACTTTATACATTTTTTCCTTTTTTTATTTCAACGGCCTCCCCCTCCCAAATGACGTCTGCATATCCTTGATGAGCCTTTCCTAGATGGAGCATTTCCTCCCTCGTCACAAAAAGTAGGTAATGTCTTCCTCCAAGTAATAATATACATCATTGCACTATGGTGCAATTAAGGAAGGAGGGAAGGGTATCAAGGTACATCTCCAGGGGGTGGGGATCAAAATATGAAATGTAGACATTTCAACCAACTAATTTTTGGTGGTTCCAAGGGGACTTTGGGTTAGTCCCAGGAGGATTCTTCCAAGATACCCCCATGACAGTGTACGCGTATATACCACACATGACTACATAATGTCCCGCACCACATAGCACGCAGAACTTAAAAAAAATCTAATTTGGCAATTAAACATGTCACCATTTTGATTACAAGACACTAGCACTATGAAAAACATAGGTGGTGCTGAGTTACACCGTCTGCACCGCTTGCACTGCACCACAACAGACTAACAAAAATGGTTGTTGTTTACAACATAACCTCCGTTTTTTTTAGTAAGACATTTTGCCTCGGACACAAACAGCTGAAAACCAGGGTTTTTCTCAAAAACATGTTAAAAATCACTTACTTTTGCATTATAAGAAATAATTAGAAACAAAAAATGTTCACTTACATAATATCATATAATTTTCAAGTTATTTAATTACTTAAAAACTTAATTATACAGTCTTCACTGGCATTAAAAAACTGTCAAATATTCAGTTGCAAACACAATAAAACCAATCAGGCGCGAAAACAAGGAGGGGGGGGGGGCTCAGAACCCAGCCCCCACGGAATCGTAATTTTCAAGCCCTTCTTATCCAAATTATCAAATGATATTTTTATTATTCCCCCTTGAAATAAAATTCCTGCTTTCGTGCCTGCAACCAATCATTGGAAAAGGGGGATATCCCCCTTGGAAAGGGGGATTCTGCATGATCACATTTTTGAAAATGGGAAAAAATTATTGACTAATAAACTTTGTTAATTGAGGCCAAAAGTATTACCTCGCAGTTAAATCACCGATATTTTGAAGCCGTAGAATATTAATCTTCCCGACTAATTAATTTTCAAATAAGAAATACTACTGCTATGTGCAAAGACACATTATCGGACAGGCTAGTAGCCTATACGCTTTAGTCTAGGCCCCTTCAATCTTGAGGGGCCTGCTAATAGTTTTTTTTTACTTTTAATTTAACAGTTTTTTCATTAAATACGTATTGACAATGCCGTATCCCAAAATTTCATTAGTGTGGGTGGGTTAAAAAAAATCATCGAAAATTTGTTTATATACATTTTTTCTTTACTTTTTACGAGTCCGACATGAATTTCGGGGGGGGGGGGGGGGGTCAAACCCGGTAACCCCCTGGATACGACCTTGCGTATTTATATTTTAAAAGCTTGCACTACTGAATAATTGAATTACCTTAAATAAAATTATTTTTTGAGATCAATGTATCTAAAAAACAAACGGAAAAAAGTGACACTCGTTTTTCTCCCCTTATCAGAGATAAGGGTCCACAACTTGAGATTACCAGGGGATTACTTAGATTAAAATATATTCTATCTAAGGGGGCCCCCAAGACCTTAATCCAAAATTGTCTATATGACTATTGTAATGGTTGGCTTAAGCTTATATCTTATTGACGAATATGATAATAATGGTTGGATTGGTTTTAATAATGAAAAACTATACTGTAAAAATTTGTATCTGATGCAAATTTGCAGCTAAATCACTTTTATTATTTTCCTTCAAGCAACTGTATGAAAATTAAATTGTGAAATTGCTAATTTTAGTTTAAAAAATGAATTATAGCTAAGTAATTACCTTAAATTTTTCATTTCACTTTTGACATTTTTTTAATTCACTTTTGAAAATTTTCAGTTTCAACCAGTGGGACATTATCCCTTATCTAATCAGACATTCAATATTCAAGACTAGTACAAAATAGGGAACAATAGGTTCAAAAAAGGGACATGAGACCGAAATACAAAGAGATCACTAAATCAAAAAAAAAAAAAAAAAAAAAAAAAAAAACTAAGTTTGTGCCACAGAGTCACATTCTAGAAAAAATATCTGGGAGCACTTAAACTGAAACAATTTTTGGCATTACAATGGAAAAATTGACGCCAACAAAAATTCCAGTTATCAATGACGCAGCAGCAAACATACCTGCTGTAGCAGCTTGGTCAGGATCCACCGTCCTGCAAAAGGAAAATTAATTAATTAAAAATAATCCAAATAATTAATTCAATAAATTAATTTGATTTGAATTACTTAATAAAAATTACAATTCACTAAAAACTGATTAAAAGAAAAATTAATATGAAAAGGAGGACATCAACCATGTGATCAACCATGTGAGAATAGGTTTGAAAGTTAATGCCAAGGAGACTAAGCCGCTTAGACTGGGAAGAAGTGAAGGTAACGAGGAGATCGATCAAATGGATAGCTCCAATCACCTGAGTAATAATATGTAGCGAACATAAAGTAGAATAACCAAGGCCCAGTGTGCTTTTTTTTCACAACTGAAACAAGCTTGGAAGAATACGTATGCGCACCAAGATTAGAGCATTGGAAGCTACAGTGATAACAGTGGTAAAGTATTCTTCGCAAACGATGCGCCGGTACTTCGAACGACGGAGGATGATTTGATTGATGTTTTCCAGAGGCATGATTGAAATGTGGTTCTACCCCACTTTGTAGGGTCATAATGAGAGAAAGGTTGAGATGGTTAGGACACGTTTTACGGATGATGGATGGCCAAAGATCGTCCTTTTCGACCAGCCATTTGGGGCCGAACGAAAAGGTTCGTCCGGGGGTCATCCCCGGGTGGGACGGAAAGAGATTGCAACGGATAAATTGGGATGGAGGGGGACCATGAGCAGTTGTGTCGGCCTCAGGTGGCTTGGTGCTGTAGTGTGTTGTTAGTAGTAGTAGTATTGCCCTATAAAACTTCCTAGTATATTTTTCTCCACTTTTCAAACCAAACATGTCTCGGACCCACACTTCAACGCTTTGATTATCATGTATTGTTGTATCCTAATGATATACACAGACAGAACACAGAGACAGAAGGTACATTATCTAATATACAGAAGTTAAATAATACCGATCATTAGCAAATCTATCCTGAAATGTTAAAAAAAGGAAAAACAAATGGGGGGGGGGGTATTAGGTGTGCCTTTAAGCCGTACGTGACGATGATGAAGTATGTTTGCACTGCTGCCCTGTTTATTGAACGATTAATTCACGATTATTAAAAAAACATTGTTAAATGAGTGTAGGTTTAAAACTGATAAGTAATCAAAAGGGATATTATTATTATTCCATAAGCTGTGTTTGATTCTTTTGAATTTCTTTTATAAAGATCAAATGTTCTGAGTAAGCTTTCTCTTAACAGGTAACATTCATGAAAACATTTTTGGAAGAAATTGAAGACAGACGAGAAAAGCACCAAATTTATCGTTGACATAAATTTGCTTTCTTGGACATCTGTATTGTATGCCTTTTAACTGCGGTTCTAAGCCTTATCTTCAGCTTGTTCTTCAAAAAAAAAAAAAAATTAACTGTGAACTTTTTCAGTCTATTCTACTTTTTATATCTCCACTACATCCACCACCCAGTGCTATCCACTCAGCAGTGGGGGGATATCTTCCCTTTCCCTGTTCCCTCTCCAGCTTTTTTGGGGCCACATATGTTTGTTTTTGTTTTCTTTTTTAATTGTTCCTGTAAAACCTGATTTTTGATCTGTAGAATGGGAAAGGATGTGAATATACCTTTTTGATTTGGCAATATTATATAGAAAGAAAGAGTTACGTCAGGCTATATAGCTGTTTACCTTGACTACGGACTTATTACGTTATTAGATACAAGGCATAATGGAAATGAAATATGAATACACGCCAGCAGGCATCTTGCATGTTTGATGTTAGATGTTTTGTTTCTTTTTCTTTTTAAATAATAAATTCTTATCTTATCAGTTTTTGTTCCTCCCCCCTCTATTTTAAAAATGCCTTTCTCGGGGTATTTCAATAGAAAATGCCCTTTTCTTGGTAATTTCGTTGGAAAATGACAAAATCGCCCTTCCTCCCTATATTTTTGTGACTTGACATTGCTACCACTCAGCAAAGTTTTTCGTTCTCTTGTATCATCTCCCCATCCTTATTTCTTCCTAAACTGAAGCGACTTTGTTACCCATCCCTGTACCCTATACTCCCGCAACCCAAGAGGTAAAATAACTTAATTTTGAAATTTCGGTGAATGATGAATTCGGCCAAAACATATTAGCAAAACAAAAATAAGCAGTCAGTATGTCAGTACACCCAGCCGGTTCTAATACCTACAGATCCAATTATGGTAGTTTAGATGAAGACAGAAGATATACAACAGAGGTTTCTAAACGAGCAATTTTTTCGATAGCTCATGAATTTGGCGCTTGTTCTCGTTTGTCTTCAATTTATTTCTAAAATGCTTTCATTAGTGTTGTTTAGTTAATCATTACTGTGAGAGGGTTAGCTAAGCGAAAAGCCACAGCTGTACTATGTGCCACAGCAATAAAAGCTTCAACAGCCCTGGTCCCAAAGAATAGTGCAGCAAAGCTTTTTACTGTGCCGTTATGTGCGCAGCAAAACATGTGTGCAACTGCGGAGCCAGGCAGCCACTCAAGACTCATTCAAAGCTGGAGTCGACAAAGATTGGGTCAAGTAGCCCAGTAAAAATAGCTCAAAAAAAGGCCCAACCTCAAAAAAATTGCAACAAAAATGATTTTTACACCAAAAAATACAGAAAAATCAGAGAATAACATACTAAAAGCCCACCAAAATCCACCCATGGGAAAATCCGTGGCAGGGGAAAAACGGGGGAACCAGGGAAAATTTCGCAAAATCCAGAAATGTTCGGATTGATCCAAGTCAAGATGATTTCCGATGTAACTTTTAACGTAGAAGCCAAATCTTGCATCAGAATCTCGATTACTCTGTCCCCTGAACATTTACGAGGGGGAAAAGGGGGGAAGAAGGGGAGATTTTGGTTTTCCAGGTCATTGCGATGTTAAGATGCGACCATCCTGCTAGCAGGAGATAGGCCTGGCATCAACAAGTTAGCATTCGGCATGACACCTAGCGACGAGTTCTCTGGACTGACATCTAGTGTCTCTTCAGTGACTGAATTACCCAAAATGTAACGTGCTGAATACTCAAAATAGGTAAGTTTTCTTGTGAATATTTGGTCATTTTTGTTCCGAATCTTCAAGAATGTTAGTCATTTTTTGTTTATCTTGTACCACTGAGAATTCCTTCGCTTTTAAGTGACTACTATACTCAGTTTCGTGGCATTTTATCTCTATTTTTACCAACGCCATCTTGCGGCTCCTGGAACCGAATCTTAATGCTTGAAATGATCAATCCGTAGAAACTGTGTTAGTTACCTCACTGACCACAGTTCACCATGTTCGTTCAATTTGTGCTTCAATTTCAGTTTTCTACAAGAAGAGGACAAATCTCGTGAATTTCTTTGCACCGTATCTCCGTAATTATCCAACTAAAAAATTTCACAAACAGGGAGTGCTGACAACATCTTATCAGTCGTGTAAAGTGTTCAGTTTTGTGCTTGCGTCGGGGATTGGTTCGTTTAATTAGTTTTACCGTTTCTTGTCATATTTACACTAGTTGACATGATTATCTACTGTATATCTTTTTTAATTCACTGATGATTATTTGGGTCATTTTTTTTTTACCAATTGCGGCTTGATGCACTGATGTTCATATTATTTATGTCTGTTCAGTATTTAGGAGCCTAAAAAAAGAAACATGTCACGTACCTACAGAGCAGTGTATAATTGTGTTTTTCTTTCTCGTTTTGTGTAATTTGTTCTAAGAGCTGATTTAGATCTTAGCTACAGCGTTCGTCACTAAAAACCACATTTATAACTCCTAATTTATGTGTATTGCTTTTTTTGCTTATTGCTCCGTCTATTCCTTTTTTGTATGACGGGTTTTCCAATAAATAATAATAATAATAATAATAAAGGAGATTCGCGGGTTCAGTCCTCTTCCCACATCAAGTTCTCTGTTACTGAATTAAGTTCTCTGTTATTCTAATATTATTCTAATATTCTAACTAAGTTATATTCTAATATTATATTCTAATATTCTATTATTATATTCTAATTATATTAATATTCTAATTATATAAATATTATAATTATATTAATTATATAATATTCTAATATTATGATCTAATTATATTCTAATATTCTAATATTAATATTCTAATTAAGTTATTCATCAAGTTCTCAGTTACTGAATCTTTCGTGTCTTCATTTCAGACGAGTAAGGCTTCACAATGTGCAATCTGTCTTCAGAGCGAAGGAGATGATAACAGTCTCTCTACGCTTGGAAGCAAAGGTGCCGTCACAATTAATACTGCCAGTAAAGAAAGAGGTGGTTCTGTCGAAGTTAACCCCGGTGACAAGGTTCATGCTCACTGCCGAAGAGACTTCAGTAACCAGAGAAAAATTTCTAGTCTTAAACGTTGCAATGAAAGTGATTCAGCAAGTAATCAAGGAATTAACAATAGATCCTTACGTTCTGCAAGTTCTTTATTCGCATTCGACAAAGACTGTCTGTTTTGTGCGACCCCTGTCATTACTGATCCGCGTCATCCAGGCTATTCGCCATCCAAGACTGTTAGAACAGACACATTTCAAGCCAGTGTTAGACTTCTGTGTTCACAAAGACAAGACGAATGGTCGACCAGCATTTTGGGAAGGTTAAATGCAGCTACTGCTGATCTCTACGCAGCTGATGCTATCTATCACACAGTTTGTTCAGTGAACCTCCAGACTGGAAAAAAACTTGCCTCAGCGCTATTTGATATTAAGTGGTGAACCTGAAGTAAAGAAGTGTAAAAATGGCAGACCTTCCGACGAGGTTCAAAAAGAAGCGTTTTACAAAGCTGCGAACTTCTTTGTCGGTCTGGACGATGTACAGGTTACACTGACCGATATTTCGAAAAAAATGGAGGATTTTTTAGCCGAAACGGATTTGAAGCCATACAGCAACGTTTACCTGAAGAAAGTGCTAGTTGATTACTTCGGCGACAAGGTGATCATTTCTGATGTTCCTGGGAAGCAAAGTATAGTGACGCTTAGGGAGACGGCTGCAAGCATTCTTCGGGATTATTACCAATTGCCAAAAGACGTAAATCCGGAGAAAGAAAAGTCGAGATTGCGAAAGCTTTTGCAAGAGTAGTGGAGAGCGAAATAAAGACTGTGATATCGTCCAAAGAAGAATATGACCAAATACGCACCTTAGTTTCGGCAGACGACAATCTCGAGTTCCTTGTTCCATCCTTACGGCTTTTTCTGTCCATTTTGATCAAACACAACAACGCCAAACATGTGGTCAGTGCAAAAGGGCAGGCAATAATGCAAAACACCAGACCTCGAAGCATTATTGCACCAATGCAGCCGGGGTTGGCTGAGTCTATGCATCATCGGTTCGGTTCACGCGACGTTGTCGACACACTGAGCAGCCTAGGCTTTTGTGTTGGCTATGCAGAAGCCCTCCGATTTGAAAGATGTGCGGCAATGGCTGAAAGCCCCAACAAAGAACTCAACATACCAAGAGGCACTCTGTCCAGTACATTGCAGACAATTACGATCATAACGCTAACACTCTGGACGGGCACGGTACTTCACATGATATGGCTATTCTTGAGGTTAAGTCGCCAGGCGGCAAAGAAGAGTTACGCTTGTTTCCCAGAAAAGATTTTGACTTGAAAGAAATTATAGAAAAAGCTGCTATACCGATCTACCCTTACGTGAAGCATACTGCCTTTACAAATCAGCTCACTTACGTAGAGTTGGTACTTCCAGAGTTCAGAGACAATGGCAGACATCTTGGTATCATGTGGGTAAATTCTCAGCTAGCTCTGCGAGGTTCTCCAGTCAGCTGGTCAGGTGCAATGCAGTCAGCTCATGCTGGACAAACCCAGAAGCGGTCATCGATAGTTTTCCAGCCTATGATTGATTTAAACCCAACCGATCTCATGTGCATCAATACAACGTTGATGTTTATTGCAGAGAAGGCAAAGAAACTGAACCAGATTCCTGTCGTAACCTTCGACCAACCACTGTTTTGGAAAGCGAGAACGATGGTTGAATCGTCGCCTTTCAGTAGCCCCTTGAAAGAGATCGTAGTGATGATTGGGTCCTTTCATCGAAGAATGAGTTTTCTAAGGTGTATGGGCTATCTTATGGAAGAAGCAGGTTTGGTTGAAGTCCTTGAACAGATCTACGCACCGAACACTGTAAAACACATCATCTCTGGCAAAGCAGTTTCTAGAGCAATGAGGGCACATTCTCTTCTTGACTTAGCTCTGCACATCTTACTTTTTGCCTGTACTTTCGAAGATACTGCAGACGGTCTTCGAAGTGAACCCGCACCCCAAATGGTGAGCGCAGCCAGTGTCTATACAGAGCTGACATCCGAAAATATTTTTATTGAAGACCTTTCTGCGTCTCCAGCGGTGGTTTCACTTTTAGAAGAAATTGAGCAGGCAAAGAAGGAGCTAGTTAGTGAATCTAGGACTGCGAAACTGTGGCTTGAACAGTATTCTGAAATGAATAAAATTCTTAGGATGTCAGTTCGCGCTGAACGGACTGGAGATTTCGACCTGTATCTTCAGAGCTGGTTTAGTATGCTTCCTTATTTCGCGGCATGTGGTCGAACTGCATATGCTAAATCAGCCCGTCTTCATTTACAAACCCTTGTCGGTTTGAAAGAATCGCAGCCAGAATTATACGAGAAGTTCCAAACTGGTCACTTTTCTGTTAACAGTACCGAACATTCGTGGTCAGGACTGGCAGCAGACCTTGCTATAGAACAAGTCTTCAAGAAAACTCTGAAGACCGCTGGCGGTCTTACTAGAGGGAGAGGTATGAATGAAGCGCAGCGGTTGATCTGGACACTATCTATGCCAGTGCGAGCTCAAATGAATGCAATCATGCAAGACCTAACCGGATCTGTTTACAACACAAGCGACCAGCACGTTGATACATCGGGGTCCAGGATATTGAGAGACAGTGAAGATTTGCAGTAGTTGCTCAAGTTCCTTGATCCTTTGCAGCCGTTCAACAGGGGGTCAGGAGCTAATGAATATTGTTACCGGAGTGAATGCTTTGCCAGAGGTCAACGTCGACGAAGCAAAAGACGTTGGGTTGCACATACTGCAAGGGATGGTTGGAAAGCCAGTAGAGACTTTTGTACTCAAAAGGAAAGATAAAGTCGTAACTATGGCTGCAAAGTCGGCTCCGAAGCTTGATGGTGAGCCGTAGAGATTGGCCAAACGTTATTGTTCCAGCGACTAGCGGCTGTAGCCACTGCCGATGGTCAGGATCTGTCGGATACTCTTGGTTATGAACTTTGCTTTTTTTCCTCCTGCACTTTTCGGGTCATACCAACTACTACGCACAGCTGACAAGGCTTCCCTCTCAAATGCCCTCTGGAAAATGATCGAAGGCTCTTCTGCGAATCTTTCAACGAGTTGCAAATATGTTGTAGATGGAGGATGGCTCCTACATAAATTGCCTTGGACAACCGGCGCTACTTTTGGACAAATATGTCTGGCCTACGCTAGCTATGTCAAAGCTCATTTTGGAAATGCTACGGTTGTGTTCGACGGATACGAAGATTCACCGTCAACAAAAGACCAAACTCACTTAAAAACATCGAAAGGCATAAGATATCCTGATATCGACTTTACTGGGACAACAACGGTAACCCTCAGAAAAGACTTTTTCCTGAACAACCTGAAGAACAAGGGAAAATTCATCCTCCTGCTTGGTGGAGTGCTAAGCTCGTCAGGATGTCGCGTAATGTATGCTTGAGGTGATGCAGATTTCACGATTGCGACAGCCGCAGTGACAGGTTGTTCTGAGGTAGAAACCTATCTTGCTGGCAATGACACAGACCTGCTCATCTTGCTTCTTCACCATTGCCAGCCAGAAAGCTACCCACTTTTCTTTCGAGCGGAGACCAAGCCGGGAACATCCAAACTCTACAACATAAGAGAACCAAAAAGCAAGCTTGGGGAAGTCGCAGAGGTCATACTGCCCATCCATGCTTTCCTGGTATGCGATACGACCTCTAGGTTCTACGGCGTAGGAAAGCCAGTGTCATTTTTATTGGCTAAGATCAATGAAGAATTCCGAAAAAATGCAGCGGTTTTTTTCCGGAAGAACTCATAAAAGCATCAGATCATCAGTGCAGGCGAAAAGCTCACATTGCTTGTTTATCGGGCTAAAGCTGATACCAACCTTCAGGATTTGCGTCACACCATGTTTGTCACAAAACTGGCTTCTTCGACCTCGTTCGTCCGCCCAGAAAGCTTGCCTCCGACATTGTCAGCTGCGAATTTTCACTTCTTCAGAGTTTTCCTACAGGTCATGGAATGGATGGGTTGCTCAGCTGACCTGGACCCAAGTGACTGGGGCTGGCGGCTAGACAGAACCAAGTACGTACCTGTAACGATGGACTCGAAGCCAGCACCCGAAGCACTACTGAGAATGGTACGATGTGCTTGTAAGTCAGGTTGTGAAACAAAGCGTTGCAGTTGCAAAAGAAACGGACTTCACTGCACAAAAGCATGTGCCGAGTGTCATGGTACCGACTGCCAAAATTCAGAAAGCATTGACCTTGATGATGATTTTAACAACTAAGTTCCTGTTTTAAGTTTTTTATTATTTGATTCGTTTTAAGTCTGTGATTTGCCGAAGTACAATCAATCTGTACCAATTTTATACACCGTGATGATTCTTAATATACTGTGATCGAATCCTTGTTGAAATGGGCTCCGCAGCCAAAAAAAAAAGAAAGAGAATTCAATTTCCCTACTTTTCAACCTCAGCCAGTTTTTTTTGATGAGGGAAAACTAGTATTCTGAAGGAAGATTTGGATTCTGCGTCTCAAATAATATCAGAAATAGTTTTTACAGCGATGAAATCGAGCGAATCTGAGTCTTCCTCATTTTCCCATATTTCCCCCGTTAACCCTATCAGATACCCCCGGTGGTGTGATATAATAATTCTGATGCAGAATTCGAGTTCTGCGACTTGAACTACGTAGGACTGGGTATTTACAGTGCTAAAATCAGAGGTCCTGGCATTTTTTTCAGAATTTTCCCTTTTCCCCCTCTTTTTTCCCCTGTCAAACTTTTTCCCATCGGTGGATTTTGGTGGGCTTTTAGTATGTTGTTCTCTTGATTTTTCTGCATTTTTTGGTGCAAAAATCATTTTTGTTGCAATTTGTTTGACCTCAAACGCTATTTTTACTGGGCTAAAGGTTGACTGGAAGGTGAGCTGGGACTTAACCATCAACTGACGTTGATATTTGAAACCAGAACAAAATAAGGATTCTGTTGATTTGTCAATAGTCAACTAAAAGAATAAATATAACAGAACAGAATAACCTAATTGGTCTTTCTAAAGAGATGTTTTTGTAGGTTAAGTCAATTAATTAATGGGCCTCTTCCGCTGATTTTCCACAGATTTTTTACAGACGTTACTCACTTTCAAACTTGGCGCCTGTTGCACGTAAAACTACATAACTGCATGTGAAGTTTTTTTTTTCATCAAAAATTAAGTTTCTGGGGTTTCCTAATTTTATATATGTATTTGGATGTGCAAGTTTCTACTTGGTCAATTTAAAGACTCAGATTTTATTTTCAGTATTCTTGGCACTATAAGAGTACAGAATTTAATGAATGTGTTTTTCTTCACAATTGACAACTAACTACAACAATTGTCGTGCTGTAGCATTTATTACTACTACTACTACTACTACTAACAACTCACCGCAGCACCAAGCCGCCTGAGGCCAACACAGCTACGCACGATCCTCCTCCATCCCAATCTATTAAAAGCCTCCCTTTTTAAGCCCGCCCATGAAGTTCCCATTTCCTTTAAACCTTTCTTTATGACGTCCTCCCACCCCAGACGAGGATGACCTGCTTTCCGTTTAGCCCTAGACAGATGGCCGAAAAGAACAATCTTCGGCAATCTGTCATCCTTCATCCGCACAACGTGCCCTAGCCACCTTAACCTTTCTTTCATTACAGCCCTAGAGAGCGGTATTGAACCACATTTTTCGTATAGCCTATTGTTTGAAATACGGTCAGTCAGCCTGGTACCCAGAACAATCCTTAAGCAATTTCTCTGGAAAACATCTAGCAAATCTTCATCCGCTTTCGGAGCGCCCATGCTTCAGAGCCATATTTGACCACTTTCATCACTGTAGCTTCTAATATCCTAATCTTGGTTGGCAGACTTATCTTCCTATTCTTCCAAACTTTTTTTAACTGTGAAAAAACACCCTGAGCCTTGGCTATTCTACTTTTGACATCTTCACTGCTCCAACCATCTTTACAAATAATACAACCAAGGTAAGTGAAGCTGTCCACCTGATCAATCTTTTCATTACCCAACGTCACCTTTTCATCTTCACTTATTCCTAGCCTTAGACTTAGTCTTTTTAACATTAATTTTCAAACCTATTCTAGCACTCTGAACTCGCAAAACCTCTAAAAGATCATTCATTTTGCTCACACTTTCATCTAGGATGCTTAAATCATCAGGATAATCTAAGTCCAGGAGACTTTCCTCCCCACTTGATTCCGTGGTCTCCCATTGCCTTTCCTGTGCTCCTTAAGACAAAGTCCATCAAAATAATCCATATAAAGGGGGATAGAACACAACCATGCTTAACTCCTGATTCAATACAAAATCAGCTGCTAACCTCATTTCCTACCTTAACCGCAGCAGTGTTATTCTCGTACATAGCACTAATCACTTTAATGTATTTTTCTGGTATACCATACAAGGATAAAACCTTTACTAAAGCTCTTCTATCAACAGAATCGAACGCTTGCTCATAATCTATAAAACTGAGGACTAAAGGTGTTTGAAAACTCAGGCACTTCTCAATTATTAACCAAGAGTGAAAATTAGGTCGGCACATCCTCTACCTTTTCTAAAACCGCACTGTTCTTCTCTTAAAACTTTGTCTACGGCATCTCTCTGTCTACAAAGTATCATATTACTAAGTAATTTATTACCTACAGAGACCAGACTAATCCCTCGATAATTACCACACTCACTTTTATCACCTTTCTTATAAAGTGGCTTAATAAGGTTTTCCTAAAATCGTTAGGTACTTCCCCTTTTTCAAAAATCATATTCATAATCTTCAGTAACTTATTTCTAACCTCAGAGCCACCATATTTAAGAAACTCATTTACCACCCTATCAGCCAGGGCCGTATCCATGATTTTTGTTCGGGGGGGGGGGGGGGGTTACCCGATTTTTTCCCGTGGACTTTGTCTAACATCCTCGAGCAACATTACGTTAGCTCGAGACCGTTAGTCCGCCCCTTGCAAACGAGGACGCGTCCACTAGGCATACTTTCGTATCTTTAAGGTTTTTTTTTTTTTCTTTCTTTTTTTTTTTTTTTTTTTTTTTTTTTTTTAGAAACGCAAAAAACAGACAAGTATTTACATACAGTTAAATACTACAAGCTAATTTTTTTTTTTTTGAGACAGCAAAAACAGAACGCAAAAAGAAGCCGAATAGTAGAAGTAGTCTATATATTTTATTTTTTTTTAGCTAAAAGTAAGGGCGAATATCTATAAAACGAAATCCAGGACCGTGATTCAGAAGCTTCAACGATGGCTCCAGTGCCCTTCAGATCCACAGGTGTAGATGAAGGCTCCACAGACGTCCCGCTAACGCTACTGTCAGAAACATCCCGCTTGGGCGCGAAAAACGACGTAGTGTCACACTTCCGCTTCATGTTGAAAATCGCTCTTCTCTTATCCAAGTCCAAAATTGAACTGAACAGAACTGACAATCTTGCACTCTTATAACATTTACCTCGAGCCCCCATTAATCCTAATTTACTATGCAAGGTCTGGCCTTGCATAATAAGGCGAACATGGGGTTACCTAATTGCGTAAGCTGATCACAACCGTTTACCCACAAAATTGCAATAGGATTTTTGTATGCCATAAAATGCAAAAGGATAATAGCGCATATTAACCCTAATTTACTATGCAAGGTCAGGTGAACACGGGGTTACCTACGGTTACCTAATTGCGTAAGCTGATAAGCACCGTTTACCCACAAAACGCAATAGGATTTAGTGTGGGAGCATATTTTTTTCTGGTAAGGTTTTGTCTTTGCAGGTATTTTTTAGAATAATTTCCGACTCGGTCAAAAATTTCGGGGGGGGGGGGGGGGTCAAACCGGGTAACCCCCCCCCCCCCCCCCCTGGATACGGCCTTGCTATCAGCACCTGGAGCCTTATTATTTTGTAGTCCTTTTAGTACTGTCACTAATTCCTCCACACAAAATAAATCTTCCTTCACATCCAAGGTATCACAAACTTTTTCATTTTCCTCTATATCTCTTCCTTCAACTCTATCTCGGTTAAGCAAATTCTCAAAATGTTCGGCCCATCTCTCTTTAGTTTTTTCCTTATCGCTAATTGCGGCCCCCATTCCTATCTTTAACTGGGCCAAGCATGCCATGCACTGCTTGCACATATTTTTTTTCATTCTAGTTTTGTGGTCAGATTTTATTTATTCATTCACTTTTTATTGTATTGACTGTTGGTTGATGTGTCCCATCCTTATGTCTATTACCCCCCCCCCAACAATTACGAGCTCAACTCTCCGTTGGAATGTATGATAATTTTGCTGTTGCAGTTGAGTTGAATCAATGAATTCAAAGTTCAAATTCCATCTTCCCATGAAAGCAGCAATTTCTGAAAGAGTGAAAATTATGTTTATTTGGAAATTTATATCTAAGTGAATAGCCTACTTTCTGATTATATATTATTCCAACTTTCTTCTGTGTGGAAAGTACAAGAAGGAATCATTTTTTTTTTTTGGTCTTTCTTCTGACTTCCACTATCTGACTTATTAAACCCTAGGATGCCTTCCATCTTGCATATCTTATAGCTCCACGTCTCTGCTTCTACTTTCGTGTAAACGAAAGTTTTCGTTGAGCCCCCTTGGTTTAATGGCTTAAAAATACATTATCTGTCTTTTAGCCTCTCCCCTTCCCTAAATACCGAATATCGTTGAGATTCTGACTTCAAAAAAATTGTGTTTGAAAGCTGTATGGAAAGCTTGATCAGAAAAAGACAAATATTGCTTTTCAACGAAAAACAATATTCCCAAAAATAAACTTCTTTTCCAAGATAAATTTTTCTATTTAACTATGAAATAGGATCGAGACGCTGACGTAAGTTTGATCATAAAAAAAGTAACAGTCATAAAATTTAGTTAAATCTAGTTACGTGTCTTTCAAACAACCTTCTGGGATAGGTACATGATACTATGATTTGAATTATTATTAAAAGTGAAACACATACATAAAACCTACAAGAAATTATGGGGGAAATCGCAAGAAATTCGAGATTTCGGGAAGAGGTTGGAGAAGAAGGCAAATATAAGCAATAAAACAGAGGGTACATGTGAATTATCGACTGAAAAAACAAATCTATGCTGGATAATCATAAATTTTAGAAAAGTATTAAAGAAAATATGTTCAGCATTTAAAATTTATAGCTTTAATTTTGTTTGTTTAAGGACTAACCAGGTAGTCGAGCACGTTCACAGAGGGAGTCTTCGAGTTCATATCCCTCCTCCAAAATCTCGCCCGTTCACAAACGCTACACACAAAAAACAGTTTTTTAAATAATCAAGAATCTCCTCAGCAATAAACAGGATGTTCATATAGTTTTTTGTATTTTCCGTACTAATTGCACAATTTTGAGCCCCACAGTAAATATATGGATAATAAAATAAATAATAGCATAATAAACATATAATATTAGAATTTATACAAGTAGAGTTCTGATAAATCTTATAATAGATTAAAATGTTTATTATATATACTCTAGACTGTAATTGCTTTTTTGGGGGGAGGGAGGGTGGGGAGGGCTCTGGAGACCGCTTATGTAGAACAGGAAAAGCAGAGAACGTTTTTTTTTTTTTGATTTTCTTGATCGTTATTAAGAACCAGTCGTGTTTAAAGAAAAGATCTGTTTAAAGAGAAGATCTGTTTAGGCAACCAAGATACAGACATTGGCTTGTGTTAGGAGGTTTGATGTAAATATATCTTTTCACCTGAACTGTCACATAGCCCCCTTTGTACTACCGCAGTTGATATATTAAGGAACAAAAATCGACAAGCAATTAATATAAATTGATTTTTTTTTTAAATTGAATATAATATATTTACAATTTAGACAATTTCATTGAAAACGTAAACATTTTATTCAAAATAGATATATTAGTCAAAATCTGACCGATAAAAAGAACAGAAACAGCTAAAAATAAAAAGAGGAAGGAAACATATAAAAACAAGCAGAATAGCTATATACAAGAAAAATTTTAAAAAGAAAAAATAGATTCAAAATAAAAAAAGCATTTTATTAAATACTTACTTGGCTTCAAACACCCGTTGTATAGCATCAAGGATTGTTTTTATGAAGATCAGTGATGGGCTGAAAATTAAGGGAATTACATGGGCAAATAAAGAGAAAGATAATTTAATATTAAAATTTACCTGGGGCAATACATCATCGCCAGTGAACTATAATATCCAGATGAGAGGCCCAATAAGACAGCACCAGTCCAGTAGACCCAGTCATTTTCGAAGAAAACGGGGAGGGTTCTTGTCACCCCCAAAGGCTGGTAGTTACAAAATAAGAAAAAGGGGATGAACAATAGACGAAGAAGGACAGGAACCACAAGAAACTTTGGGCCTGGCCACTGACCCAAACTAGGAATCATGTTGCCCAGCATAGCAGTTATGTTGAACGTAAGGAAGCACGTGACGGCTGTGTAGTAACGGCCTTCGATGAAAAAATTAGGATCGGCTTGCTTGATGTCCGAGTGAACACTTGGAAAAATAGAGAGTGTAACAAAAAACACGAAGAAGACGTTGAAGCATTGTGGCAGACATTTTTTGAAAATTGTCCAGTATGGTGTTCGCGGCTTGGTCCCAGTCGAATTTTGGAGCTGTTTTTGCTGGCGCTCAATCAACGCCTCATTGTAGGAGTAGAAATTCTAGAAAAAAAAACTAAAAAGACTTGAATTTTAAGAAAATTTGAGGAGAGTAATTAAGCCTCTAAATTCCAATAAAGAAAAACTTTAAAAGTTTTGGAATTTAAGAAAATTTGAGGATAATATTTAAGCCTCAAAAGTACAAGAAAAAAAAAACTAAACAGAGTTGGATTTTAACAAAATTTTAGGAGAATAACTAAGCCTCAAAACTCCAAAATTTAAGTTGATTTAATCTTATATAAATAAATTTATCAAGTAAAATAAAACATAATACAAAATGTCAATTGCAATATTTAAAGGTATTAAATCTATCATATAATTAAAACTAACGCTATGTAAATTTGACTAAAGTAGTTCATTTCACAAGAAATAGTTTTTTTTTTCTTTTCTTTTCATGTACCCAACTTGAATTGTCATCGCGTGACTCAGAATAAAATATTCTAATTTCGTCCACTAGCCCCTTACGCTCCCAATAAAAAAAGTCTCCATATTACGTTTTTATTTTGGAAAGACGAGATAAACACTTTCCATTCAGTTTTCCATCCTCCATAAATGATCTTAATTTCAAAGAAACAAAAAATGTTTGTTGAATTCAGTTAAAAAGGTTTTTCGAATTTCACATTTTATCTGAAAGTTTTTTAACACTAAAGCTTTTCTGACTTAATAAACGTTCAGAACATACGCAACACTTGTACACAACGTGATGAAATTCGTAACGTGTAAGAACAGATTAACGCGCATAATAACAGTGTTTACTATAAAAATGTCGTAGCTGGGTTTTCATTATTTGCGTAATATTTTACATAAAAATACCAGTCGATTTAAAAAAAAGGCGGAGTAATTTTATCTCTCCAGAAATTACCTCCCTTTGTCAGTCTAGATTTTTCACAGAGTATCAGTTAACCTGGTTTTTGGGGTTGTTTTCTTCTAAGAAAATGAGAAATATAATTGACTTATGAAATACGTCACAAAAAATAAACCAATGGAATTAGAGTACACTTTTCAACACGAAAGTAAACGACAGCATTCTTTCTTTTTCTCAAGGAGGCAGCCCCTTTCAGAAACCACACACTGGATGGCGCGTGTAAAACGTGGCAGAGCCTGGGCCAAGTGTGGCAGAACTGTGCAACACCCATGGCGTCCTGAGATGTACACCAAGTAGCGGAAAGTGGGCGCCCCCTTACTTTTTCTCTTGAGTTTGTTATTGTTTTTACAGGTACTTAATTAGTTTTTCAATGAATGTGTAAAATTTATGGAAAAAAAATAATTGTTAAATTTGGGGAGAGCAGTGAAGGAGACTCGCCTAGAAATTCTTCGGATAAACCCACCTGTCGTAAGACCTCTTTTCTCAGGGGAGAGGTGAAACTCTAATTAAATATAGCCGTGAACTGACACAGATGTGTGTTGTGTTGACCTGAGGCGGCTTTTGTGTAGCATTAAATAAAAAAAACAAGTTTTTTAAACTGAAAGTAAGGAGCGACATTAAAACTTAAAACGAACAGAAATTATTCCGTATATGAAAGGGGCTGTCCCCTCCTCAACGCTTCGCTCTTTACGCTAAAGTTTTTTATTGTTTTAAAAAATAAAGTTGTGAGACAGAGTCAAACTTTAGCGTAAAGAGCGAGGCGTTGAGGAGGGGACAGCCCCTTTCATATACGGAATAATTTCTGTTCGTTTTAAGTTTTAATGTCGCTCCTTACTTTCAGTTTAAAAAACTTGTTTTTTTTTATTTAATTTCTGATCATTTTTTAGTTAATGCAGCTTTTGTTTTGGCTCGCCGTCATTGAATAAGTAAACAAAATTTGCATAAAAATTTCACTTTTCTTTTGCAAAATGGCTGTCTCTAAATTTGGTTCTGACGTAATTTACAAATTAACTTACGTAACGAACTTCTATATTCGTATATTTTTCGTCTGGCAAAAAATACAAAGTTGCAGATTTTTGCAGATATGAGCTTGAAACCTATGTTGTAGGGTTTTTTGATACGCTGAATCTGACGGTGTGATTTTTTTTAAAATTCTTTCACTTTTAGGGGACGTTTCCCCCCTCTTTAGAAAATCAGGTAAATTTTCTCAGGCTTGTAGCCTTTGATGAGTAATACTAAACTTAATAAAATTCATATATTTAGAATCAGCATTATAAGCCCATTCTTTTGATACATTTATTGACATCAAAGTTCCGTTTTTAAAAGTTTCGATTACTATTGAGCCGTATCGCTTGTTTTTTTTTATTGTTTTTTTTTTTTATTACGTATATGTTATTACGTATATGATGGGGTTCTCCCCTTATTCAATACCACGCTCTTTACGTTAAAAGTTAACAAAAATTTTAATTCACAAACCCCTGAATCACAAAGGCCGTTTAATTAGAATAGATAGCTCTTTTGAAAGCACTTAAAAAACACTGTAGCGTAAAGAGCGAGGCATTGACTTGGGGGAGAACCCCCTCATATACGTAATAATTTCTGTTCATTTTAAGTTCTAATGTTGCTTCTTACTTTCTTGAAAAATCTTGTGTTTTTTAATTTAATTTCTGATCGTTTTTTAAATAATGCTTGGAAATACGGCGCCCCCTTCATAGAAATGTCCCTTACCCCAAAGAAACATCCTCCACGGAAAGATTCTCCCGAGTAACCCCCTCATCCAGCCCCCCCCACCAGAAAAAAATTCTTCCTGAAAATGTCTGTATACTTCCCAATAACCTCAACAATATGTAAGCAATGGGCAAAGTTCATAACTTGCAGCCCTTCCCCTGGGAACTGTGGGGGATTAAGTCATCGTAAAAGACATATTTATTAGATTTTCGACTATACTGAACAAAATGGCTATCTCAAAATTTTAATTGGGTGACTTTGAGGAAAAAATGAGCATGGGAGGGGGCCTAGTTGCCCTCCATTTGTTTTTGGTCACTTAAAAAGGGCACTAGAACTTTTAATTTCCATTCCAATGAGCCCTCTTACGATATTCTAGGACCACTGGGTCAATACGATTACCCCTGGGGAAAAAAAAAACAAACAAAAACAAACAAATAAACACGCACCCGTGATCTTTCTTCTGGCAAAAAATGCAAAATTCCACATTTTTGTAGATAAGAGCTTGAAACCTCTACAGTAGGGTTCTCTGATACGCTGAATGCAATGGTGTGAATTTCATTAAGGTTCTATAACTTTTAGGGGGTCTTTCCCCTTTTTTTCGAAAATCAGCCAAATTTTCTCAGGCGCGTAACTTTTGGTGGGTAAGATTAAACTTGATGAAACGTATATATTTGAAATCAGAATTAAAATCTGATTCTTTTGATGTAATCTATTGGTATAAAAATTCCGTTTTTTAGAGTTTCGGTTACCATTGAGCCGGGTCGCTCCTTACTTACAGTTCGTTACCACGAACTGTTTGAAAAGCAGTAAGCTTTATTAATTAAAAAAAAATATTAAGATTGTCCTTTACACTCCTAATCACTTCTATTACTTTACGATCCTAACCATAACGAAATTTTCATAATGTGTTTTGATTTTGGAAAGAGATGTTAAACAGGGAAGAGGCCAGTCGTCTTCTCACCCTTCATTCACGATATTTATCTCATAGTAAAAAAAAAGATGGTGTTAGGTTTGTGTCCAACATTTTTTTAATTTCCTTCCTTTTTAATTTTCCCGCTTTTTACAATTTTGCACATTTAAAAAGGTGTTTAGTCCACTCTTCATGATTTTATAAGAAATGTAAGGACAAATTTTTGACAAAAAGTCGTGAAAATAGCATCCATGTTTCTGGCCCGAATCCCTGGAATCTCATAATTTCTACGGCATTCACATAAAATTCAACAATTTAAAGTCATTTTTTCGTCAATTTTTTTTCTGTGTTGAAGAGTTGAACCCACCCCTAACCACCGTATGAAATGAAATACATGCGCATCACTTTTAAATACACATAATTACACTGCCAATAAAAGAAACAGATAAGCACATAAGGGAATGTTTTAAATTCCAAATCCCCAAATCCCAAATGTTTAAATCCCCAATCAAAATTTGCAATGTTTTAAAGTTCAAGAACGCTACTCATGTTGTTTAAAACCTTCTGTCAACACCATTTCCCAAAGTAAACAATAGATAGGCCTACATTTGTTCATATTATTTTTTTTAACTAGCCTATATTTTGCCAATTAACGTTCCTGTCCCGCAGAATTCTACTTAAGATTCATTTTCTTCCTTCCGAGTTTTAAGTTAGTTGTGTCGACAGTGAGGTCAATGGGAGGGGAAATGTTGGTTGGGAGGAGGTTTGCCCCTCTAAATTTCGAAAAACTCCTTTTTTGTATTTTCACTGACAAAATTCTAAAAAATAGCAAAATTAAGAAACAAAAGAAGAGAATTGAGAAACACCCAAATTCCCCCCTCCCCTGATGCTGAAAAATACATTTTGATACCCCCCATATTTTTGGCGAATTGTAGCCACTATTTGTCAAACAAAAGCAATTTGTAACTTAGCTCATTAATTTTAGCTCGTAAATCGGATAAGATTTCGTAATTAAATGGGTTAACGCAGGCTAGAGGAAGCAGTATGCATGTAAAATATACGTATCTTCGACAACGCCTTTATTAATCTAGTCATGTATCAAACCTAAAACACCGTAGTCCGCCCGAGACTCTAAGCGGGCAAGCACTAGGCTTAGGTCACTTGTTCGCCTGTGAGTCCAAGCAAATAATGTCCTCCTTTTTGCAAAGAAGTCCAGTCGACATTGTCCGTCATGAGTCAAACCAAAACTCTTTATCAACCCTTAGTCCTATGGCCATCTACCTTAGTTCTACCCTAGGATGGATGGATGGATGGATGATAGACAAAAGCTAACAAGAAGTGAAAATAATTTGACTTTTTATACAATCCTGAAAAAGGCTTATGCCAGCTTTGCCTCTCACTCAAGACTACATGTCTTGGCTTTGTCTTCAATTGGCCAATGGCTTGATGGCAACTTGATTTTAATTAAAAAATCAACGGATTAGATTGATGACTAGTTTGATCGCGACGCAAGAACTAGGATAAGCTATTCCTAGGAATAAGACTCCAATTTCTGGTTACACCGGTTTTTTTATATTAAATACTAAAAAAGTGAGCAACAAAAACAACACCCCATAGCATGATCTTGCATTGGATAGGGGGAGAAGATCTATCCCGATAGGTAAAGCCCTATCTTTTTTATGAGAATAACTTTACGACCCCCCCCCCGTGGCGTCAAAACACGGCTATTTAGGAAGGAGGATAAATATATTTTTCAGAATTTTTAGAGGGATTCTGTTGTTTTTTTCCCCAACGAAAATACCCCCCAAAAAAGATATTTGTAAATCTAGGGAGGAGGCAAAAATCTAGAGGGGAGAGATCCCAAATGGCCCCGTCTCCCATCTAACTCGCCTGATCAGATTTTGCAAAAGTAAACACGTTAAATGTTGCTATAAAGTTTTTACTTTTATAAAGTTTTACGTTGCTATAAAGAAAATTACTTTTCATTTTTCAGTTATTTCCTAGCATATAGTTCTAATTAAAAGGCTACTGTTGATAAATAGATAAAATCTTGTCTTTAGGTGAGTGCAATAGAACATTCCCTTCCGGGGTTGTAATGAAGTTTCTCTAGGGAGAAACTTCAAGTTTCTCTCCCATCACTGTAGCAATGACGCCACCAGAAATTATGGCAGCAGGGCAAATTTCAAATGCGGGGTACTTTTTAATGGATAAGTGTGATGGTATTAAATTAAAATACTTGAAATATGGTAATAGGCAGTAGTATCTTCATTAAATGAAAACAACTTGGCTTTAATAGATCCAAGGACAAAAGGGGGAGTACATAGGGGCCTGAGTCTCATAGTGAAGTTTTTATAGCTTCCTATTGACAAAAGAGGAGCAGGAGGAGATTGACGCCCTTAATCTGCAATATGTATCATATAAAAATTATGCACCGCATTGTAAAAATTACAAAGCTTCATTAAAGATACTAGATGGCATTACCGACTACACCGTTACTCTATTATAGTGGCTAGGAGGGGTTACTGACTTCCGTTCGCACACCACACATGAGGGAGGTGCACCGGGCGTGGCTAGAAGTGTGCCATGGGTGGCACAAAGAGGAGCAGATATACCAGAGACTTAGATGTTTTACGCTTCATGTCAGCAGATACGCAGCTATTTTGAGCCAAATTTGTTTTATTTTGTTTAATAATAGATTGCATCTAAGCATGCCACTAGAAACGTGCCCTGTCAAGCTTGTATGTATATATTTGTGTTTAAATAAAAATATTCTGACCCCGTTTCTATTTTTCTCCTTTTTTTCGATCGGTGTTCTGTCGCCACTTAGGTTAGTCGACTTATTGGAGGTCGAAAGCATATGCGCACATATCTAAACCGAATAGAAGAAGTTGCAGAGACGTAAAAGGATTAACACTTTCAAGGGGTATACGCTTAACCTAAGTTCTTATCGAGTCATCTTCTAGGCATATTTTATACTAATGGCAATTTTTGTCTGTATACAACACCTTTTATGCAATGCATGACGACCCCTTGATTTTGGAGAAAACATCTTTTTTTTAAGGATAGTTTCATTGAAAAATGCTCCTTTTCCATATTTTCATTGAAAAAATGAGAACAAAATATTGCCCCTCTAGATTTTCAAAAATTAATTTTGTCCCCTCCCCCTAAATTTTATAGGAATGACGTCACTGATAATGGCGTAAGCACATTCTTTCCATCAGTAAAGCCTGATTATCTCATTAGTCATCGATTTGTTCATGCTTATTCACTTATTTATATGTAGCCTACATTTGATTAAAAAATATTAGCTAATAAATAGAAGGTTTTGTTTTACGAGAGCGTATAATTTTATGTAGCGAAATCCAACCCCTTGTTCATGGAATCAAGATTACTCACTTGTGGGCCACAACTCAGGTTGAGAAACACTACTCTAGACTACAGTTTTCTCAAATTAGAAACTAGTTTTTTTCAAAGGTAATAGGTAACCAAAGATGACTCATTTTACAGGATAACCAGGATAACCCCTTGATACCCAGGATAACCGGTGCTTTTATTAGTAACAACAATGAAAGTGACAATTTATGTATTTAAAGGTTTAATGAAAAATAGAGAATTCTGAGATTCTCAACCACTTTACGTTTTGGGAGTAATGTGCTAGCATTCATTAAAAAAAAAAAAAAAAAAAAAAAAAAAAAAAAAAAAAAAAAAAAAAAAAAAAAAAAAAAAAAAAAAAAAAAAAAAAAAAAAACAGCCTATATAAAATGGACGCTTTATATGATACTTACATTTAGTGGAAGGGCAAAGAAAGTAACGAAACAGACAAGTAGAATGAAAAGTGCAGTGATGAAGTAATAAATAGCGGAAGTCCGCACGTTTGGGGCCACTGCTATAGTTACAATGTTGACAATCGCAGTAATTGTTCCCGAAACATTCTGAAAAAAGAGAAATAAAGTTATAAGGGACTACTTGTTAAGATACCGTACTTGTCCTTAAAGCGTTTTAAGTCATTAAATGGTCCTATTTTTTGGCTTTAAAATATACTTTATCATATCTTATTTTTAGAAGCAAATACTACTACTGTTAATAACAATTCATGCCAGGATCAAAGGCACCGCACATCCAAACAGCTGCACAAACTGCTCCTCCGCATCCATCTATTCAAAACTTCACCCTTAACCCCCTCCCACGAAGTTTGAATTTCCCTTACATCTTTTTAATGAGCTCTTCTTACTTCATTTGGAAATATCATACTCTTCGATTGGTCCCAACTGGATGACCAAAACGCACAATCTGTGATAGTTTTAAAACGCTCAATTATGTCCATTTGGAAATGTCATACTCTTTGTTTGGTCCCAACCGGATGACCAAAACACACAATCTGTGATAGTTTTGAAACGCACAATCATTTCCATTTGGAAATGTCATACTCTTTGTTTAGTCCCAACCGGATGACCAAAACGCACAACCTGTGATAGTTTTAAAACGCACAATCATTTCCATTTGGAAATGTCATACTCTTTGTTTAGTCCCAACCGGATGACCAAAACGCACAACCTGTGATAGTTTTAAAACGCTCAATGATTTCCATTTGGAAATGTCATACTCTTTGTTTGGTCTCAACCGGATGACCAAAACGCACAATCTGTGATAGTTTTGAAATGCACAATCATTTCCATTTGGAAATGTCATACTCTTCGATTGGTCCCAACTGGGTGACCAAAATGCACAATCTGTGATAGTTTTGAAACGCACAATCATTTCCATTTGGAAATGTCATACTCTTTGTTTAGTCCCAACCGGATGACCAAAACGCACAACCTGTGATAGTTTTAAAACGCTCAATGATTTCCATTTGGAAATGTCATACTCTTTGTTTGGTCTCAACCGGATGACCAAAACGCACAATCTGTGATAGTTTTGAAATGCACAATCATTTCCATTTGGAAATGTCATACTCTTCGATTGGTCCCAACTGGGTGACCAAAATGCACAATCTGTGATAGTTTTGAAACGCACAATCATTTCCATTTGGAAATGTCATACTCTTTGTTTAGTCCCAAACCGGATGACCAAAACGCACAACCTGTGATAGTTTTAAAACGCTCAATGATTTCCATTTGGAAATGTCATACTCTTTGTTTGGTCTCAACCGGATGACCAAAACGCACAATCTGTGATAGTTTTGAAATGCACAATCATTTCCATTTGGAAATGTCATACTCTTCGATTGGTCCCAACTGGGTGACCAAAATGCACAATCTGTGATAGTTTTGAAACGCACAATCATTTCCATTTGGAAATGTCATACTCTTTGTTTAGTCCCAACCGGATGACCAAAACGCACAACCTGTGATAGTTTTAAAACGCTCAATGATTTCCATTTGGAAATGTCATACTCTTTGTTTGGTCTCAACCGGATGACCAAAACGCACAATCTGTGATAGTTTTGAAATGCACAATCATTTCCATTTGGAAATGTCATACTCTTTGTTTGGTCTCAACTGGGTGACCAAAACGCACAATGTGTGATAACCTAGGATCCTTTATCCGTAGAACATTGCCTGGCCAGCGTAGTAATCCTTTTACTATGTTCCAAAACGCACAATCTGTGATAACCTAGGATCCTTTATCCGTAGAACATTGCCTGGCCGTCGTAGTAATCCTTTTCCTAGGAAGCGAGATCGAGTCGCAATTTGTCGTAGTTTAGTAATGGATATACGGTCACTCTAGTGAGTACCTAAAGCCCTAATTATGGCTTTAGCCCTATTTTGGCGAGTGACTAAAAGCCTTGTCTAAAGCCCTGTTATGGCTTCTTAAGACGTGTCGGTCGAGCATAAGCACCTTTTTGATCACCAGACTAGACTTGAAAAAAGGCATTTCAAATGCGCCTAATGCGTCTTTTCGACCTTAAAAAACAGCAATAGTGACTAGGAGCTGTGATAAAAAGGCAATAAGTTTATGTGACTTCGCCTGAAAAAGCCATAATTAAGACACGGCTTAATGCTATTCTTTGACAATTCTTCTGGAAAATATTTAACATATATTCTTCAGTCATTCAAATTTCGAAGAACCAATATCTCAGAGACATGCTGCATCATTGCCATCACCGCGATCTCCCAAATACTAACCTAAGTTGGCATACTTAACTTCCTATTCTTCCAAACTTTATTCCACTGCGAAAAAATACCCTGCTTGACTATTCTACTTTTCAAATCTTTAGCATATCTACCTTTACTAATAATAAATCCATACTTACATAACACATCCATCTTAACTAATAATACTACCCTCATAAATGAAGCTATCTTCTTGATCGATTTTTGCGTTACAAAAAGCGACTCAGTGTTCTTAATATTAATTCTCATGCTTATTCTTATACCCTGGATTCTCAGAAACTGCAAAAATCAGTATATTCTGTGAAATATTCCGCTGCCCAAAAAATTCGATGAAAACTACATTACAATGCGTGATCATTCAGCTTTGAACATTAAACGTACACAGCAGAACCCACTCCCCTCTCCACTCCTTTTAAACCAAAAATCTCCCAGTTTCACTGTGGACTCATGCACAGGCACACAATGGCAACTTTGAGGGTTTGTGGGAGCAGCGGCAACAGTTTCGAGTAGAGGGGCATCTGCTCCCCCCTATTTTTAAAAAAAATTCCTTTTTTGCTATTGTCATCTAAAAAGTCTCATTCTTTGGAATTTCCACAAAAAACAACCCAATTACCCCCCCCTCCCCCCAAAAATCAAGAATTGACCCTACTGCGAAGATTGAAGAAAATTTGAGGAAATTAATTAAGAATCAAAATTTCAAGAAAAAAAATTAAGAAGATTTGGATTTTAAAAAAATTTGAGGAGAGTAATTAAACCCCAAAATTCCAAAAAAAATAAATAAATAAAAACTTTTGGATTTTAAGAAAACTTGAGAAGAGTAATTGAGCATCAAAAAGATTGCCTCAAAGTGAATTGCCACCACTGTGAAGAAAAGCAATAAACCAGAGACCTGACCACAAATTTATACCAGGGGAAGGGACAAAATGCTCATAGTAGTGGGCTCATCACCAGAGACTACATCATATACGGTTCCTTCTATTATAAAAATATTTAAATTATCTAATTTCAGGCAGGCTCAGGGACAAGGGCGAAACCTGGATTAGTGCCGATAACCTCCCTAAGGTTAGTAGACTCGGCCGAGGCCTTCGGCCTTGACCGAGTCCGTTGATTTTGAAAATCAAGTATTTTGCAGTAGGCATGAAGACATGGCTAATTGTCGGAAAAAATCCAAGACAAGACAGTCCGAGTAACTGAGAGGCAAAAATGTTTAAATAGCACGGGTATAATGGTGGGAGTAAGCATGACTCTCTTATTGGACAAGTACTTGTGTGTTAGTTTTTGGAAAGGCACGCCTGCCTAGTCTCAAGCAGGTTGACCAAGAATTTAAAATTGACATAGGACCATTATATTGCCTGGAATGAGAGGCAAACAAGGCACGCCCTCCCATGGTCTTGGGAGGGTTGACCAAGAATTTAGAATTGACACAGGAGCATTGTTCGGGGGAGAGGGGTAGGGTTTTTTTTTCAGGGAAAGGGTTGCAAAAAAAAAAAACATAAAACGCATCGCAAATTTGTTTATATAATTCTTGTTACGATTTTACCAGCCGGACAAAAATTTGGGGGAGGGAGGGGGGGTCAAACACAGTAACCCCCTGGATACAGCCTTTCTCGGGGATATTAGAAGAGTCAAATAAAAAAAAGGAAAGTTAAATTATATAAATGTATATAAAATCGTAAAACTTCGAAATTTGAAAGAACCGACCCGACAAAGGAAGCAGCGTCAAATGTCTGAAAAGGGAATTTCAACATATAAGAGTTACTGGGGTTCTTTAGACAGTTTTTGAGGAGGGGCTATCCCTCCTCAAAGGATTTGAAACCAAGGATTTGAACGGCACATGCCCTCTATCATTCTTTGTCTATCTTTGTCTTTATGTTACTCATAAAAGAATGTCTGTTCTTAGAAATTGAACCAGGTAAAATGCCAAAAAGGTTGGAGACCAATGCATTGCCTAATTGACTCTTTTATTCCAGATATAGATGACATTATCCGTTAGAATTATAAATTTCTTTTGCTGAGAACTAAGAGGACCTCCAGAAAATATCTAAATCAGTACCCCGCTAAGCATAAAAATATGTATCAAAGAATTTAATTCATAATAAACTATAGACCAGCGTTGCCATCGCTTAGAAATAAACTGTACCAATCCTCTGCCTAAAATCGTACCAAAAGAGATTATTTTCTACTATCTGAACAGCAGGTTAAAATTTTGCCGTAACCATAAGAAAAAATACGATAAACTACGATTTTGGAAAAATTCTTTTAGTCTTAATTTGAAAAAAATATTTTTAATGTAAATAACATGATATTAAAGAACCAAAATAGGATACAGGACAGTATTGCAATGCTGTCAAGTATTAAAATAAAGGTTGCACATATGTTACAGTTTCATGGCTTAAAACTCAAGAATCTCTAGGCAAAAAAGTGTAAGCGCGAAAATGTCCAGAAAAAGAAAAGTTCGGGAATCCTCGGTGGATAAGCAGGAGGGGGGAGGCACTCATTATAGTTTGCAATCTATGCAGAAAAAAAATGACAATCACTATAAAAACATGAAGGGATAGATAAGGAATCCTTGAAGATTTTTCAGAAGGACCCCAGCTCCTAGGGAAATTGAGTGGCAAATGTCCTTGTCTCTGTTTTGTTACCCCCCCCCCCCCCCTCCGCCCTGTTTTTTTCTCACCCACCCTATATTTACCCAAAATATTAAGTGTTTCTGTTTCTTATTTAGTTACAAAGAGTCTTAAATAACAAAACATAGCCTCAAAATATCAACCTTTCATGTTTACCAGTGCTATGTAAAGTATCTTATTTTGACCCGAAAGACATCTCCACAGTTCATATAATTATCCAGTAAGCTTATCGCAGATCATTTCTGGTCTTCGTTCTCGGTGCGAACAAAAAGCTCCTCCCACTTCTTTCTGCATTAGCGGGTTAGTACTTGTTTCCGATTAGATCACAGTCTGACTTGTCTACCCATGAAAAGATCTGATGCCGCCTATGTTTCTAGAGAGATCCCCAAAGACTTTCTATTTCTTTTGATTTCAAATACTCATTCAGAAATTTTATTCCGTTGCTGTTATATCGAAATTTGCATAACACAACATAGTTTACATAACGTGAAATTCTCAATATAGTTCGGCTCTACCTGGCACTGCCCACCTTACAGACAAAGTTTGCCTCATAAGAACACATAGCGAAACGTATAGTCTTAATTTATGCTAGCTGAAGTAGTGCCGAGGTTCTAGGTACGATGTGAAGGAACCATTACACTTAATAAGACTTAAGAATAAGTATTTCTTCTTATCATCACTATAAACCTGCGGTCTACTGAATTAAATTTGATTTGTTTTATTCGTATGAGCTTCTGGAAGCAGCAATGCATTTAACTACCCCTTCGTTACTCCTTTGACCTTTTTTACTCCTTCGTTACTCCTCAGAATGGGCTCATGGCTGAGTTACAAGCAATGCATTTAAAAGCATTCTTGTTACTTTTATGATACAAGGAAGCCAAAACAGGTCTTGGCTGAGATAGTAAAAGGAACCCTTTTAAGGAGACCATGAGAGAATAATAAAATTGAGCATGAACAGCATAAGAGACAATCAAAAGACCTTTAAAAGAAATAGCACCAATGCCGCATCTAGGAATTTTGTTAGGGGAGTTTTTTTCGGGAGAAGGAGGGGGGGTGCAAAAACTTTAAAAACGAATCAAAAATGCATTTTTTGCCGTTTTTTACGATTCAGACACAATTTCTAGGGGGGATTCTTGAATTTCACATTTATTTAATTGAAAACAAAGCTCCTAATGACTCGCTGAAGACAGTTGTAAGATGCTACGTAAGATAGTATTAAGTTGTATGTAGTAGTTGTAAGTAACAACTATGTAAGTAGTTGTAAGATAGTTGTAAGTTGTAAGATGCCCACTGTAAGATGCTATTCGACATCACATTTAGGACCTTTGGCAAAACAAAAATATGAAGTTCTTAGGTTTTAGGCGAAATTTTTCACTCCGCTGGTAGCGTCGTTTTAAAAATGCCCACATTCACCAACATGACAATATAGACATAGCAGAATTGACCATGATTTCAACGTATAAACAACTTCAGGAATTAAAAAAAAACATTAATAATAAATAATATTCTTTAACCTGTTTTTAAAACGGACTGAATGAAGATTTTTTTTTGTCTCAAGTTTCTATGAATAAAATTGAAAATCAAAACAGTTCGTGGTAACGAATTGTAAGTAAGGAGCACAGTTTATAGAATTATCCCGTAAGTTTATCGCATATCATTTCTGGTCTTCATTCTCGGTACGAACAAAAAGCTCCTCCCACTTCTTTCTGCATTAGCGGGTTACTTGTTTCCGATTATTTCTATTATAACTGTAAGTTTCGCGTCCAAGAGGGTTACAAAGTGCATTATTCGTAATAGCGGGTTTCCACTTGTTTCCGATTGTTTCGCGTCTGACTTGTCAACCAGTGAAAAGATCTGATGCCGCATATGTTTCTATCTGCAAAAACGTTCTCTGGAGCACTCGCACCTTGGTCCGGGTTTTTATAATGGGTGAGATAGGGAAAGATCATACTGGATAAATATATAAACTGTGGTAAGGAGCGACCCGGCTCAATAGTAACCAAAACTTTAAAAATTGGAATTTTGATACCAATAGATATATCAAAAGAATTAAATTTTTATGCTGATTTCAAATATATAAGTTTCATCAAGTTTAGTCTTACCCGTCAAAAGTTACGCGCCTGATAACATTTGCCTTATTTTCGAAAAAAGGGGGAAACAACCCATAAAAGTCATAGTACTTTAATGAAAATCACACCATCAGATTCAGCGTATCAGAGAACCCTACTATAGAGGTTTCAAGCTCCTATCTACAAAAATGTGGAATTTTGTATTTTTTGCCAGAAGAAAGATCACGGATGCGTGTTTATTTATTTTTGTTTTTATTATTTTGTTTTTTACTTTTTTTATTATTATTTTCCCAGGGGTGATGGTATCGATCCAGTAGTCCTAGAATATCATGAGAGGGCTCATTCGAACGGAAACTAAAAGTTTTAGCGTCCTTTTTAAGTGACCAAAAAATTGGAGGGCAACTTGGCCCCCTCCCATGCTCATTTTTTTCCCGAAGTCACCCAATCAAAATTTGGAGATAGCCATTTTGTTCAGCATAGTCAAAAATCTAATTAATATGCCTTCGAGGATGACTTAATCCCCCACTGTTCCCGGGGGAAGGGCTGCAAGTTATAAACTTTGCCCATTGTTTACATATAGTGAAGTATACAGGCGTTTTCAGGAGGAATTTTTTCTAGTGGGGGGTCGTGGTCAGAGCAGGGGTTACGGGGGAGGATATTTCCCCCGTAACCCCTGGAGGATATTTCCTTGGGGGAAGGGACATTTCTATGAAGGGGGCGCCAGATTTCCCAGCATTATCAGAAATTATATAAAAAACAAGTTTTTTTTCAACTGAAAGTAAGAAGCAACATTAAAACTTAAAACGAACAGAAATTATTACTCATATGAGAGGGTTCGCCCCAAGTCAATACTTCGCTCTTTACACTAAAGTTTTTTTTTTTTTAGTACTTTCAAAAGAGCTATCTATTCTAATTAACCGGCCTTTGTGATTCAGGGGTTTGTGATTCGAAACAAATTCGAACTTTGGCGTAAAGAGTGAGGTATTGACTAGGGAGGTGAAAGTAGTAAGTATCTATTGAATTTGCGTGCGCCCCTGTACCAAACAGGTTTCTGGTAGGTATAATCTGGTTTGGTGGGTACAATCTGGTTTGGTGGGTATAATCTGGTTTGATGGGTATAGTCTGGTTTTTCAAAGAGAGTGACTATCCCCATGCATATAGGTAATACTTCTACAGGGCATTACACCTCTTCAAAGAGATTCAGAGCTCCTTCACATTCCGGGCAAACCAGATATGTTTCTAGGCCAACCGGACATGGTCTTATACTTTGAGGACATGTCTTTCACTTTGATGAAGGACAAGTTTTTCTGACACAATTTACATAGACCAGATTTCTAGTTCATATATTTTTTGATAACTTGATAGGCGACTTGAATAAAAGGAATTCAAATATTTTGCCTATGAAATAGAATCTAACTCAATTTGTGAAAAGGTATTCCATTTGCACAACTCTGATCTGATTGAATTGTCGCCCAACAATGAGATGTAATCACTGCTAAGCCTTTTGTTATTGCGAGAGGATTACCCAATTTACTTCTTATTGCTAACTGACATAGTTCCAAATACGAACATTTTGAAAAGCAGACAAAAAATTGGACACTATAATCAGAATTATTTGCTTAAGATTTAAAAAGGGGTAATGAGATATGTGATCTGTATAATACACAAGTGATGTTTGATAAGTATTGTCAATTTAAAATAGGATCTAACGTTCCCTTCGTTCCCCCATTTCTGAGGGGGCAGGGGAGGGTAGGAGAGGGGGAGGGGGAGTCAATTTTGGAGGTAACACATTCTAAAAGTTGGCAAGGTTTTTGTTTTTGATAAGAATTGCACAATGAATGTACGTCATGAATTCCCCCTCCCATTCGTCTTAGTTTTTAACGATGCTCCTTATTTCTAGTTGAAAATGCTTATTTTTTAATTTAATTGTGATGAAAAGTCAAAAGTCTAACATAAAAGAACAAGGTATTTTGGAGGGGGTAGCTAACTTCATATACGGGATAATTTCCATTCATCTTAGTTTTTAACGATGCTCCTTATTTCTAGTTGAAAATGCTTATTTTTTAATTTAATTGGGAATGAAAAGTCAAACTCTAACATAAAGAACAAGGTATTTTGGAGGGGGTAGCTAACTTCATATACGGGATAATTTCCATTCGTCTTAGTTTTTAACGATGCTCCTTATTTCTAGTTGAAAATGCTTATTTTTTAATTTAATTGGGAATGAAAAGTCAAACTCTAACATAAAGAACAAGGTATTTTGGAGGGGGTAGCTAACTTCATATACGAGATAATTTCCATTCGTTTTAGTTTTTAACGATGCTCCTTATTTCTAGTTGAAAATGCTTATTTTTTAATTTAATTGGGAATGAAAAGTCAAACTCTAACATAAAGAACAAGGTATTTTGGAGGGGTTAGCTAACTTAATATATGAAAAGTCAAAGTCTAACATAAAGAACAAGGTATTTCGGAGGGGGTAGCTAACTTCATATACGGGATAATTTCCATTCGTCTTAGTTTTTAACGATGCTCCTTATTTCTAGTTGAAAATGCTTATTTTTTAATTTAATTAGGAATGAAAAGTCAAAGTCTAACATAAAGAACAAGGTATTTTGGAGGGGATAGCTAACTTCATATACGGGATAATTTCCATTCGTCTTAGTTTTTAACGATGCTCCTTATTTCTAGTTGAAAATGCTTATTTTTTAATTTAATTAGGAATGAAAAGTCAAAGTCTAACATAAAGAACAAGGTATTTTGGAGGGGGTAGCTAACTTCATATACGGGATAATTTCCATTCGTCTTAGTTTTTAACGATGCTCCTTATTTTCTAGTTGAAAATGCTTATTTTTTAATTTAATTGGGAATGAAAAGTCAAACTCTAACATAAAGAACAAGGTATTTTGGAGGGGGTAGCTAACTTCATATACGAGATAATTTCCATTCGTCTTAGTTTTTAACGATGCTCCTTATTTCTAGATGAAAATGCTTATTTTTTAATTTAATTGGGAATGAAAAGTCAAACTCTAACATAAAGAACAAGGTATTTTGGAGGGGGTAGCTAACTTCATATACGGGATAATTTCCATTCGTCTTAGTTTTTAACGATGCTCCTTATTTCTAGATGAAAATGCTTATTTTTTAATTTAATTGGGAATGAAAAGTCAAAGTCTAACATAAAGAACAAGGTATTTCGGAGGGGGTAGCTAACTTCATTTACGGGATAATTTCAATTCGTCTTAGTTTTTAACGATGCTCCTTATTTCTAGTTGAAAATGCTTATTTTTTAATTTAATTAGGAATGAAAAGTCAAAGTCTAACATAAAGAACAAGGTATTTCGGAGGGGGTAGCTAACTTCATATACGAGATAATTTCCATTCGTCTTAGTTTTTAACGATGCTCCTTATTTCTAGTTGAAAATGCTTATTTTTTAATTTAATTGGGGTGAAAAGTCAAAGTCTAACATAAAGAACAAGGTATTTCGGAGGGGGCAGCTCACTTCATATACGGGGTAATTTCCATTCGTCTTAGTTTTTTAACGATGCTCCTTATTTCTACTTGAAAATGCTTATTTTTTAATTTAATTGTGATGAAAAGTCAAAAGTCTAACATAAAAGAACAAGGTATTTCGGAGGGGGGCTCGTTACTGATATTGATATTAGTACGTAAACTACAAATTGACAAAAATATCCAGAACTTTTTTTCTTATAGCCTTGACTTTGAAGACATTTCTTCATCTTAATTGGCTTTAGAAATATCATGCAAAATAAACTAGCCTAACAGTCATTGCTTTGTCGAATTTTGAGCAAAAACAAAAGGATTGTAACACATGATTGCCCCGTTTTCCAACTTTTACCTTGAGAATCGATGTTGTTAGCAGAATTTCAAAAGGATCGCTTATGAGTGCTAGCGTATCTGATGAAATAATTTAGGTCGTATGATATTTTTTTTAATGCAGTAGTTTTTTTTTTTTTAGTAAGGACACTCGAGACAACAAGCACACAGAGAGAACACACACACACACACAGATACGAAACACACATAGAGACGACACATGCACAGAGACAACACACACACAGAGACGACACACACACACACAGAGACGACATACTCAAAGTGACGACTTACACATAGAGACGACACACACACACACACACACACACACACACACACACACACACACACACACACACCACACACACACACACACACACACACACACCACACACACACACACACACACACACACACACACACACACACACACACACACACACACACACACACAACACACACACACACACACACACACACACACACACCACACACACACACACACACCACACACACACACACACACACACACACACACACACCACACACACACACACACACACACACACCACACACACACACACACACACACACACACACACACACACACACACACACACACACACACACACACACACACACACACACACACACACACACACACACCACACACACACACACACACACACCACACACACACACACACACAACACACACACACACACACACACACACACACACACACACACACACCACACACACACACACACACACACACACACACACACACACACACACACACCACACACACACACACACACACACACACACACACACACACCACACACACACACACACACACACACACACACACAACACACACACACACACACACACACACACACACACACACACAACACACACACACACACACACACACACACACACACACACACACACACACACACACACACACACACACACACACACACACACACACACACACACACACACACCACACACACACACACACACACACACACACACACACACACACAACACACACACACACACACACACACACACACACACACACACACACACACACACACACACACACACACACACACACACACACACACACAACACACACACACACACACACACACACACACACACACACACACACACACAGATACGAAACACACAAAGAGATCACACACACACGCACAGAGACGACACACACACATAGAGACAACACAGACACAGAGACGACGAAACATACAGAAAAGACACAAAAACAGAGACGACACACTCACATAGAGATGACACACACAGACACACAAAGACAACAAACACAGAGACAACACACGCACAGAGACGACACACGCACAGAGACGACACACGAGGTTCACTTAGAGTGGCGCGCCACTCTAAGTGAACCTAGATCAACCCAACTTTTTGGATATCTCTCTCACTATGACTCTGTTCGTGTGTCGTGTCTCTGCGTGTGTCGTCTCTATGTGTGTGTCATCTCTGTTTTTGTTGTGGACTCTGTGTGTGAGTGTGTCGTATCTGTGTGTTGTGTGTCGTCTCTTTGTGTGTGTGTCGTCTCTCTGTGTGTGTCTTCTCTATGTGTAAGTCGTCACTTTTGAGTGTGTCGTCTCTGTGTGTGTGTCGTCTCTCTGTGTGTGTTGTCTCTGTGTGGGTGTTGTCTCTGTTGTGTGTCGTCACTATGTGCGTGTCTGCTCTGTGTGTGTGTGCGTGTCTGCTCTGTGTGTGTGTGTGTGTGTGTGAGTGTGTGTGTGTGTGTGTGTGTGTGTGTGTGCGCGTGTCGTCTCTGTGCGTGTTTCGTCGCTATGTGTGTTGTCGTCTCTGTGTGTGTGTGTCGTCTCTGTGCGTGTTTCGTCGCTATGTGTGTGTCGTCTCTGTGTCTGTGTGTGTTCTCTCTGTGTGCGTGTTGTCTCTGTGCTTGTTGTCTTTGTGTGTGTGTGTGTGTGTCGTCTCTGTGTTTGTTGTCTTTGTGTGTGTGTGTGTGTGTGTCATCTCTATGTGAGTGTGTCGTCTCTGTTTTTGTGTCTTCTCTGTATGTTTCGTCGTCTCTGTGTCTGTGTTGTCTCTATGTGTGTGTGTGTGTGTGTGTGTGTGTGTGTGTGTGTGTGTGTCGTCTCTGTCGTCTCTGTGCGTGTGTGTGTCATCTCTTTGTGTGTTTCGTATCTCTGTGTGTGTGTGTGTGTGTGTGTGTGTGTGTGTGTGTGTGTGTGTGTGTGTGTGTGCGTTTGTGTGTGTGTCGTCTCTATGTGTAAGTCGTCACTTTGAGTATGTCGTCTGTGTGTGTGTGTGTCATCTCTGTGTGTGTGTGTGTGTGTCGTCTCTGTGTGTGTGTCGTCTCTGTGTGTGTGTGTTGTCTCTATGCAATTGTCGTCTCTATGTGTGTTTCGTATCTGTGTGTGTGTGTTCTCTCTGTGTGCGTGTTGTCTCGAGTGTCCTTACTAAAAAAAAAACTACTGGATTAAAAAAAATATCATACGACCTAAATTATTTCATCAGATACGAAAGCACTCATAAACGATCCTTTTGAAATTCTTCTAACAACATCAATTCTCAAGGTAAAAGTTTGAATCAATCACTTTTAGGATATCGAGTGTCCTTACTGAAAAACTACTGAATTAAAACAAAAATAAATTAAATTGATCATACGACCTAAATTATTTCATCAGATACGCCAGCACTCATAAACGATCCTTTTGAAATTCTGCTAACAACATCGATTCTCAAGGTAAAAGTTGGAAAACGGGGCAATCATGTGTTACAATCCTTTTGTTTTTGCTCAAAATTCGCCAAAGCAATGACTGTTAGGCTAGTTTATTTTGCATGATATTTCTAAAGCCAATTAAGATGTAGAAATGTCTTCAAAGTCAAGGCTATAAGAAAAAAAAGTTCTGGATATTTTTCTCTGTTTGTAGTTTACGTACTAATATCAATATCAGTAACGATCCCCCCTCCGAAATACCTTGTTCTTTTATGTTAGACTTTTGACTTTTCATCACAATTAAATTAAAAAATAAGCATTTTCAACTAGAAATAAGGAGCATCGTTAAAAACTAAGACGAATGGAAATTATTTCGTATATGAAGTTAGCTACCCCCTCCGAAATACCTTGTTCTTTATGTTAGACTTTGACTTTTCATTCCTAATTAAATTAAAAAATAAGCATTTTCAACTAGAAATAAGGAGCATCGTTAAAAACTAAGACGAGTTGAAATTATCCCGTATATGAAGTTAGCTACCCCCTCCGAAATACCTTGTTCTTTATGTTAGACTTTGACTTTTCATTCCCAATTAAATTGAAAAAATAAGCATTTTCAACTAGAAATAAGGAGCATCGTTAAAAACTAAGACGAATGGAAATTATCCGTATATGAAGTTAGCTACCCCCTCCAAAATACCTTGTTCTTTATGTTAGAGTTTGACTTTTCATTCCCAATTAAATTAAAAAATAAGCATTTTCATCTAGAAATAAGGAACATCGTTAAAAACTAAGACGAATGGAAATTATCCCGTATATGAAGTTAGCTACCCCCTCCAAAATACCTTGTTCTTTATGTTAGAGTTTGACTTTTCATTCCCAATTAAATTAAAAAATAAGCATTTTCAACTAGAAATAAGGAGCATCCTTAAAAACTAAGACGAATGGAAATTATCCCGTATATGAAGTTAGCTACCCCCTCCAAATACCTTGTTCTTTATGTTAGAGTTTGACTTTTCATTCCCAATTAAATTAAAAAATAAGCATTTTCAACTAGAAATAAGGAGCATCGTTAAAAACTAAGACGAATGGAAATTACCCCGTATATGAAGTTAGCTACCCCCTCCAAAATACCTTGTTCTTTATGTTAGACTTTGACTTTTCATTCCCAATTAAATTAAAAAATAAGCATTTTCAACTAGAAATAAGGAGCATCGTTAAAAACTAAGACGAATGGAAATTATCCCGTATATGAAGTTAGCTACCCCCTCCAAAATACCTTGTTCTTTATGTTAGAGTTTGAATTTTCATTCCCAATTAAATTAAAAAATTAGCATTTTCAACTAGAAATAAGGAGCATCGTTAAAAACTAAGACGAATGGAAATTATCCCGTATATGAAGTTAGCTACCCCCTCCAAAATACCTTGTTCTTTATGTTAGACTTTGACTTTTCATTCCCAATTAAATTAAAAAATAAGCATTTTCAACTAGAAATAAGGAGCATTGTTAAAAACTAAGACGAATGGAAATTATCCCGTATATGAAGTTAGCTACCCCCTCCAAAATACCTTGTTCTTTATGTTAGAGTTTGACTTTTCATTCCCAATTAAATTAAAAAATAAGCATTTTCAACTAGAAATAAGGAGCATCGTTAAAAACTAAGACGAATGGAAATTATCCCGTATATGAAGTTAGCTACCCCCTCCGAAATACCTTGTTCTTTATGTTAGACTTTGACTTTTCATTCCTAATTAAATTAAAAAATAAGCATTTTCAACTAGAAATAAGGAGCATCGTTAAAAACTAAGACGAATTGAAATTATCCCGTATATGAAGTTAGCTACCCCCTCCGAAATACCTTGTTCTTTATGTTAGACTTTGACTTTTCATCCCGAATTAAATTAAAAAATAAGCATTTTCAACTAGAAAATAAGGAGCATCATTAAAAACTAAGACGAATGGAAATTATCCCGTATATGAAGTTAGCTACCCCCTCCAAAATACCTTGTTCTTTATGTTAGACTTTGACTTTTCATTCCTAATTAAATTAAAAAATAAGCATTTTCAACTAGAAATAAGGAGCATCGTTAAAAACTAAGACGAATTGAAATTATCCCGTATATGAAGTTAGCTACCCCCTCCTAGATACCTTGTTCTTTATGTTAGACTTTGACTTTTCATTCCCAATTAAATTGAAAAAATAAGCATTTTCAACTAGAAATAAGGAGCATCGTTAAAAACTAAGACGAATGGAAATTATCCCGTATATGAAGTTAGCTACCCCCTCCAAAATACCTTGTTCTTTATGTTAGAGTTTGACTTTTCATTCCCAATTAAATTAAAAAATAAGCATTTTCAACTAGAAATAAGGAGCATCGTTAAAAACTAAGACGAATGGAAATTATCCCGTATATGAAGTTAGCTACCCCCTCCAAAATACCTTGTTCTTTATGTTAGAGTTTGACTTTTCATTCCCAATTAAATTAAAAAATAAGCATTTTCAACTAGAAATAAGGAGCATCGTTAAAAACTAAGACGAATGGAAATTATCCCGTATATGAAGTTAGCTACCCCCTCCAAATACCTTGTTCTTTATGTTAGAGTTTGACTTTTCATTCCCAATTAAATTAAAAAATAAGCATTTTCAACTAGAAATAAGGAGCATCGTTAAAAACTAAGACGAATGGAAATTACCCCGTATATGAAGTTAGCTACCCCCTCCAAAATACCTTGTTCTTTATGTTAGACTTTGACTTTTCATTCCCAATTAAATTAAAAAATAAGCATTTTCAACTAGAAATAAGGAGCATCGTTAAAAACTAAGACGAATGGAAATTATCCCGTATATGAAGTTAGCTACCCCCTCCAAAATACCTTGTTCTTTATGTTAGAGTTTGACTTTTCATTCCCAATTAAATTAAAAAATAAGCATTTTCAACTAGAAATAAGGAGCATCGTTAAAAACTAAGACGAATGGAAATTATCCCGTATATGAAGTTAGCTACCCCCTCCAAAATACCTTGTTCTTTATGTTAGACTTTGACTTTTCATTCCCAATTAAATTAAAAAATAAGCATTTTCAACTAGAAATAAGGAGCATTGTTAAAAACTAAGACGAATGGAAATTATCCCGTATATGAAGTTAGCTACCCCCTCCAAAATACCTTGTTCTTTATGTTAGAGTTTGACTTTTCATTCCCAATTAAATTAAAAAATAAGCATTTTCAACTAGAAATAAGGAGCATCGTTAAAAACTAAGACGAATGGAAATTATCCCGTATATGAAGTTAGCTACCCCCTCCGAAATACCTTGTTCTTTATGTTAGACTTTGACTTTTCATTCCTAATTAAATTAAAAAATAAGCATTTTCAACTAGAAATAAGGAGCATCGTTAAAAACTAAGACGAATTGAAATTATCCCGTATATGAAGTTAGCTACCCCCTCCGAAATACCTTGTTCTTTATGTTAGACTTTGACTTTTCATCCCGAATTAAATTAAAAAATAAGCATTTTCAACTAGAAAATAAGGAGCATCGTTAAAAACTAAGACGAATTGAAATTATCCCGTATATGAAGTTAGCTACCCCCTCCGAAATACCTTGTTCTTTATGTTAGACTTTGACTTTTCATTCCTAATTAAATTAAAAAATAAGCATTTTCAACTAGAAATAAGGAGCATCGTTAAAAACTAAGACGAATTGAAATTATCCCGTATATGAAGTTAGCTACCCCCTCCGAAATACCTTGTTCTTTATGTTAGACTTTGACTTTTCATTCCCAATTAAATTGAGAAAATAAGCATTTTCAACTAGAAATAAGGAGCATCGTTAAAAACTAAGACGAATGGAAATTATCCCGTATATGAAGTTAGCTACCCCCTCCAAAATACCTTGTTCTTTATGTTAGAGTTTGACTTTTCATTCCCAATTAAATTAAAAAATAAGCATTTTTATCTAGAAATAAGGAACATCGTTAAAAACTAAGACGAATGGAAATTATCCCGTATATGAAGTTAGCTACCCCCTCCAAAATACCTTGTTCTTTATGTTAGAGTTTGACTTTTCATTCCCAATTAAATTAAAAAATAAGCATTTTCAACTAGAAATAAGGAGCATCGTTAAAAACTAAGACGAATGGAAATTATCCCGTATATGAAGTTAGCTACCCCCTCCAAATACCTTGTTCTTTATGTTAGAGTTTGACTTTTCATTCCCAATTAAATTAAAAAATAAGCATTTTCAACTAGAAATAAGGAGCATCGTTAAAAACTAAGACGAATGGAAATTACCCCGTATATGAAGTTAGCTACCCCCTCCAAAATACCTTGTTCTTTATGTTAGACTTTGACTTTTCATTCCCAATTAAATTAAAAAATAAGCATTTTCAACTAGAAATAAGGAGCATCGTTAAAAACTAAGACGAATGGAAATTATCCCGTATATGAAGTTAGCTACCCCCTCCAAAATACCTTGTTCTTTATGTTAGAGTTTGACTTTTCATTCCTAATTAAATTAAAAAATAAGCATTTTCAACTAGAAATAAGGAGCATCGTTAAAAACTAAGACGAATTGAAATTATCCCGTATATGAAGTTAGCTACCCCCTCCGAAATACCTTGTTCTTTATATTAGACTTTGACTTTTCATTCCTAATTAAATTAAAAAATAAGCATTTTCAACTAGAAATAAGGAGCATCGTTAAAAACTAAGACGAATTGAAATTATCCCGTATATGAAGTTAGCTACCCCCTCCGAAATACCTTGTTCTTTATGTTAGACTTTGACTTTTCATTCCCAATTAAATTGAGAAAATAAGCATTTTCAACTAGAAATAAGGAGCATCGTTAAAAACTAAGACGAATGGAAATTATCCCGTATATGAAGTTAGCTACCCCCTCCAAAATACCTTGTTCTTTATGTTAGAGTTTGACTTTTCATTCCCAATTAAATTAAAAAATAAGCATTTTCATCTAGAAATAAGGAACATCGTTAAAAACTAAGACGAATGGAAATTATCCCGTATATGAAGTTAGCTACCCCCTCCAAAATACCTTGTTCTTTATGTTAGAGTTTGACTTTTCATTCCCAATTAAATTAAAAAATAAGCATTTTCAACTAGAAATAAGGAGCATCGTTAAAAACTAAGACGAATGGAAATTATCCCGTATATGAAGTTAGCTACCCCCTCCAAATACCTTGTTCTTTATGTTAGAGTTTGACTTTTCATTCCCAATTAAATTAAAAAATAAGCATTTTCAACTAGAAATAAGGAGCATCGTTAAAAACTAAGACGAATGGAAATTACCCCGTATATGAAGTTAGCTACCCCTCCAAAATACCTTGTTCTTTATGTTAGACTTTGACTTTTCATTCCCAATTAAATTAAAAAATAAGCATTTTCAACTAGAAATAAGGAGCATCGTTAAAAACTAAGACGAATGGAAATTATCCCGTATATGAAGTTAGCTACCCCCTCCAAAATACCTTGTTCTTTATGTTAGAGTTTGACTTTTCATTCCCAATTAAATTAAAAAATAAGCATTTTCAACTAGAAATAAGGAGCATCGTTAAAAACTAAGACGAATGGAAATTATCCCGTATATGAAGTTAGCTACCCCCTCCAAAATACCTTGTTCTTTATGTTAGACTTTGACTTTTCATTCCCAATTAAATTAAAAAATAAGCATTTTCAACTAGAAATAAGGAGCATTGTTAAAAACTAAGACGAATGGAAATTATCCCGTATATGAAGTTAGCTACCCCCTCCAAAATACCTTGTTCTTTATGTTAGACTTTGACTTTTCATTCCTAATTAAATTAAAAAATAAGCATTTTCAACTAGAAATAAGGAGCATCGTTAAAAACTAAGACGAATTGAAATTATCCCGTATATGAAGTTAGCTACCCCCTCCGAAATACCTTGTTCTTTATGTTAGACTTTGACTTTTCATTCCCAATTAAATTGAAAAAATAAGCATTTTCAACTAGAAATAAGGAGCATCGTTAAAAACTAAGACGAATGGAAATTATCCCGTATATGAAGTTAGCTACCCCCTCCAAAATACCTGTTCTTTATGTTAGAGTTTGACTTTTCATTCCTAATTAAATTAAAAAAAAGCATTTTCAACTAGAAATAAGGAGCATCGTTAAAAACTAAGACGAATGGAAATTATCCCGTATATGAAGTTAGCTACCCCCTCCAAATACCTTGTTCTTTATGTTAGAGTTTGACTTTTCATTCCCAATTAAATTAAAAAATAAGCATTTTCAACTAGAAATAAGGAGCATCGTTAAAAACTAAGACGAATGGAAATTACCCCGTATATGAAGTTAGCTACCCCCTCCAAAATACCTTGTTCTTTATGTTAGACTTTGACTTTTCATTCCCAATTAAATTAAAAAATAAGCATTTTCAACTAGAAATAAGGAGCATCGTTAAAAACCAAGACGAATGGAAATTATCCCGTATATGAAGTTAGCTACCCCCTCCAAAATACCTTGTTCTTTATGTTAGAGTTTGACTTTTCATTCCCAATTAAATTAAAAAATAAGCATTTTCAACTAGAAATAAGGAGCATCGTTAAAAACTAAGACGAATGGAAATTATCCCGTATATGAAGTTAGCTACCCCCTCCAAAATACCTTGTTCTTTATGTTAGACTTTGACTTTTCATTCCCAATTAAATTAAAAAATAAGCATTTTCAACTAGAAATAAGGAGCATTGTTAAAAACTAAGACGAATGGAAATTATCCCGTATATGAAGTTAGCTACCCCCTCCAAAATACCTTGTTCTTTATGTTAGAGTTTGACTTTTCATTCCTAATTAAATTAAAAAATAAGCATTTTCAACTAGAAATAAGGAGCATCGTTAAAAACTAAGACGAATGGAAATCATCCCGTATATGAAGTTAGCTACCCCCTCCGAAATACCTTGTTCTTTATGTTAGACTTTGACTTTTCATTCCTAATTAAATTAAAAAATAAGCATTTTCAACTAGAAATAAGGAGCATCGTTAAAAACTAAGACGAATTGAAATTATCCCGTATATGAAGTTAGCTACCCCCTCCGAAATACCTTGTTCTTTATGTTAGACTTTGACTTTTCACCCCAATTAAATTAAAAAATAAGCATTTTCAACTAGAAATAAGGAGCATCGTTAAAAACTAAGACGAATGGAAATTATCTCGTATATGAAGTTAGCTACCCCCTCCAAAATACCTTGTTCTTTATGTTAGAGTTTGACTTTTCATTCCCAATTAAATTAAAAAATAAGCATTTTCATCTAGAAATAAGGAACATCGTTAAAAACTAAGACGAATGGAAATTATCCCGTATATGAAGTTAGCTACCCCCTCCAAAATACCTTGTTCTTTATGTTAGAGTTTGACTTTTCATTCCCAATTAAATTAAAAAATAAGCATTTTCAACTAGAAATAAGGAGCATCGTTAAAAACTAAGACGAATGGAAATTATCCCGTATATGAAGTTAGCTACCCCCTCCAAATACCTTGTTCTTTATGTTAGACTTTGACTTTTCATTCCCAATTAAATTAAAAAATAAGCATTTTCAACTAGAAATAAGGAGCATCGTTAAAAACTAAGACGAATGGAAATTACCCCGTATATGAAGTTAGCTACCCCCTCCAAAATACCTTGTTCTTTATGTTAGACTTTGACTTTTCATTCCCAATTAAATAAAAAATAAGTAATTTCAACTAGAAATAAGGAGCATCGTTAAAAACTAAGACGAATGGAAATTATCCCGTATATGAAGTTAGCTACCCCCTCCAAAATACCTTGTTCTTTATGTTAGAGTTTGACTTTTCATTCCCAATTAAATTAAAAAATAAGCATTTTCAACTAGAAATAAGGAGCATCGTTAAAAACTAAGACGAATGGAAATTGTCCCGTATATGAAGTTAGCTACCCCCTCCAAAATACCTTGTTCTTTATGTTAGACTTTGACTTTTCATTCCCAATTAAATTAAAAAATAAGCATTTTCAACTAGAAATAAGGAGCATTGTTAAAAACTAAGACGAATGGAAATTATCCCGTATATGAAGTTAGCTACCCCCTCCAAAATACCTTGTTCTTTATGTTAGAGTTTGACTTTTCATTCCCAATTAAATTAAAAAATAAGCATTTTCAACTAGAAATAAGGAGCATCGTTAAAAACTAAGACGAATGGAAATTATCCCGTATATGAAGTTAGCTACCCCCTCCGAAATACCTTGTTCTTTATGTTAGACTTTGACTTTTCATTCCTAATTAAATTGAAAAATAAGCATTTTCAACTAGAAATAAGGAGCATCGTTAAAAACTAAGACGAATTGAAATTATCCCGTATATGAAGTTAGCTACCCCCTCCGAAATACCTTGTTCTTTATGTTAGACTTTGACTTTTCATCCCGAATTAAATTAAAAAATAAGCATTTTCAACTAGAAAATAAGGAGCATCATTAAAAACTAAGACGAATGGAAATTATCCCGTATATGAAGTTAGCTACCCCCTCCAAAATACCTTGTTCTTTATGTTAGACTTTGACTTTTCATTCCTAATTAAATTAAAAAATAAGCATTTTCAACTAGAAATAAGGAGCATCGTTAAAAACTAAGACGAATGGAAATTATCCCGTATATGAAGTTAGCTACCCCCTCCAAAATACCTTGTTCTTTATGTTAGAGTTTGACTTTTCATTCCCAATTAAATTAAAAAATAAGCATTTTCAACTAGAAATAAGGAGCATCGTTAAAAACTAAGACGAATGGAAATTATCCCGTATATGAAGTTAGCTACCCCCTCCAAAATACCTTGTTCTTTATGTTAGAGTTTGACTTTTCATTCCGAATTAAATTAAAAAAATAAGCATTTTCAACTAGAAATAAGGAGCATCGTTAAAAACTAAGACGAATGGAAATTATCCCGTATATGAAGTTAGCTACCCCCTCCAAAATACCTTGTTCTTTATGTTAGAGTTTGACTTTTCATTCCCAATTAAATTAAAAAATAAGCATTTTCAACTAGAAATATGGAGCATCGTTAAAAACTAAGACGAATGGAAATTATCCCGTATATGAAGTTAGCTATCCCCTCCAAAATACCTTGTTCTTTATGTTAGACTTTGACTTTTCATTCCTAATTAAATTAAAAAATAAGCATTTTCAACTAGAAATAAGGAGCATCGTTAAAAACTAAGACGAATGGAAATTATCCCGTATATGAAGTTAGCTACCCCCTCCAAAATACCTTGTTCTTTATGTTAGAGTTTGAATTTTCATTCCGAATTAAATTAAAAAATAAGCATTTTCAACTAGAAAATAAGGAGCATCGTTAAAAACTAAGACGAATGGAAATTATCCCGTATATGAAGTTAGCTACCCCCTCCAAAATACCTTGTTCTTTATGTTAGACTTTGACTTTTCATTCCTAATTAAATTAAAAAATAAGCATTTTCAACTAGAAATAAGGAGCATCGTTAAAAACTAAGACGAATGGAAATTATCCCGTATATGAAGTTAGCTATCCCCTCCAAAATACCTTGTTCTTTATGTTAGACTTTGACTTTTCATTCCTAATTAAATTAAAAAATAAGCATTTTCAACTAGAAATAAGGAGCATCGTTAAAAACTAAGACGAATGGAAATTATCCCGTATTTGAAGTTAGCTACCCCCTCCGAAATACCTTGTTCTTTATGTTAGACTTTGAATTTTCATATATTAAGTTAGCTACCCCCTCCAAAATACCTTGTTCTTTATGTTAGAGTTTGACTTTTCATTCCCAATTAAATTAAAAAATAAGCATTTTCAACTAGAAATAAGGAGCATCATTAAAAACTAAGACGAATGGAAATTATCTCGTATATGAAGTTAGCTACCCCCTCCAAAATACCTTGTTCTTTATGTTAGAGTTTGACTTTTCATTCCCAATTAAATTAAAAAATAAGCATTTTCAACTAGAAATAAGGAGCATCGTTAAAAACTAAGACGAATGGAAATTATCCCGTATATGAAGTTAGCTACCCCCTCCAAAATACCTTGTTCTTTATGTTAGAGTTTGACTTTTCATTCCCAATTAAATTAAAAAATAAGCATTTTCAACTAGAAATAAGGAGCATCGTTAAAAACTAAGACGAATGGAAATTATCTCGTATATGAAGTTAGCTACCCCCTCCAAAATACCTTGTTCTTTATGTTAGACTTTGACTTTTCATTCCTAATTAAATTAAAAAATAAGCATTTTCAACTAGAAATAAGGAGCATCGTTAAAAACTAAGACGAATTGAAATTATCCCGTATATGAAGTTAGCTACCCCCTCCGAAATACCTTGTTCTTTATGTTAGACTTTGACTTTTCACCCCAATTAAATTAAAAAATAAGCATTTTCAACTAGAAATAAGGAGCATCGTTAAAAACTAAGACGAGTGGAAATTATCTCGTATATGAAGTTAGCTACCCCCTCCAAAATACCTTGTTCTTTATGTTAGACTTTGACTTTTCATTCCTAATTAAATTAAAAAATAAGCATTTTCAACTAGAAGTAAGGAGCATCGTTAAAAACTAAGACGAATTGAAATTATCCCGTATATGAAGTTAGCTACCCCCTCCGAAATACCTTGTTCTTTATGTTAGACTTTGACTTTTCATTCCCAATTAAATTGAAAAAATAAGCATTTTCAACTAGAAATAAGGAGCATCGTTAAAAACTAAGACGAATGGAAATTATCCCGTATATGAAGTTAGCTACCCCTCCAAAATACCTTGTTCTTTATGTTAGAGTTTGACTTTTCATTCCCAATTAAATTAAAAAATAAGCATTTTCATCTAGAAATAAGGAACATCGTTAAAAACTAAGACGAATGGAAATTATCCCGTATATGAAGTTAGCTACCCCCTCCAAAATACCTTGTTCTTTATGTTAGAGTTTGACTTTTCATTCCCAATTAAATTAAAAATTAAGCATTTTCAACTAGAAATAAGGAGCATCGTTAAAAACTAAGACGAATGGAAATTATTCCGTATATGAAGTTAGCTACCCCCTCCAAATACCTTGTTCTTTATGTTAGACTTTGACTTTTCATTCCCAATTAAATTAAAAAATAAGCATTTTCAACTAGAAATAAGGAGCATCGTTAAAAACTAAGACGAATGGAAATTACCCCGTATATGAAGTTAGCTACCCCCTCCAAAATACCTTGTTCTTTATGTTAGACTTTGACTTTTCATTCCCAATTAAATTAAAAAATAAGTAATTTCAACTAGAAATAAGGAGCATCGTTAAAAACTAAGACGAATGGAAATTATCCCGTATATGAAGTTAGCTACCCCCTCCAAAATACCTTGTTCTTTATGTTAGAGTTTGACTTTTCATTCCCAATTAAATTAAAAAATAAGCATTTTCAACTAGAAATAAGGAGCATCGTTAAAAACTAAGACGAATGGAAATTGTCCCGTATATGAAGTTAGCTACCCCCTCCAAAATACCTTGTTCTTTATGTTAGACTTTGACTTTTCATTCCCAATTAAATTAAAAAATAAGCATTTTCAACTAGAAATAAGGAGCATTGTTAAAAACTAAGACGAATGGAAATTATCCCGTATATGAAGTTAGCTACCCCCTCCAAAATACCTTGTTCTTTATGCTAGAGTTTGACTTTTCATTCCCAATTAAATTAAAAAATAAGCATTTTCAACTAGAAATAAGGAGCATCGTTAAAAACTAAGACGAATGGAAATTATCCCGTATATGAAGTTAGCTACCCCCTCCGAAATACCTTGTTCTTTATGTTAGACTTTGACTTTTCATTCCTAATTAAATTGAAAAATAAGCATTTTCAACTAGAAATAAGGAACATCGTTAAAAACTAAGACGAATTGAAATTATCCCGTATATGAAGTTAGCTACCCCCTCCGAAATACCTTGTTCTTTATGTTAGACTTTGACTTTTCATCCCGAATTAAATTAAAAAATAAGCATTTTCAACTAGAAAATAAGGAGCATCATTAAAAACTAAGACGAATGGAAATTATCCCGTATATGAAGTTAGCTACCCCCTCCAAAATACCTTGTTCTTTATGTTAGACTTTGACTTTTCATTCCTAATTAAATTAAAAAATAAGCATTTTCAACTAGAAATAAGGAGCATCGTTAAAAACTAAGACGAATGGAAATTATCCCGTATATGAAGTTAGCTACCCCCTCCAAAATACCTTGTTCTTTATGTTAGAGTTTGACTTTTCATTCCCAATTAAATTAAAAAAATAAGCATTTTCAACTAGAAATAAGGAGCATCGTTAAAAACTAAGACGAATGGAAATTATCCCGTATATGAAGTTAGCTACCCCCTCCAAAATACCTTGTTCTTTATGTTAGAGTTTGACTTTTCATTCCTAATTAAATTAAAAAATAAGCATTTTCAACTAGAAATAAGGAGCATCGTTAAAAACTAAGACGAATGGAAATTATCCCGTATATGAAGTTAGCTACCCCCTCCAAAATACCTTGTTCTTTATGTTAGAGTTTGACTTTTCATTCCCAATTAAATTAAAAAATAAGCATTTTCAACTAGAAATATGGAGCATCGTTAAAAACTAAGACGAATGGAAATTATCCCGTATATGAAGTTAGCTATCCCCTCCAAAATACCTTGTTCTTTATGTTAGACTTTGACTTTTCATTCCTAATTAAATTAAAAAATAAGCATTTTCAACTAGAAATAAGGAGCATCGTTAAAAACTAAGACGAATGGAAATTATCCCGTATATGAAGTTAGCTACCCCCTCCAAAATACCTTGTTCTTTATGTTAGAGTTTGACTTTTCATTCCGAATTAAATTAAAAAATAAGCATTTTCAACTAGAAAATAAGGAGCATCGTTAAAAACTAAGACGAATGGAAACTATCCCGTATATGAAGTTAGCTACCCCCTCCAAAATACCTTGTTCTTTATGTTAGACTTTGACTTTTCATTCCTAATTAAATTAAAAAATAAGCATTTTCAACTAGAAATAAGGAGCATCGTTAAAAACTAAGACGAATGGAAATTATCCCGTATATGAAGTTAGCTATCCCCTCCAAAATACCTTGTTCTTTATGTTAGACTTTGACTTTTCATTCCTAATTAAATTAAAAAATAAGCATTTTCAACTAGAAATAAGGAGCATCGTTAAAAACTAAGACGAATGGAAATTATCCCGTATATGAAGTTAGCTACCCCCTCCAAAATACCTTGTTCTTTATGTTAGAGTTTGACTTTTCATTCCCAATTAAATTAAAAAATAAGCATTTTCAACTAGAAATAAGGAGCATCGTTAAAAACTAAGACGAATGGAAATTATCCCGTATATGAAGTTAGCTACCCCCTCCAAAATACCTTGTTCTTTTATGTTAGACTTTTGACTTTTCATCACAATTAAATTAAAAAATAAGCATTTTCAACTAGAAATAAGGAGCATCGTTAAAAACTAAGACGAATGGGAGGGGGAATTCATGACGTACATTCATTGTGCAATTCTTATCAAAAACAAAAACCTTGCCAACTTTTAGAATGTGTTACCTCCAAAATTGACTCCCCCTCTCCTACCCTCCCTGCCCCTCAGAAATGGGGGAACGAAGGGAACGTTAGATCCTATTTTAAATTGACAATACTTATCAAACATCACTTGTGTATTATACAGATCACATATCTCATTACCCCTTTTTAAATCTTAATCAAATAATTCTGATTATAGTGTCCAATTTTTTGTCTGCTTTTCAAAATGTTCGTATTTGGAACTATGTCAGTTAACACTAAGAAGTAAATTGGGTAATCCTCTCGCAATAACAAAAGGCTTAGCAGTGATTACATCTCATTGTCGGGCGACAATTCAATCAGATCAGAGTTGTGCAAATGGAATACCTTTTCGCAAATTGAGTTAGCTCTATTTCATAGGCAAAATATTTGAATTCCTTTTATTCAAATCACCTATCAAGTTATCAAAAAATATATGAACTAGAAATCTGGTCTATGTAAATTGTGTCAGAAAAACTTGTCCTTCATCAAAGTGAAAGACATGTCCTCAAAGTATAAGACCATGTCCGGTTGGCCTAGAAACACATCTGGTTGGCCCGGAATGTGAAGGAGCTCTGAATCTCTTTGAAAAGGTGTAATGCCCTGTAGAAGTATTACCTATATGCATGGGGATAGTCACTCTCTTTGAAAAACCAGACTATACCCATCAAACCAGATTATACCCACCAAACCAGATTGTACCCACCAAACCAGATTATACCTACCAGAAACCTGTTTGGTACAGGGGCGCACGCAAATTCAATAGATACTTACTACTGGTGAACTCCCTAATATACGTAATAAAAACATACGAACATAGAAATTCGTTATGCAAGTTAATTCGTAAGTTAAGTCAGAGCAAAATTTCGAGAAAGCCAATTAGCCAAAAAAAGGAAAATTAATATGCAAATTTCGTTTTAATTATTCATGTACGGTGAGCCAAAATCAAAGCTGCATTAATTCAAAAACGTTCAGAAATTCACTAAAAAACAAGTTTTTTTAACTGAAAGTTAGGAGCGACATTAAAACTTAAAACGAACAGAAATTATTCCGTACATGAAAGGGACTGCCCCTCCTCAAAGCCTCGCTCTTTACGCTAAAGTTTGACTCTGTCTCACAACTTTATTTTTAAAACAATAAAAAACTTTAGCGTAAAGAGCAAGGCGTTGAGGAGGGAACAGCCCCTTTCATATACGGAATAATTTCTGTTCGTTTAAATTTTTAATGTCGCTCCTTACTTTCAGTTAAAAAAAACTTGTTTTTTTTAGTTAATAAGGGATACAAGACGGATTGGGCTTTGCATAATATAGACATCAAATTGATCAGAGTTATGAATGCATAAATAAAAAAAAGTCGAATAATTGAAGAAAACGATTTAAAAAGATTTAAGTATTATATAGAGCCCAATCCGTTTTGCAGCCCTCGTTTTCACTTAAATTCGTAGATTTTTAGGAAAAAATAGTTTCTGCTTTTTAGTTGATTTTAAAAATAAGGTTAAAGAGAACGTTATTTTATTTATTTATTTATATTTATTTAATATTTATTATTTATTTATATTTATTATTAATTTATTTATTTATAATAACTTTATGGTCTTCTCTAAGACCAAAGCCTTAAGTCTTCTCTAAGACAAAACTGTCATGTCTGAGATTCGAACGTAATTAACCACGGCCACAGGAAGGTATTCTTACAGCTGAGCTATTAAGTCTTGTACGATAGCTTTTTCTTTTGTACTTTTTTATGTTCTGCCCAATTGTCCGTTTATATTTGTTTTTATTTACATAAGGGAAGTATACAAGAAGGGGAGGGGGAGGGATTTCGATTTTGTTTCATTGCACTGTCATTGAAAGTGCATATACAGATAGAACTTGGAAGTAGTTGGACATTTGGAAGTGGTCGAAAAATGGTCAAAAAAAAAAAGAAAAAAAGAAAAAAAAAAAAAAAAAAAAAAAAAAAAAAAAAAGAGGTAGCTGAGTTAAGGAGAACGAATTCGTTCTCAAGGTTTGGGTACATTGCCTTATCCAAAGTCATCTATCAGTTACTTTCGAAGACTATTAAGCGGCTTGGCTGAGGTTAAACACTCCTACTGAATAACTTACATAAGTTAAATGAAAATTAATTCTTTTTATCTGAGTTTTTACTTTTAATCTATTTAACTTTTATCGATTATGTGAAAAGCTAACCTTTAGCTTTTATGTGACCAGTCCTTATTTTCTGTCTTATCGGTTCTTTTCAGTTTTCTTTACCGGCCCTTTTATTTGATATCTTTTACAGAACGTCCTCTAATTTCAAGTCTTTAGTCTTCTCTTTTCTTTACCGGTCCTTTTATTTGATATCTTTTACAGAACGTCCTCTAATGTCAAGTCCTTAGTCTTCTCTAAGACAAAACTGTGTCATGTCTAAGATTCGAACCTAAGTTACCACGGCCACAGGTAGGTTTTCTTACAAAAATACAGAGCTCTGAGTTAATGAGAACGAATTAAAAAATGAGTAGAGAAACTTAAGTTATTCTTTAAAATTCTTAATATGCATTTATCTCTCAACAATTCCCTCCAGTAGTTTCAATGTAAGTAAATACACACTAACACACATATAGTAGATACATGGCACAATTAGGTTTTTCAGATTAAAGAAATATTAATTTCAAGTCTCTTAGATAGTACCATTTAGAGGAATGTCCGTAAATCAATAAACAACGATACCTTCAAACTGGAAGGATGGGAAAGGGACTCCCCAGGAGACCCTTGAAAAGGTCCCTCGAGAAAACCAAACACTGCGATCTACAAATTTCATATTTCACATTACCCCCCCCCAACAGTTTATCTGAAATCTAGGGAAAGATAAAACATTTTCCCACTGCGAAAACTTCTGATATCTCGTCTTATTATAAATTTGGAGCGGACTAGTTAACTTTTGTTTTTTAATCTAATGGTTTTTAATTATTTAATGAGTTTCATAATATAATTATTTTTGGGAAATAAAATATTGTGATAGCTTCAGCAAGGTATTAAATATGGATTTTATTGATGGTGCCATTGCAAAGAAAAGGACAAAACACTGAAATATAATTCAAAATTTAAGGCATCTCAAACCGAGGGGTTAACAACTGGGCATTTTGAGGGACACCTGGAGGCATGAGGCACGGAGGCACGCCGGAGGCATTAAAATGGACAGGGAAGGAGACTTATAAAATATTCCAAAGGGCGCAATATGTAAATATATACAGCTTGCCTGTTATTCGGTATCTGTCGAATATTTCAGCACCTTCAAAAGCGATCTTTTAAAACTTGGAAAAAATCATTTACGGGTTTATTTGGCAAGGAAAAGAACCCCCAAGACTGAAAACAACTGATATGTACCTAAAGAAGAAGAACGGAGGACTGCAAGTTGCTGATATCCATGCAAAAACTAGGTAACCCTACGATGGCACTGATGGTGTCACTTTTTCCTATTACACATGCAGCGTTGCCACCAGCTCAAATATAAAACTTCGATTTTTCTTAAAAAAAAAATCCCAGAACACGGTTTTTAAGTTATACAACATAGGACTGCGCGGTGATGACGTAAAAAGCAAGGTGCGAAATTCAAAGTACCGTGAAACGTGGTTTCTAGTTGTAACTAACAACTGATTGTCAATATTCCTAGTATTATTTCAACTTGAAAACGTTTTGGTGGATTAGTAGGATCTACGACAAATATTTTAGGCCAAAACAATTCGCCAAAGTTCCGAAAAATAGTGTCTACGCATCCACGTTTTATCGTTATTTGAATTTCCCGCCCAAGAATTGACGTCACGCTTCGCAGCCCTATTCAATATGGCTTGGCCAGCGGTAAAAGTTGCCTTTTATCACGTCTTCACACGTCCCTTTCCCTTTTATCATACCTGCTTTTCTGTTTAGTGGCTGTGCCAAGACGCATCCTTGGATCTCGGATTCCTAATTGTACTAAAAAAAAAAAAAGGAATCTGCTGCTTTGACACGAAAGAATCCGGAAGAAACACAGATCCCTTTTTCCCGAATGCACTTAGAATCCAACTTTCTTGGTATTAAACCCAGGCCTTTGGGTATTTGAAGAAAAAACTGTGAAGCAACAGTCAGAAAAACTGTTACTACCGAGTTATTAGTAAAAAGCGCAAAGTAAAGCAGCCAACTAAAAAAAATAACTAGTTTCTCAGATATTTATTGGTACGTTTCAGTAATCATCTCGATAATCACAGCTCAAATGACAACCCTAAGAAACTGGACAAATGAGCTTCAGTAAATCAAACTAAGCTCGGTTAGCACAAATGTAAACACTAAGTCTTCTACTACTAAGTCTTATACTGAGCATAACAAGCTTTCCGATGGTATTCATCGCTTCCGCTGCCCTAGATCTCGGAATGCATTCGAGACTCATAATATTATATCAAGAACTCAAGCGAATAGGGGACGAGGGGCACACGCACTTGAGCTGGAAGGACCAGCCCCGCCGTGGGTGGCCTCCTCGTCCGTAGGAGACATGATTCAAGATTCTGTTCAGTTCTGTGCCCTCATGCACGTCGGTATTAAGGTTATTTTTGGTTTTTTGTTGATGGGTTGGTTGTATTTTGTTTTTTTTGTTGATTAAGGTTGGTCGTAAAAAGGGCTGAAAAAAAAGAAAAAAAAAGAAGGAAAAAAGTGCCACCGCAAGAATGGGTTTCTTGTGGACGGAGGACGCCCAGTCTACGGGAGAGCAAATAGTTTTTTTTTTGTGTTAAAAAATTTTAAAGTTGTAAGAGTAAGCCTTTTGGAAGACCACCTTTAAAATTCGAATTCGCATTAGTGAAAATTGAAGGATATGAATTTTAAGAAATTGAAGTAAAAATGCCACCGGAAAAGCGTCTCCTAGAGGAGGAAGGACACCCTGGAACGGGGGGAGCGATAGATATTTGGCAAGAAAAAAGTTAAATGGTATTGTGCCTTCATGTCCACTAAATACATTGACTGGTATATGATAATTTTTTTTTTCAAGTTTAGGTGATATGATAATGTATAAAGTTGTAAGATTTATATGTTTTTGCATTAAAATATCACCGAGTGGAGAGGAGGAGGGGAGGGGGAAAAAAATAACAGCTACCTCTGAAAAATGTTAAACAAAATTCCTTCTGTTGACACACAGAACATGGCGATGGTGGTGGTTATGGTCTTGAGGTCAGTTTTGGGTTCAGGTGCCATTTTTAACATGATGATTGCGAGGCTGACGAGACATCAAAAAAGTGGAACCCTTTTTTCTGGATAAATGAATTCAGCTTTGTGAAGACGTCTGACTCAAAGCCAAAGACAATGTTGGTGCCGATTTCCATAGAAACGGGTTCTGCTGAATGCATGATATACAGGCTGGAGTCACAGTAACCTTGGTCTACCAATGCGGCAGTTAATGTGAGATCAGCATTCAGCCGGAATCACTGGCACAGAATTCCTATGTCGTCAGGGAACGGCATCGCCATATTCTGCGTGTCAACAGAGTGGCATCTTCGCCCAGACAAGTAGCCAAACTGTATGACCGGTGCCCAACTAATACTCTCTTCCCCTGCCAACCGGTCTGTAAACGCACCATTCACCGATACGCAATTCCGATTTCACACCGACCTCTGCATTGGTTTGTGGCGACTCACGTAGTCCTACTCGTCGGCCCTGAACCATCACCAGTTTTAATCGGTCACTTCTCAGCTTCTCAGAGCTTTCCCTCTGAAGCCCCAACAGCGTGGATTTTTTTATTGGTGTTATGGAGCCGTCAGAAGTCTTGATAAGACAAAACCTAGAATTTTTCATGTTCGTCACAGGCTCACTAACCCAATTTTTCTCAACTTGGTGTTTCATACAGTGAGCAATCACTGGCAAATCTTCAAAGATACCGTCACTTTCCGAGCCCGATTCAGTGTCGGTCGCGGAAGCATTTTCTCGGAAAGAGTATTTTCCTCTGAGTCATCGTCTGAGTCACTGTCGTGAAGTACAGAAAGACAAATATTCGGTACTTGGTGACCGAAAGCAGAAAGTACGTCGTCAGGTATCAAGGCTTTCATTATTCGCTGGCTTTCAATACGAGCTCGCCCTAGCTCGAGCTTGATTTCATCGTCCCCGGGCAAAGAAAAATCGGAACTGACAGACACAACACCAATGGATCTTACTCGCTTGGCCTTGGCAAGGACAACTGTTCATTAGAATATTGAGCTTCAAAATCCGTTATACTTTCATATCGACGAATTCAATGTAGAAGTTGGAGGAACGAAAAGTTTATTACAGTACTGTAAGTGCTGGTTTGAGACCGCATCTTCCTAAAAAAATCTTCACACGGTTGGCTATTCATGTCGGAGAATTTGAAAACACGTTCGAGCCCAAGCCGTTTGAATCAACGAATGAGAAGCACTAGGGAATACATATTTATCTCTAGGCAATGGTAAAGGTTTGTGGTAATAAAATTCTCGTTCAAAGCATAATGTCCACTTTTTAGGACCCATGATCTCCAATGTCGAACGCAGTAAACAACACGACCAAGTAAAGATAACCTCTCAAGAGGAGAAAGTTTGCCGTCGTAAAAAACGCGCCGTACGCTTTCAATAAGCCAAAGATAAAACTGTGTTCCTTCGCTTCCAGGAACACGCTGTTTCAGGTGTGCCGGAGGCACGGAGGCACAGCCGAAGGCACGAAGGAAGGGACTCAACAGACTATTAATTATTAATTAATTTTTACTGACAAAAACCATTGTTAAATTTAACTACATTTTTTTTATTGTCACGGTACAACTTGGCAACAAAGACAGATATGTACCCTAAGAACACAGTAAATTTGTGATATCTAGAGCAAAACTATTAGAAAATCAGGGTTGCTAAGCAGGAATAGACTTATGAAGGGTCTGATAGGGTTAAATAACATTTTTATTTTGATGTCCTTGGTAATTTGATATTCCCATTACACAAGGGCGAATCTCCAGCATTTTATTGGGGGTCAAGAGGGGATTGTCTCTCAGCCTCAAAGGGGAGGGGGCTCTGTTCCGTAGAGTAGGATGCACAGTTGATCAGAAAAAAATTATACTAATGTAGAAAGAAATATTTATTTCTTTGCTAATAGACTTCAATCAAATAAATATGCAAATGCCAAAATCAAGACTTCAGAAATTGATGATCATGTGCCACTACATAAATAATGAAAATTGATAAGTGATACACGTAACTGTATTTCGGACACGAGTGCATCCACTTCGCGCAATGGTTGCAGTCAATTTTATGCTGCCACTGATAAATGAAAAGACGTGGTACATGGTAAAAACGTAGGAGCATGGTAGAAACGAGTTGAAGTTAAATTTGAGTTCTAGGACCATAGGCCTTAGGACCATATTTAATTTTCTTAGGACCCTTATCTCTTGGTCTTTATAGAAAGGTAGTCACAATAGTTTTTTTTTCCACGAGACCAGATAACTTCAATCATATATGCCGGCCGAAATTCACATAACAACGTCACTTGGTTGTTTTCGCTCGACAAAATTTAGCGCTTCCTGTCATAATTTAGCAACGGATTTACCGAAAAATTCTGTATGTGATTATGAAAAAAAGCAAGATGAAAAATGAAATAAAGCTCGGTACTATTTTTCAATAGAGTACAAAAATTAGTGCCAGTGGTATAGCGGACCCAAATTACGAAGGGGAGTCGATCAGGAGTTGTATAGACACAGTAATTTGGATGATTGTTAGCTGGATAAAAAAAATAGAGCAAGGCTCTGAAAAACAGGCTTTCATCTCCTTCCCTGAAAGGTCTTCGGTTTAAAAGGACCGTAAAGTCCTTTAATTTTAAGGTGTAAAACTTCATAATCTGTACATGACATAAATTTCCCAAGACTTTCCATTTCCTTTCCTTTAATTTTAAGTACCGTAACGTAAAGGCCTTCAAGTTTAAGGACCGTAATTTAAAGGCCTTCAATTTTAAGAGATAAAAGTTCATAGCCTTGACATGGTATAAATTTCAAAAACTTTAGACTTATCATTCCTTTCCGTTACCAATATTAAAAAAACAAAAAACACAATTTTCCACAGGGTAATCTTGAATAGATAGTTCAAGACATGTAGAGGAAAAAGATGTCTTTCAATTATTTCATCGCTTCTTGGACACGAATAAAGATCTTTCGTTTAACATTACCTTCTCAACAAATATTATCAAGGTATAGAGTCCGAAATAGAATGTGGCGAATGATACTTTAAAATACGCTTTTATATAAATAGAGAATAGGAACTTATAAATACAAGTTTGCTGTTTATAATCTACATTAAAAAAAAATCTTAAAAACAAGATTGGTATTATTTTTTAGATTGGGTACGGCAATCTGCACCCATAAAATGTATATTATACGAGAGGTGAGCATAATCAGAGGGAGTTCCTTAATCAATCAATCAATCAATCAATAAATCAATCAATTTATTCAACCAATATAATTTACGAAAAAAAAACTTCAACATAGAATCGAATCTTCAACGTAAAGCTCCATGGCCAGGAAAAAAAACGGGGGAAAAACCTTAATGAAAAGTGGGCATTAGTTTAATGAAAAGTAATGCGTTTTAGGCCCGCATATACTATTTTTTTTATGTTGAATTTTACCTTTTCTGGCGCAAGACTTCGGTGACCGATACCAAATTCTATGGCCTGATTCTGATTCTCACATGTCACATCACTTAAAAAAGCTTATCATAACTTAAAAAAGCTTTTTAAAAAATCTGCATGCGGTCAAACACTGGTTATTTTAAAGGTTTCCGTAATTTGCATTTTTAAAATTTATCACAGAGAATGTATAGCATGAAAAAGCAGTAAGTAATTGCAGCAAACATGTAAACTGGAAATAATAGTGTTTGGAGGGTGAGGCATGAAAAAATTTAATAAGGATTTAGCCCATGCTCTCAACAGCCATAACTTCGATTCATACTTTTAATTCTACTCTCGAAATTTTTACTTTTGATACTATAAGTTGATATGATAATAAAGAAATTTAATAAAGAGTTAGAAGAATAACCTAGGTTTGTTAATTTTGGCCTTTTAGAAGGATAAAAGTGTTAGAAGGATAATACAAGTTTTTTGTATTTGGCTTTTACTATTGATGCTATATGTTGATATGATACAAAATAAATTTAATAAATATAAGAATATATTTTAGGATATATATTTAATAAATATAATATATAAATATAATAATAAATATAATATATTTATAATATATAATAATTATTTATAATATATATATATATATATATATATATATATATATATATATATATATGTATATATATATATATATATATATATATATATATATATATATATATATATATATATATATATATATATATATATATATATATATATATATATATATATATATATATATATATATATATATATATATATATATATATATATACATATATATATATATATATAATTTATAATTATAATAATATTATAATAATAATTAATAAAAATAATAAATTAATATTATAATAATAGTTTATAATATATAATAATAAATATAATAATAAATATAAATATAAGGTTATAGGATAATTTTAGGTTTGTGAATTTTGTATGTAGAGGATATTTATATGTGTATTTTTGTTATATTATATACTGGGAGTATGCCGAATTATTTTTTATTAATCTTCTCCAACTTTGGAGGTCATAATTGTTTGAATTTGAATATGGGATATTTTTAGTACACCAACACATGAATAGAATAGATGGCGTTAAAAATACACACAAAAAAGACACCTTATATAGATTTTATTATTAGGATTCCCAAAGATACAGTGGATACTTTGACCTCACCACCAACTTTTAACTAGAAAGAAAGACACGTTGTACCTTGTTTGAACAGGAATTATGCAAGGGTTTTCAATATATAAAAACGGATGACCAAAGGGTGTATTTGGCCTTTCCAACTTCACGACCTTCACCCCCTTGTTGGGCAAGCAGTGTCTCTCTTCAGATTGGGCTGACAAGAGTCGTAAATTAGCAATGCCAGGCATTTTCTCAGGAATTGAAAATAGACAGTAAAAATCTCAGTTAAACAGCTTCATAGAAGACGAAGAAGAATTTTTTTTTTTTTTTTTATTAATCTGACTAGACTAAGAAACATTGACCCGAGGACGCTGAAACATAAAAAATGCCAGAAATTTTAAAGAACAAGATCGCGAACATAATTAAAGTCCACATAGTTTTACATTTTCTTGGCATTAAATCAGTTTTACTATTCATTAAAAGAGATACAACACAAAAGGTGTGTAAATTAAAAAATTTGAATTCAATTCAGTTGCCAAAATAATTTTGCTCTGACATCAAAAGCCAATCACATACTCATGGGAGGGGGAAAAAGGGGGAGAGAGAGTAATAAAACCTAAATATGTTTTGCAGGGACGAGGAGGGAATTTTGGTTCCCTTTGTGCAGCTTCAACTCAAATTTAATTGAATTCAAATACAATAAAATGTCTTAAAAGCGCTGACTTTTAAATTATAAAAAAAAACAAGTTTTTTAACTGAAAGTAAGGAGCGACATTAAAACTTAAAACGAACAGAAATTATTCCGTATATGAAAGAGGCTGTCCCCTCCTCACGGCCTCGCTCTTTAAGCTAAAGTTTTTTATTGGTTTAAAAAATAAAGTTGTGAGATAGAGTCAGACTCTAGCGTAAAGAAAAAGGCGTTGAGGAGGGGACAGCCCCTTTCATATGCGGAAAAATTTCAGTTTTGTTCAGTTAAAAACACTTGTTTTTTTATTTAATTTCTGAACGTTTTTGAATTAATGCAGCTTTGATTTTGGCTCACCGTAAATGAATAATTAAAACAAAATTTGCATGCTAATTTTACTTTTTTTGGCTAAATGGCTTTCTCGAAGTTTTGTACTGACGTAACTTACGAATTAACTTACGTAACGAACTTCTATATTAATATATTTTTATTACGTAAATCAGGGGGTTGGCCTCCTAGTCAATACCTCGCTCTTTACGCTAAAGTTCAAATTTTGTTCCAATTCCTTAAGAATGACCCTTTAATCACAAAGGACGTTAATTAGAATAAATAGCTCTGATGAAAGTAAAAAAAAAATTAGTGTAAAGAGCGAGGTAATGACTAGGGGGCAAACCCAATCATATACATAATAATTTCTGTTCGTTTTAAGTTTTGATAATTTCTTATGGTTTTTTAAAAAATACTGGGAAATCCATTGCCTCCTTCATAGCAATGTCCCTTCCCCCACTAAAAATTCTTCCATTGAAAGATCCTCCCACGTTACCCCTGATCCACTCCCCCCAGCTACTAGAAAAAATCCCCCTGAAAACTTCTGTATACTTCCCAATAGGCAATAACCAATACTATACGTAAACCCCGGGTAAAGTTCATAACTTGCAGCTTTTCCTCCGGGGACTGTGGAGGATTAAGTCATCGCCAAAGACAAAGTTATTAGATTTTTCGACTATGCTGAACAAAATGGCTATCTCAAAATTTTGATTGGGTGACTTTGGGAAAAAATGAGCGTGGGAGTGGGCCTAGTTGCCCTCCAATTTTTTGGTCACTTGGGGTGTTTCCCCCTTTTTCGAAAATAAGGCAAATTTTCTCAGGCGCGTAACTTTTGATGGGTAAGAATAAACTTAATGAAACTGATATATTTGAAATCAGCATGAAATCAGCGTGGTAACGAAACGTGGTACAGTTCGTTACCACGAACTGTTTGATATACAATCGTCAAATACATAATTCGTGATTTTTTTTTCAAACATGAAAACAAACATATGAAATTAGTATCAAATGATAAGGCTGACTGACCGTATTTTAAACCGTAGGCTGTACGAAAAACGTGGTTCAATCCCGCTTTCTATGGCTATAATAAAAGAAAGGTTGGGATGGCTAGGGCAAGTTGTGCGGATGAAGGATGACAGATTGCCGAAGATTGTTCTTTTCGGCCAACCATCTAGGGCTAAACAGAAAGCAGGTCGTCCCCGTCTGGGGTGGGAGGAGGTCATTAAGAAAGATTTAAAGGAAATGGGAACTTCGTGGGTGGGTGTAAAAAGGGAGGTTTTGAATAGATTGGGGCGGAGGAGGATCGTGCGTAGCTGTGTTGGCCTCAGGCGGTTTGGTGCTGCGGTGAGTTGTTAGTAGTAGTAGTAGTAGTAATGCCTTGAAAGACTAAGGGAAAGAGTCAAGTCTCAAGAAGGAGTCAAGAGTCAAGTCGAGTCAAGTCAAGTCGAAAAGATGACGGGAAAGGCCTCTGACCGAGCTAATGTCACATCCAAGTCACATTTCAAATCCCCACTGAGAATCCATTTATATCCATTAGACTCAATACCAGAAATCAGTTTCTACAGACTTAAATAAGCACTGGCAAAGCTAGTAAAGGAGCTCCGTGTTTTTCTGTCATGAGGCAAATACGCGTTAATTAGGACGACATCACCCAAACGAACAGATATATAATGTTTAGAAGACTGCTAGCACATCAAACAGTTCGTGGTAACGAACTGTAAGCAAGGAGCGACCCGGCTCAATAGTAACCGAAACTCTGAAAAATGGAATTTTGATACCAATAGATACATCAAAAGAATTGGATTTTTATGCTGATTTCAAATATATAAGTTTCATCAAGTTTAGCCTTGCCCATCAAAAATTAAGAACCTGAGAAAAAATTTGCCTTTATAAAATTTGCCTTATTTTCATAGAATCTTAATGAAAATCACACCATCAGATTCAGCGTATCAGAGAACTCTACTGTCGAGGTTTCAAGCTCCTATCTGCAAAAATGATGAATTTTGTATTTTTTGCCAGAAGAAAGATCACGGATGCGTGTTTATTTATTTTTTTTTTCCAGGGGTGATCGTATCGACCCAGCGGTCGTAGAATATCGCGAGAGGGCTCATTCGAACGGAAATTAAAAGTTTTAGTGCCCTTTTTAAGTGAACGAAAAAAGTGGGGGCAACTAGGCCCCCTCCCACGCTCATTTTTTCCAAAAGTCACTCGATCAAAATTTTGAGGTAGCCATTTTGTTCAACATAGTCGAAAAATCTAATAACTTTGTCTTTGAGGATGACTTAATCCCCCACAGTCCCCGGGGGAAAAGCTGCAAGTTATGAACTGTGCCCATTGTTTACATATATATATTGGTTATTGGGAAGTATACAGACGTTTTCAGGGGGATTTTTTTTCTGGAGGGGAGGGTGTCGGGTATAGCGGGCTACATGGGAGAATCGTGGCTACGTGGGAGGAAGTTTTCATGGGGGAAGGGACATTTCTATGAAGGGGGCGCCGGATTTCCCAGCATCATTTAAAAAACGATCAAAAATTAAATAAAAAAGAAACAAGTTTTTTCAACAGAAAGTAAGGAACAACATTAAAACTTAAAACGAACAGAAGTTATTACATATACGAGGGGGTTCGCTCCCTAGTCAATATTTTGCTCTTTACGCTAAAGTTTTTTTTAGTACTTTCAAAAGAGCAATTTATTCTAATTAAACGGCCTTTGTGATTCAGGGGTCATTCTTAAAGAATTGGAACAAAATTCGAACTTTTGCGTAAAGAGCGAGGTACTGACTAGGGGGCGAACCCTCTCATATTCGTAATAATTTCTGTTCGTTTTAAGTTTTAATGTTGCTCCTTACTTTCAGTTGAAAAAAACTTGTTTGTTTTTTTTATTCAATTGGTGGCAAAGTCAATAGGCCTCGTCTGAGGATAACTTTCAGCCCTCCAGATGGCCTTCCACATATGCGTCTTGCTGCAGTACTTGGAACTATATGTTCGTGGCCTTTTTAGACCTGAAAAGTGCTTTTGATTCGGTAAATAGGAGGTTATTAATTGAATGTCTGTTAGAAATAGGCTTGCCGTCTTGTTTTGTAGCAATAATAGCAGATATGTATCGGAGGGTGAAATTTTCTGTGAAGGTTATGGGAAATTTTTCTAGGCTGGTCACGTCTCATGTGGGTGTGAAACAAGGATGTACATTATCTCCTAAGCTCTTCTCCTTGTTTGTTCATGATTTAGATAGGTTTATGAAAAATAATGGAGCCCCTTATGTATCTTTGGATTGGTTTAGGCTATCATGCATGTTATTCACGGATGATATAGCTCTAGTGGCGGATAGCAGAGATAACCTTCAGAAGCAATTAGATATAATAAAAAATTATTTAGAAAAGAAGGAGTTAGAGTTGAACGCTAAGAAATCAGTAGTATTAGTATTTAGGATTAAAGGAGATGTTGATTCAGAGGTCCATTTTAATTTTGGAGGAAAGGTTTTAGAGGTTAAAGATGAATTTGTTTATTTGGGTGTTAAGTTTAGTGCTTTAAGGGGGATGTCTAGGCATGTAGAAGATTGTAATTTGAGGGGTAATAGGCTAATAAATATGCTTTTGAGAAGTAATTTAAATCAGCTAGCGGACATGAGGATCCAGAAAAGAGTTTTCCAGACAAAGGTAGCTTCTAGTCTACATTGGGGCTCTGAGGTTTGAGGTTTTGCTAAAGGAGCTAAGCTAGAAGCAGTTCAGCTAAGATATTTTAAGAGAATTCTAGGCTTGAAGGATTCATTTAGTTCAGTGGTACTGAAAGGAGATTTGGGGCTTTTTTCTTTAAGGAGTGTTAGATTGGTTAGAATGGTAAAATTCTGGGAGAAGATAATTAGGCTACCTAGAGTTCAGCTTCTTAAGGCAGCTTATTTGGAGAGCTTGAAGGATGGTAGACGTGATTCATGGTCAAATCAGGTTAAGAAAATACTGGACCTTTGTGGACTTTCGGAGGTGTGGAATGAAGGAAAAGGCCCTATGGATGAAACCGTGTCAGTATGGAAGGAAGTCCAGCGAACCCTAAAGGACCAAGAAATCCAAGAGTGGCAAGCTCATAAGGACCAATCTATGTCTTTGAGGTTTTACTCCCAAGCCAAAGACGGTTGGGGGGAGGAGGTTTATCTTAAATTTGGGTTGAATAAAGAGGATTTGAAGAATTTGTTGTTGGTAAGAGGGGATAGCTTGGATTTAGGTGAGAGAAGGAAATTTTTGGGAAAGTTTAGGCTGGCGGCTGGCCCTTATTTCTGCCCAATGTGTGGATTGGTGAATGAAAACTTATTTCATTTTGTATCCGAGTGTGAAGAGCTGTCTGAGTTGCGGAATGAATGTTTCGGACGAGTGTTTGGGAGCGAATGCTGGTTAATAGAGCGGATGGCTGAGAGGAACGCATGTGCTATTAAACAGTTGTGTAAGTTTCTTCGTTTAGGGACTAAATATAGGGAATCATGTTTAAGGGGATAGCCTGATACTATTTTTATGATTTGAATTTTATTATATGGTGTTTGTTGGTTAAAAGTCGAACCTTGGTGTGTTTCTTTTTTGTTGTTTTTTTTTCTTTTTTCCTTTTTTGATTTTTACTATCTAAAGTTGTATTTTGTTCCTGAGTGTTGGTTTGTAGATTGTATTATGTATTGCTATGGCCCACAGGCTTTTTGCAATAAATCTTTATCTTATCTTATCTATGGTCATTATTGCGAGAAAAAGAATTCAAACTGCAATCAGGTAAAAGCTGCCAATACCAAGATCTTTGTCTTTAGTCCCATTTATATTGAATGAACATAAAGGAATGTTTTTATCTGTCATTTACTGGATTAATTTGCAGCCCGGTGTTTCGCAATTTGTAGTAATTTTGGACACCGAAATTTGTATGACACATGATCCCATAAAAATTGGCACGTTTATGGTCATTTGAACAGGTGAATTTCTAGTCAATATATGAGGACTAGAGCACCGAGCACATTGAGGAACAGAGCTTGCGCAATTAGCTTGAATAGGATTCGGCGATTGGCATTTGTGGCAACAAAGGGAAGGGACGGATCTAGAGCAAAATGTTGGAGGGGCTTTGTGACAAGGGCGCCAATGAGCAAAATCTTGGGGGGAGGGGCCAATGTGACAAAGGTGACAATAATCGACCTAATTGACAAATTTATTCTATAAAAAGAGTGAAAAAGAAAATAAAACCGGGAAAGAGGGCACCAGAAAAACCTTGGGGGGGGGACCCTGGATCAGCTTGTGACAACGGGGGGTCTTTTAAAACTGAAATATGCGTATGATTTCGTATTCAAATTTTAGTCCATATTTAATAGGTAACAAAAAGGGTTTCCACTAATCGTCTCAGTACTTTTCCCCTGGATAACCAGCGAACTTGTGTATGCAGAAGAAGAGAGGTATTGCGGCTACCCATTTTTTGGCACAGTTTGTGAAATAGGGGTTCTTGTAATAGGTTTCTTTTAATATAAAATTTTTTTGAATGGTAAATACAGACTGTAATTTTATATACTTTCACAACAGTGACTCTGTTTCGGATCTGAATCACTGTTTGTGCTCCCTTCAGTCTCTACTACTACTTACCACGTTGATGAAGAAGAAAGATGCTATGACCACCTGCTACTTAATCTGTATTTTGTTACAACAAATTTTCCACTTGCTCCCCTTTTTCAGAAATCGAGATGGAATACAATAAGTGACTGGACTAACGCTAGTTGGGTTCTAGATTCTGTTACTCTTAGCGCTTAATTATCTTCTACTTACGTGCCTTACCACCTTCTCTGTACCATTGTTTTTTTCCTGGGGCCCGCAGCGAATTAAAGCCGCGTGTTCTTATTAAAGCGGAAAAAGAAATTGGCTTTCAAGCGACGTCTTCGCACCGTTCGGTTTTCTGGTGCCAAGTTCCCGAAACATAAGAGAGATTGGAACAATGTGATTAGTTCAAAACCGGATTCAAGAGACTGCATCAAGTGATACTATACTAGGCTCTCATGGGTAGATCATTATTCCAATTTTTTTTTCCAGTGTTAATTTTCATGTTCATCAGATTTTTTCAAAGTTATTGTGTGTGTTTTGCCTGCGTCAGCTGCTCAAAGACATATTATACCATTTGATAAGCCTGTTATTATTAAGAGTATTAGCTGTCTTAAATCGAAATCAGTTGATCTTGATGGTATTAGTATGTCTCATTTAAATTCTAATTCTTCGGAACTTGTGTTGCATTTACAATTGTTATTTCAAATGTGTATTGCCAAGTTTCGAGTTCCTAGTTGCTTTCTATGTGGTAGTGTAACTGTAACCTCAATCCTTAAGCGCGGAAAAGACCCTAATTCGTGTAACTCATATAGACCAATTACAGTAGCGTGCACCCTTAACAAGCTCTTTGAATATATTTTACTTCCCTATATAATACCACTTTGCAAATTATGATGCAAATCAGTTTGGTCTCAGGGTTGGAATTGGTGTTCAGCATGCTCATGGTGCCTTAGCTTCTCCTGTCAAACAGGCAGCCCTACATTTCTGCACTCTGGACATACCCAAAGCTTTTGATTCTCTTTGTCCTGCTCAAGCTTGGCTTGTTCTTAGTCAACTTGGTGGTAATCCTTCGGTTATATTAGTTTTGAAATTTTGGTATTGGTATTCTAATTCCTATGTACATTTAAAGTCTTCTAATGGTGATTATTTTGGCCACATACTAATTCAAAGAGGCGTTAGACAAGGTTAAGTCCTCTCTCCTTACATATTTAATTCCTGTACTGAGAGTGTGCTTTCTAGTATTTTTCTATAGAAAGAAGAATTTTTCTAGAAGTATTTTTCTAGAGAGTGAGTTTTCTAGTATTTCGACTACTTGTTTTTTGGGTCTTTCCGATGATTCTTAATCCGAGAATTCAAATTGCAGTAGTTTTCGTATCCCCTGTGTTCCTTCTATTCGTTGGTTAGGTTCTACTGTATATAGTACCATTAATTCTAGTAGGCATCAGACCGTTGTTAACATTAAAACAAAATTAAACATTGGCTGTTCTAAAATTGTTGTGAATCGTGGCCGTTACAACCAAAGAGCTTTGACCGTTACAACCGGACAGCCTTATCCAAACAACCGGACAGCCTGCTCTCCGTTACAACCGGAGAGCCAAAATTAAACATTGGTTGTGTTGAAATTGTTGCGAAACTGGAGAGCCTTGACCGTTACAACCGGATAGCCTTGTCCGGACAACCTGCTCTCCAATACAACCGGAGAGCCAAAATTAAACATTGGCTGTTCTAAAATTGTTGCGAATCGTGGCCGTTAGAACCGGAGGGCCTTAACCGTTACGACTGGACAATCTTGTCCTGGATAACCGGACAACCTGCTCTCTGTTACAATCGGAGAGCCAAAATTAAACATTGGCTGTTCTAAAATTGTTGCGAATCGTGGCCGTTAGAACCGGAGGGCCTTAACCGTTACGACCGGACAATCTTGTCCTGGATAACCGGACAACCTGCTCTCTGTTACAATCGGAGAGCCAAAATTAAACATTGGCTGTTCTAAAATTGTTGCGAATCGTGGCCGTTAGAACCGGAGGGCCTTAACCGTTACGACCGGACAATCTTGTCCTGGATAACCGGACAATCTGCTCTCTGTTACAATCGGAGAGCCAAAATTAAACATTGGCTGTACTAAAATTGTTGCGAATCGTGGCCGTTAGAACCGGAGGGCCTTAACCGTTACGACCGGACAATCTTGTCCTGGATAACCGGACAACCTGCTCTCTGTTACAATCGGAGAGCCAAAATTAAACATTGGCTGTACTAAAATTGTTGCGAATCGTGGCCGTTAGAACCGGAGGGCCTTAACCGTTACGACCGGACAATCTTGTCCTGGATAACCGGAAAACCTGCTCTCTGTTACAATCTGAGAGCCAAAATTAAACATTGGCTGTTCTAAAATTGTTGCGAATCGTAGCCGCTAGAACCGGAGAACCATTCTATTTTGTTCTATACTGATCTTCATCCAATACTCAACAGTGATGATGTTAGACGTGTACAAATTGATTATTTCCGATATTGGAAATTCTTTCTTTTTATTCCTAGGTCGAGTCGAAACCGAAGACTTGTTAGAAAGTACCATGCCACAGACATTATTCCCGTCTTGAATCGCTTGAGTCATAAATTAAGCAAAAATACTTTACCATAGCCTCTTTATAACTAGTGTGTTATTGTTAATGTTTCGGGCTTGTGCCCGAAAATATCTCGAGGTATTCCTAAATTTCTTATGTTTTCCAGATAATTACGTTATTTTAATGCATTTTCAACCCCCCCCCCCCCCCCCCAAAAAAAAAATCCTGAGAACTCGTCTGCCAGAAGTTATTCTTTCCAAGACCTTTAGGGAAGCCCTTTTTTCTCTTGAAACTAATTGCAGCTTCATTGTCAAAGCACTAATCTTCTCTCTCAAGAGACGAGTAACATGATACCAACATGAAAAACCAAAATGACAATGCTGCTTATCCAGGAAATTTAATCATGGCAGGAGTTTTAGACAGTATTGCCAGATTGAACTTATTTCTGGCAATTCAGCGGGAAAAGTTGACATTGGCTAAAAAATTTGCAAAAGTTTACCCGTCAGATTTGCAATCTATAAAGGCAAAGAAACTGGCCGGAGGTAATTGTAATTCAATTAGTAATTACTTCAAATTTAATGCAAATTAAGTCCGAACCTGGAACGGTTTACTAATGAATACTTAATATAACTTTATGCTTCGTTTTATTAACTTCATCTTTGAGAGACATGAACCCTAACTCAACAGCAAGAAAGACAAGTTCATCCGTTTGAAAATACGTGCCTCTGAAGAAAATTGAATATCAATTGAAAAAAGAAGGGTACAAACCAGTCAACACGAGATGCCACTTTACATATACCTGTGATCGACATCATTAGAGTGCGTAGATGGAGATACTTAGGACATGTCCTCTCAATGAATGGCCAGTGACTTCTGAATGCTGTCCTCCACTGGTGACCAACTGGCACCCGTAGCAGGGGAAGACCCATGAATGTACTACGACACAACTACCAGATTGACCTTCACAGCGTTTAACACAAACCGAGGAAGGGATATCTATGTGTGGGAAAAATAGCAGTTTGGTTACGAGAGTCCTTAAACAAAGTCCGTGTGCTTTGTGGACATATTGTAGCCTTCATAGAGAAGCACTGGTTTCCAAAGCATTGCCTGATGATTTCAAAATAGTACTTGCTACAACTGCGAAAATTGTAAATTATATTAAAAGAAACCTCTTACAAGAACCCCTATTTCACAAACTGTGCCAAGAAAATGGTAGCCGCGATGCCTCTCTTCTTCTGCATACACAAGTTCGCTGGTTATCCAGGGGAAAAGTACTGAGACGATTAGTGAAACTGGGTAATGAAGTTACAACTTATTTGGAAGAAATACTGAATATATGAAACATCTACTGGACGACCACTTCATTCTCAAGCTCAATAGTTTGGCGGATATTTTTTACAAATTAAACGAACTCAATTTGTATTTGCAAGGTTCAAATGGACCAGACATTTTTGAAATTCACGATGAAATTTTAGCGAATAACAAAGCTTATGCTGTGGAAAAGTTACACTAATAATCGCAAGAAGGATTGCTTTGAAACACTTAAAAACTTTTATTATTGAAAACCAAGTGCAACCTAAGATGAACGTACTGTCTGAAATTTCCAGTCATTTATCACTGTTAAGAATTATTTTGACGAAATATTTTGGGGAATAGATCAAAAAGTGATACTTGTTAATTATATGGTACATACTCAAGATTTACGCGCTATAATATCTGAGAAAACCGGTTTCATAGCCACAAAGACAAGTGACGAGTGCAGAATGCTTTGGAATTATATAATTTGGGCTATATATTTGCACAACAGGGGTGGGGGTAAAGTATAGCGGGTCTGCATGCAAAATGTGTTAGCTACAATTATTCTGCATATTATGAATTAAGAATTAATTTCTACCTTCAAGCTGTACAAATACTTTACCCCCTACCCCCCCCCCTGATGCGCAAATAAGTAGCCAAAATTAAGTATAATGCATTCTGCCACCCGTCAATTGTTTTTGTGGCTATGAAACCGGTTTTCTCAGATTTTTCATAGCGTAATTCTTGATTGTGTTCCGTATAATTAACAAATACCCAAAAAGTTTAATTAGTTGAGTTGTACTTGTAATCCTAGCAACCTACCTTAGTAACAGGTACTTAGTACCCCTAGTAACCCTAGTCAAGACATTTACCAACTAGTACCTCAACAAAAGCACTGAAAAATAAGGAACTTGTATGATAAACCCCCTACTGTTCAAGTTGTTCATTCATTGACGCGTTATAGAACCGTTTTTTTTTCGTTAGTTTCTTTCAGCTTAGCGTGGCAAAAGACAAAGAGAAGTGACAGAATAGACGGAAAATATATAATTTGGGTAACATATTTGCACATCGGAGGGGGGGGGTAAAGTATTTGGACAGTGCGAATCTAGAAAACAATTCTTACTACATGACATGCAGAATAATTGTACCAAACACATTAGGCATGCAGACCCGCTATACTTTACCCCGCCTAACTCCCCTAATGTGTAAATATATAGCCCAAACTTGTTTCTAAAGTATTATGTTTTTATCTTACTTTGGTATATTTCATTAGGACTGAGCGTTAGAGAAACATATTAGACATGGGCGTACGGAGCTTCTTCTCTAGGGGGGGGGGGCAGCCGATTCTATGATGAAGGGTGGGGGGGCTGACGTTATATAGGCAGTTCGCAAAACCTTACATTGCTTTACATTGCCTTATCAACCACCTACCTTTTATCAACTGCTTTTTTAATCTTAAACCTTTTTCAACTGCTTTTCAACCATATCTGGTGTAAATTTGAAGTTCTAGGGTGGGGGGGGGGGCAGCTGCCCCCATCTACCCCCCCCCCCCTTCCGTACGCCCATGATGTTAGAAGACTATTAAGCAGGGGTATATCATACAAGTACAAAAAATAATTATAATCGTAAACAGTTATCTAAATTGTGGCTCTCAGTTGCTGATAACTATCCTTGCCGGTTTGGCAAGGATATGTCCTCCTCCTATTTACGAAGGAGGACAATTTACGGATTTCAAGGTATTCCTATGAAAGTCCTCCACCTATTTACTACCTCATAAAAATACGAGGCTGGATTTTCGGGTCCGATTTACATTAAAACTAATTACAGGAATACCTTGGATATATCAAACTCACTGCGATTAAAAGTAATTAAAGTCGAAGTTGATGCTGAAACTGTAATGAAGAAAAATCGGAAACAAATACATCCTTCCCGCCGAAATAACTTGTAAAAAAAAATTTCAGGTGTAGCTAAGTAAGTAATAAAAAATTATTTAAGTGATGTTTCTTATTTAAACAGTGTTCCATTCATATTGGTAATGCCTGTAATTTTTTTTGTCATTTCAATTAGAAATAATGAGTTCCACTACTCGCCATTACGGAATCTCAGCATTACCAATATTGCAACAATATTGCTCACGAGTACGACCCGCTCAATGTCCAATCGTGACCCAAAGGTGGGTCACGTGGCCTACATCGTGAATTACAGTTTGGGAACCACTGTTCTATATCTTTTTTTTTGTCGGGAGATACAGAATACAGTAAATCTCTCAAAATACCAACAGAAATGGAACACTGTTTTAAGTTTTTCAATAATTACCAGTTGAATAATTAGCAGAATATTACCAGTTGAATAATAACCAAAATATTACCAGTAGACTAATTAGCAGAATATTACCCGTTGGATAATTACCAGTTTTTCAGACAAATTAAGCTTTCAGGGCTTTGGACAAGGTTTTAGGGCTTTGATCAGGACCGTATACAGGACTTTTTTCGGGGGGGGGGAGTTACAAAAGGGGTTTTCTTCGGGGGGGGGGTACAGAAAAACCTTAAAAAACCATCAAAAATTCATTTATATCTATTTATGTTAAGTTTTTACAAGTCGGACAAACATATAGGGGGGGGGGGGTTCCAAACACCTATCCCCCTGGATACGCCCTTGGGTTTGATATATCCTTAAGACACATGTTATACTAAATTCTCAATTTTTCAGTTATTTTGTGATAAAAAGAATGATGAATAACGTACGGTATTTCGTGAAAATTTTTCGGAATTTCGGATAATTTTCAATATTCCGAAAATCAAAATATGAAACAAGACCACAAAAAAAAGAAAACAACAAGCATGCCCTAAAAACTAGCGGGGCAAAATAAAAGCCTTTTAACATAAAACTTTAATTATTTCAATTTATTTTCAATTACTTTAACTTAACTTTAACTTACACTGGCTACCAGATGTCTCAAAAAAAGATATGAGAAAACAATAAATGAAATATTCTTAATCATTTTTAACAATTTTACTAATTTAATTATTAAATCATATTAAAATGCTCACTAATGATTATTATATACATTAATAGGCATTTAACAATTTGTTCCTTAATAACTTTAGGACGGTGGAGTAAAAATCTCAGTTTAATAAAGTCATTTAACATTGATATTTAAAGCCAATGTCAATTGACTTCAAAGTCAATGAGCAAGTCATGTCAATAGCCAATGACATTAAATAGTGTCATAACGACAATTGAATCACTACTACTACTACTACTAACAACTCACCGCAGCACCAAGCCGCCTGAGGCCAACACAGCTACGCACGCTCCTCCTCCATCCCAATCTATTCAAAGCCTCCCTTTTTACACCCGCCCACGAAGTTCCCATTTCCTTTAAATCTTTCTTTATGACGTCCTCCCACCCCAGACGGGGACGACCTGCTTTCCGTTTAGCCCTAGATGGTTGGCCGAAAAGAACAATCTTGGGCAATCTGTCATCCTTCATCCGCACAACGTGCCCTAACCACCTCAACCTTTCTTTCATTATAGCCCTAGAGAGCGGTATTGAACCACATTTTTCGTATAGCCTATTGTTTGAAATACGGTCAGTCAGCCGGGTACCCAGAACAATCCTTAAGCAATTTCTCTGGAAAACATCTAGCAAATCTTCATCTGCTTTTCGGAGCGTCCATGCTTCAGAGCCATATTTGACCACTGTCATCACTGTAGCTTCTAATATTCTAATCTTGGTTTGCAGATTTATCTTCCTATTCTTCCAGACTTTTTTTTAACTGTGAAAAAACACCCTGAGCCTTGGCTATTCTATTTTTAACATCTTCACTGCTCCCACCATCTTTACTAAAATACTACCAAGGTAAGTGAAGCTGCCCACCTGATCAATCTTTTCATTACCCAACGTCACCTTTTCATCTTCACTTATTCCTAGCCATAGTGACTTAGTCTTCCTAACATTAATTTTCAAACCAATTCAAGCACCCTGAACTCGCAAAACCTCTAAAACTTCATTCATTTTGCTCACACTTTCATCTAGGATGCTTAAATCATCAGCATAATCCAAGTCCAGGAGACCTTTTCCTCCCCATTTGATTCCGTGGTCTCCCATTGCCTTTCCTGTGCTCCTTAAAACAAAGTCAACAAAATAATCCATATAAAGGGGGATAGAACACAACCCTGCTTAACTCCTGATTTAATACAAAACCAGCTGCTAACCTCATTTCCTACCTTAACCGCAGCAGTGTTATTCTCGTACATAGCACTAATCACTTTAATGTATTTGTCTGGTATACCGTACAAGGATAAAACCTTTACTAAAGCTCTTCTATCAACAGAGTCGAACGCTTGCTCATAATCTATAAAACTGAGGACCAAAGGTGTTTGAAAACTCAGGCACTTCTCAATTATTAGCCTAAGAGTGAAAATTCGGTCGACACACCCTCTACCTTTTCTAAAACCGCACTGCTCTTCTCTTAAAACTTTGTCTACGGCATCTCTCAGTCTAAAAAGTATTATATTACTAAGTAATTTGCTACCTACAGAGACCAGACTAATGCCTCGATAATTACCACACTCACTTTTATCACCTTTCTTATAAAGTGGCTTAATTAAGGTTTTCCTAAAATCATTAGGTACTTCCCCTTTTTCAAAAATCATATTCATAATCTTCAATAACTTATTTCTAACCTCAGAGCCACCATATTTAAGAAACTCATTTACCACCCTATCAGCACCTGGAGCCTTATTATTCTTTAATCCTTTTAGTACTGTTGCTAATTCCTCCTCACAAAACAAATCTTCCTTCACATCCAAGGTATCACAAACTTTTTCATTTTCCTCTATATTTTTTCCTGCAACTCTATCTCGGTTAAGATAGTTCTCAAAATGTTCGACCCATCTCTCTTTAGTTTTTTCCTTATCGCTAATTGCGACTCCATTCCTATCTTTAACTGGGACAAGTCCGGATTGAAAACTCCCTCTCAATTTGTTAACGTGCCAGTACAATATTTTACTATTATGCCGTCTAGCTGCATCTTCCAGACCCTCGGCAATTTGATCCATGGCCTCCACTTCACACCTCCTTAGTTCATATTTTAATGCTTTCTCCACTTTCTTTACATTTCTTTTGTTTTCATACGATCTATCACTCAGATAATTCTTGTACAAGTCCTTTCTCCTTTCTATTAAACATAAAGCTTTTTCACTAATATTCTTAGCTACAGTTCTAGCTTTCTTCCCTAATACACCTTCCGCAACTTCACAAATTATTTTTCTAAAATTATTCCAACCATCTTCCACATTATCAAATTTAAAACTCTCAAGTTTAGTATTCAACTGTTCCTGGAAAGTTTCTCTCAAATTCTCATCCTGGAGTCTACCAACATCATAACGTCCCGGGAGGTAGTTACCCTTCCGATATTTCAGCTTTAAATTAACCCTTGGCACTACTAGATGGTGATCTTTACTTTTAACATCAACAACAGCACTCCTATATACCCTAGTATCTTGTATTGATCCTGCCAGTCTTCGGTTTACCATAATATAATCAATAAGGTTTGCTGTCTTACCATCACGTGAATACCATGTTAACTTATGAGCCATTTTATGACCAAACACCGTATTGGTTATAACTAGATTGTTATACCTACAAAATTGCAAAAGTCTGTATCCATTACTGTTTTCTTTTCCTACACCAAATTTACCTAGGCTGGGATACAATCTATCCCTATTTCTACCAACCTGGGCGTTAAAATCTCCCAGTAATAACATCATATTTCTACCTGGGACATTGTCTATTTGCTCTATTGTCTATTTCTACCTGGGACCTTGTCAATTACTATAACTGATACCCTGAACTTTCTAGTCATAAAATGAGCAATTAGTATTCTATTATTAATACCTTCCCAGCCTAAACAAGACTTAGCAGCTTCCTTATTCATCATCAGCCCTACTCCCTGTCTATGTACCCCATCCTTCCTGCCTGAATAAACAAATTCTATATCACCTAATTTCATGCTTCCTACCCCTGGGATATGAGTTTCTGAAACTCCTAATAAATCCAGTTCGAATCGTCTGAATTCGTCAGTCAAAATGTCGATACGATAGTAATTTTTTAATGTCGTGACATTCCAAGTTCTAATTTTCATGTTCTTTAAATCATTGAAATTATTTTCGCCTCAGGAAAAGCAATGATCCCGGATACCAGTGCGGGACGGGGATCACATATCTTCCCAAGTCTACACCGAAGTGCTTAAGCCGGCTTAGAACCGGACAGCAAGAAGTCCCTGGGACCTCCATGAATGGAGGCTTTGTGCAATCCTGGGCCCATCTTGGTCACAACATGGTTTTCAGCACTTGGCGATAATCTTCTATCAACAAGAGTCGAAATCCTGCACAGACAGTCTCAAGCCTATTACCTCCGACTCATTATACATTCATGCCTACAAATATTATGCTACTACGGGGTGGCAACCCATAATAGATAAATTAGCTAGGAAGAGGTTTTTCAGCCCAAAGACGCCCATCAAAACATACCAAGCCCAGAAGAATCGTCCATTAGTCAGAATCCCGTGCGAATGCTGTGTCGTTTACTAGGCTATAATTTCCTCGAGGGGCGCCACTCCTCAAGTGGGAATAGAGTTGACCGCAAGGTAAACCAGTCTTGCAGGTGCCCCGAAAAGGTTGAGGCAGCCCTTTGCAGAGGCCGTTCCATAGATCTGGAACTTACGCCCTGCCACAGTTGTCTTCCTATAGAGGGTCCTCCCGCGATGGTGTTCTGCATCACCATGCAATTTAACCCATTACTGGGAGAAGGTTTGCAACTCATGGGACTTGTGGACAAAACCGCCTGTATTTATGACCCCGGGCGAGGGTGCCCCAGATTCTATTATGGACCCCCAGGGACAAGGTCCCCCCTTGGTCCGTGCCTCCTATGGAGGTACCCTACATATATGTAGAGCGTTCCCCTATCCCTACAGATATGTAGGCGTTCGCTCTACATATCTGTAGAGCGTTACCTGGGGACACGCTGAATGGCCTGGGGGAGGCCAGTCCACTACGCTCATGTATGTGTGTGTGTTGTTTTGAGAGTATTACCTTGTGAAAACCAAATAAAAAACAACTGTGTTTTCTGCTAAAACCTACCTCTGAACAAAGGGTAATTGACATAATTTAGGGCCATTGCCTGGAAGCTCTGGGTGAAATGTTAACCTTGGAGGCCTAATTTTCAACATTTTCCTGGAGACCTTTCAACATTTTTGAACAAAATGATTATCTAAAACTTTGATCCATTATCGAAGATGTTATTATGCCCAGTTAGCAGAAAATGGCATGGGAGGAAGGCCTGAAACCCTCCAGTCCCTTTCAGACTTTAAAACAGTAATAAAACTTCCAGTTTCCATGAACTGAGCCACCTCCTAAGTCTCCATGGCAAGTGCCTTGCCACTTCTATACAAAGTGGCAAGGGCAAAAGAAGTTTTTGGGCCATGTTTTGGGGAAACCACAATTTTTTGTCTATTTTTCTTTCTACATTGGGGTCATCTTATTTCAAGCACTCAAGGATATAAGTTTTAAGCCAATTGGAAAGTTTTTGACTGTTTATTAGGTTCTTTTTTTTCTTCTTTTTTTTTGGGGGGGGGGGGTAGGTCATCCAAGGCAGTATCATCGTTTTTCGTTGCGGTAAAATTTTCGGGTGGAGGGTTGCAACCGAGTAGATGTGGTTGAAGACTTCACTTACCTGGGATCTATTCTGTCGAATGATGGCTTGATCACAAAAGAGCTTACATCTCGAATTGCCAAAGCTTCAGCACTTGTTGGGAGGCTTAGCAGCATCTGGCGAAAGCCAAACATAAGCCGCTTTACCAAAATGCGCATCTACAATGCGTCAGTCAGCACCGTCCTGCTGTATGGAGCGGAGACGTGGCCAGCTGCCAAATCTATCCTCAGCACCGTCGATGTCGCTCAGACGAAACATCTCCGAAGAATCGAAAGACTTCACTGGACTGACTTCGTTAGCAACCAGACTCTCCTATCACGTACGGCTCAAACTCCTTTCTCGACGCAGCTCGCCCAGCGTACTGTTCGGTGGTACGGCCATCTCATTCGCATGCCACGCGACACCCCAGCACGGGTCGCATTTGACTTCGACCCACCCTACACGGATGGAAACGACCCAGAGGACGCCCACCCATTAGGTGGAAAGACAAAGCCAATGAATTCCTCACCCAAGCCCACATCCCGGTGGAAGAAGCTGCGATCCTGGCAAGCGATAGGTCAACCTGGAGGCGCCTAGTCTCATCGTTCTCTACGCCGAACCCTCGGCAGGAGCCTTAAGTAAGTAAGTAAGGGGGGGGGGTAGGCCTGCAAATTAATTTGTACATTAATTTCCTCTTGACCCAAAGAGTTATGGCATTATCAGAAGAAAAAAAACGGTTTTTTGGCATAACAAGGCCCCATAGCCTGCTGCCTCCATAACAAAATAATTGATCCTTTTGACCAAGAGAATGTTCCTGAAAGTTTCAAGCTAATTGAACACCCAAGATCAAACATGCCCCCTTTTTGCATTATAAAACAAATGTGTGAATAACTGGCAATTTGCACTATTTATGCCCTTGTGCCACAAGCTGTGGGGATCCTGCCACCTCTCAAGGTAAATTTATAGGAGCTTCAACTATTTTGAACAAGAACGCTATCCAAACATTCCGAGGGGATGTCTTGGGGCTATGGGAGGAGAGACGACATATTACTTTCCCCCCTCTCTCTTAACAGTTCATCGCACCACAAAATCGCATGAGACCAACACAGCAGAAATCTGTGACTATTTCTTGCCTGGGGCGGCCGGGCCATCTATTTTTGGAAATCGATCTCGCGGTAATTTTGTATCAATTTATGTGACTTTTGGTTCCATTAGGACAGGGCTACTTCCTGCCAAGCCAATCAATACATCGACCTTTTGCGCACACCTTTTGGAAATGATCAGCTGAAATGTAGATCCCTATTGAAACTCTCAGGGCTTTGCTTTCCATATTTTTTTTTCTTTTTTTTTTTCTGTAGGAGGCCCTTAAGAATAAGTCTTGCACTAACCATCCAGAGACGATTGATATACTAAAACACGACTGGGAGTCATTTTAATGTTGGTGTGTTTCAATCTTGAGAAAACATACAATCTTTCTATTAAACAAAAAATTTGATATTCGCTAATTATTTGGTTCTAGCCGATTCAAATTCCAAAAGGTAGATGGCCCGACCGATATTCACCTCAGGCGTCACCACTTGTAAGGGGACAAGACCCTAGGACAGCAAGGTTTGAAATGCAGTCCCCCAGAGCAGGGACAGGCCTAGACGACATCTACTGCCTGAAAACCGCAAATAAATCATATCAAACCACCAAACCAAAGGCCACGGTGAAGGATAATGAGCCACATTCCCTACAGCAAGAGCAAAAGTAGATGATATACTCCCGAAAACCAGCAAAAAGTGCCATAAAGCCCCAAACAATGAACAATACCGGTATATTAACCTGAAGTCAACACAATCAACACAGCGGAGGCAGCACATAATTAAAAAAAAAAAAACGGCAGAATAGTGACAAAAAACAAACAGAAAAATAGTGAAAAAAAAAACTCACCAATCCAAGTACGACAGGGTGTTACAATTACAAAGAAACATCAGAAAAGCGTCTATATACAATTTGGGCACGTTTTGACGAGTTAGACAAAAATTTAGGGAGAGGGGATTCAAATGATTCTTTGCATTCATTTTTTATGAGTATCCACTGTCAACAACTATTTGACTGCCAGAGTTGGCTTAAAAAGTCAATAGTGGAAAACAAGCAAATGTTAACAAGGTTCTAGCCAGGACACATACCGAATATACACATCGATATACTGACACGAAGTCAACACAATCAACCAATAATTATAAAAACGCCAAAATTGTGACAAAAAAAACAACAACACAGAAATAGTGAAAAAAAAACTCACCGATCCAAGTACAACAGCACCAGTGTACCGAGAAGGCAGTTTGGCAGCCATGCCATATACAGTATTTTGATATATTCCACCGGCCATATTTAGTATGACCACCAATGCCATTGTTGTTACAAAAAATTCATACTGCCATTCTGAGGAGTTAACCATTGCTAGTATAACTGTTGCTATGAATACAAGCACCATGACTAATATGCTGCTAATTACACGGATAGTAAGGTTTCCCCTAGAAGGAAGAAATTATGGTACTGACATAGAACTCTAACTAGCACACCTATAGAAAATTGATATCCCGGAATTTAACTCTGGTGGTAAGATTTTCAAAAACGTCTCCATAACAATCCAGACAAGAGGAAAAGAAATTAAATTACTATTTCACCTGACGGTCGAAATAAGGCCATATTTAGTGTAACAACCAATGTCACTGAATTAATCCAGCTAACTATCGGCTCATATCTCTGTTGTCTGTGTTTGGCAAAATTTTTGAAAAGGTGATGCATTACTATTTTTTATGATTTTCAATTCAGTTTTCGAACATATCATTCCACTAAGCATGCTTGCTCATATCATTTGTCTTGTCTGTGCATTCTGTTCATTTCTGCTCGTACACTTTCTTTATTCTGCTTCATTCTTCATTGATCCTACAGTGGCTAGCTCAAAATATTTATTGATCAAAACCTTTAGGGACATGATGTGTTATCACTAAGAAAGTGCTACCAGGGCCAGTCCACCCCAACACTCCTCTCTAGTTATGGCACTGATTAATTATTAGTATTAGTTACTGTTTTGTTACTCTTGATGTAATAAAACGTTCTTGAGCCGGAAACTGGGTTTATCACTGTTAATTTATAAATTAATTAGTTTAAATTTAATAGTTTTTTAGTTGTAGTTCAGTAGTATTTATTTTCTAATTAATTAGGTTAATTTTAATTGTTTAGTTAAATCAATTAGTTTAGTAAGTGTTAGTTTAATTTAGCTAACCTGACTGCACCGTTTTGAATGCTAGAAAATAGACTTGGAAATATGGCAATACAAAAAAATTAATTAGATAATGTAACTGTCAGTTTATAGCCATCAATAATCCGATTAATTGCACCAAACTCAACCACCGCGTGACTTTAAAGCACAACTGGCAAATTTTGCTCCATTGATTTAAATTAATAGCAAATAAAAATTAGGGACAAGGGTTTGTTCTTTCTTCTTTTTCTTCGTGCTTGATTATGTGGAGACACTACTGTGTAATCCCCATTCTATAATATTTCAGGCCCTGCAGTAGCTGGGATTCAATCCCCAGCCCCGTAATACCAAGCAAAGAACATTCCACTGTGCGAGTACAGGAGGAAACTCAATTTTGTCTCTCAAGAAAACACACACAAACAACCAATGCCATCTAGCGTACCCCGCTGGCACTAAAATAAATTATGAGCAAATAGCCCACGCTAGATGCCAATAGCAGGCTTTAGTATAAATAAAATTTATGATAAAACATAAATTTTTTCATAAGAACCTATAGCAATTACTACTTGTCTTATAATTATTTTTAAATAATAAGCATAAATGACATATATAAAATAGCATTACAAAAGTAAGTTAAGACACAAACTTTATCATAAAAACCTAAATAAAATACTAATTGTCTTTATAATCCTTTTTTTTATAATTATGGTTTTATTTTTGTGTTACATTGGTCTGACCGAGGTTCCGAATCGGACCAGAAATAAAAATTTCAGTTTAGATCCAAGCAAACTTTGGTTAAAATAAGTGCCAATAAGCATATTCAGTAAAAATATATAAGTACAATATATGTGTGTATATTTATATATATACATATACGTATCAATAAACATATAATAAAATTACTAAAGAAATATAGGTTATTATTATATTTTTATTATTATAGTGTATCATAATAATATATATAATAATATACAAAAAATATCATAATTTATATAACATAATATTTAATTATATTATTATGATACATCATTATACATTTATATAATATACAAATTATGTTACTAAATATCTTAAATAAATTAATTTAAAAATAAACAAATTAATAAATTCATTTAGTATAAATAAATAAATCAGTACATATGAGTATAATAAATAACAAGTGTAAAATATTGAATTTTTCTAATTCTGATGTGTTGCACTACAATGTCACTGGCACCGTCTATTTTTATAGTGACTATATCCATGATTAAAGGCTAAAGTCTCCCAACCGGTTTTAACCCCCTCCCCCACCAAAAGTTTTATCCGACTCTTAAAAAAGTGTTAAAAATGCATTAAAAATATTTGTTGCGTTGTTTTACCCCCTCCCCCCCACGAGCAAAATCATGGATACGACCTTGGGATAGAACAATAAGGAAAAACAGTTAGAAACAAAGCATGTTATTCAATAATTTCCTTTCAAAGCTAAACTGAATATAGCGTGATGAACAGAAGGAAGTAGACTTTGAACTATTTCTACCCGTTGTCAGGGAAATTTAATAAGTTGAGATACAATCAGGAAAAAATAAGTTAAGAGATACAATCTAGCAATTAAGGAAACAACATACGAATTATACCTTTGGTGACGCATTGACTAGGGTCAGTAGTTGCTAACCTCAATCTCGATAACAGTAGATATTCATTTACAAGGCCGTACCCAGAGGAGGGGGATTTACCAAATTTGACCCCCTCTCCAACACCAAAAAAATGGACCGAAAAAAGTAAGAAAAACGCATATAAAAAACTAATGATGCGTCTTTAATTTTTTTCAACCCATTCCAAAAAAATTCCCCCCACCCGAACAAAAATCTGTATACACCCTTGCTCATTTATTAGTTACTTAAGCTGATAAAAAAAAAAAAAAAAAATATATATGGATTTTCGGTAAACAAAAAACGGAGTACAGTAAGAAAATAAACGAACAAAAAAACATAGTAAGTGAAAGTGAAAAAACAAAAATATTTTTTTCTTTTCGTTTTTATATTTCTTATTTAAGTTTGTTTATTTAAAAATACAATATTTCAATAAACGAAAAAGAGAATGCAATAAGAAAAAAACAACATAGTAAGCAAAATGTGAAAACTAAAAAAAAATCTGTATTTTCTCGTTTTTATATTTCGTGTTTAAAATAATCAAATACGAAGAATTGAGCGATCAAGAAAAAAATAGAGTACAACAAGAAGAATAAAGAAAAACCATAGTAAATGATCCTAATGTGCAACAAAAAACAGGTTTACTGAAAACACAAAATAGAAAAAAAAGAAACGAACCGCAAGAAACACGAAAAACTAAAGGAACAAGACAAAGGAAAAAGACAAAACTGAGTAAAATGAGAATAAGAAAAGCAAGCAGTAAACAAACCTGGCATCCAGCACTAAATACACAATGCAAAAACAAAAAAAAAAGAATTATGATAAGGGGAATGTGTGTGTCTGTGACTAAGGAATAAGAAAAAAATTTTTTATTTTAAAATAATTAGGTAAAATTAGTAAATATAGCTTGGCCAAACTTTTTATCCGTAAAAATTAAACATTAAAATTTTTGATCCCGAAAACAACTACAATTTCAAAGGAAAGTTATTCTTTATCTGTTTGGTGCCCTAAATTTTTAGGTTATTTTTCGCCAATTTTTCACACGCAATTCTTTTTTAAATTTGGCGCCTGCTGCTACTAAAAACAAAATAACTGCATGTGGAGGTCTTTCTAATTAAAATTTGAATTCCGATTTATCCTATTTTTAAAGAAACATATATTTGTGTAGATTTTCCTTTAACTAATTCATTCAGATATATTTCATTCTCAACATCTTTGGTAGTTCAAGACCATTCGATATCTTAAAAACTATTTTGCGAGCCCCAACGTCGGCTGACCGTCTCAAAGACGAAGGTTTTTCAAGGACAAAATTCTCCCAGGGTCATTGAAAACTATTAATAATTTGGGATTCGACTATGACATTTGATTGAAAAGAGAGTGAAACTGTGTCAACAAGGTTTTCAATCAAAGTGGGTTGCATCACATGGAACTCCCATAGATACCAAATAGAAAAAAAATGAGATTTCTTTTGAGTTGATTTTTTGCGTTTTCCTAGCAAGTATGCTAGAACATGCTCGTGGAATGCCTTTTCCTAAACCTTAATTCTGGTCCGTTTAATCTAAAAAAAAAAAATAACAATTTGGACTTTCTAATGATGTAAATTTCACTAAAACTAAATATCTATATCTCCGGCACAAAACAAGAGAAGTTAAATGATTTTTCTAAGATTTCCAGGAACATAAGTGCCAGCTGTCCTTTGTTCGGATGTTTTATCTAAGCTCTAAAAGCTATGGCAAGACCGCTCAGTTCTAAATAGTATGGCTATACAAACTAAAAAACTTTACAAGGGAAGAGATAGGGTGATCCTTTAAGGTATCCAATCCCCTTAAGAAAAAAAGCGTACCTATATTCTGATGATGTAATGTTTTTCTCTACTGTAAAAAATGATTCTATGGTAATCAAAACCAAAATATGATGAACGAATCACCAAAACATTTTGGTAAGTCGTTTTCTGGTTAGACTTACCAGGAAAAGAAAACATTTGTCCAATTTAACAACATGTTTGGTATCTGGCTCATACAGCTGTAAAGTATTTAGAACATCAATTCGATAAGCTTTTCCGGGTGTCTCATTTCTTAGTTATTTGGGCATTTATGTGTCAACGAGAGCGGTCCAGGGGGAGGCTCTTGGGACTAAAGCTAGTCGTGGGAAAGGGCTCGTTCCCAGGCATGGTCGAACAACCAATAGCTGGACCTTCCGTTCCAGGAAAGTTATATTCTTGGTTCATTTCTAAAGGCAGTCCATCTTTCGCCTTCGTCGTAGTTAGTTGTTCTTGTGCTACCTTATTTTCTCTGTATGTGTATTCGCACGTCATTTAATAAAGACCAAGTACCAACGTTTATCGTCTATCTTTGGAATTTACGTAAACCATTACATCTGCCAATATAAAAGGGCATACAAATAAAGAACTAAATAGAGGTTTACACAGCCAAGAATAGGTAATAAGAAACTTACCCATCCTTGTTTGAGGGGGGGGGGGCAAGAGGACCTGTGCTCTCTAGACTTTTAAAAATAACTTTTTTGGGGTAATTACATTGAAAAATGTCTTTTTGTATTTTCGTGGAAGAAATTGAAAAACGACAAATTTCTTGATAAACAAACATGAAAAGTTTTCAAAATCCGACTAACAATCTACGCTTTAAGACTTTTTTCCAAACCATTTCTAATTATCTATTTGATGAACATGATGAATGACTAACTCACAGGAAGCTTGTCCAGTTTAATAACATATTTCGCATTTAACACATAAAACCAAGGATAGGTAAGAAATTTACACATCCTTGTTTTTTTTTGGGGGGGGGGGAGCGTGGATGGAAGCCTGCGCTCCCTAGACTTTGAAAAATGCCTTTTTTATTACTTCGATTAAAAAAATTCGGAAGTGACAAATTTCATAAAAACAAACGTCAAAACTGTTCAAAATTTAACTAGCAATCTACGCTTTAAGACTTTTTTCCACACTACATCTTATAATTTTTTTGATGAACATGATGAACGACTTACCCACAGGAAACAAAAACATTTGTCCAGTTTAATAACATATTTGGTATTTGGCTCATAAAGCCAAGGATAGGTAAGAAATTTGATGCGTAATCGGATCCTTCTAGCTTGTAGTCCACAAAATACTGCAAGACAATACAAAAATTAGAAACTCTGAATCAAGGAAGTGATGGCAATGTCCTATTTTGTTTATGAAGGAGTTGATTTTATTACTTTGCACCTTTTTTATAAAATTTCTAGGTGGATTATATTATATGGACATCTTCCAAAACGGAAATTCAGCAAATTCTCGAATAAAATACAATTGACTCGACGAAGCCGATGTCGAACTTTTTAAGCGTGTACACCATTTATTAAATTCCTAAATCTGTCCGAGTAAACGAATATATATATATATATATATATATATATATATATATATATATATATATATATATATATATATATATATATATATATATATATATATATATATATATATATATATATATATATATATATATATATATATATATAATTTTTTTAAGATTTATATAAATAGTAAATATAAAAAATGATTGGCAGCAATTTGTTCCTTAATTGCAACAAAATTAAAGAACACATTAAAAATCAAAATCATAAATAAACTCTGCAGTACTTTATTTTAGACTCGATAAATTTTACAATTTCAAGTTTTTTTTACAAAAATTCTAAATTCTGTCGATTTTACAAAAAAAAACTGAAAAAAAATTAAATTCAGGTATTCGATATTTGAAACCCCATTTTTTCATAATTGTTTTTAAACTCCTCCGTAGTTTGTTCTATATACTTGATAAATTTTACAAAAATGGAATTAATAATTGAAAAAGTTTTACAAAAAAAGAAAAAAAAATCGCAAAAATTCGCAATTTTGTCAAAATTCACAATTACTTTTTTGAGTTTGAACCTAGAGTATTTTCACATGAAATATTTTTCAGGTGATTATCACATATTTTTCAGGTGATTTCAGGTGATTCTTCAGGTGATTCTTCAATATTTTTCAGGTGACTCTTCCTTGATTATCACAACAACTGTTTTTAAACCCCAAGTATCATTAGTATTTTCTTTAAATACTGGAAGAAATGTAAAAAAACAAAACAAAAAAGCGGTATGTCTCGATAACTTTGGTTTTGTGGAAGAAAATAAAGAAGATGAGTTATTAAATTAAAAAAAAAATAAATTGAAGATATTTCACATAATCAATCCCAAACGAATTTGAGCCTTACAAATAAATGAAATAATGACACAACAACTTTGGGATAAGTCGACGAATAAACTGAATAAATTTTATATATGAAACGTAACACAAAAAGGAATAAATTTAATATAAAACGAAATAATAAAGAAAAAAAAAGAGAATTAAATAAATTTTAAAGAAATAAATCGAAGATAAAAAGAAACAATAAAAATATAAAAAAGAAATAAATGTTGGGATAAGTCGTTATGCTTAGGCAAGGATTCACTCAAATTTTCAAACATAATAGCATTAATAGTTTCTTGACATGTATTTAATTTTAATTATGTTAAGGGTAAGCTACTTAGGGTAAGCATCTTAAGGGTAAGCTACTTAAAAAAAGGACTATTTCATTTTGCAAAAGAAGATGATAAGATAACAGAGACTCATCTTGTGCATTTGTGAACTGTGCATCTGTGACTCATCTTGTGCATTTGTGAACATTAAATGTTGTTTATGTGTATTTTTTGTGATTTTCCATTTTGCTTTTGTACAGCACTTGTGCGTTCTATTCTTTTTCTTTCTCATCATTTTGATGAGATATTTGACAACCCAACTTTCTTTAATTGTTTTTAAATTCATCTGTAGTTTATTTTATACACTTAATAAATTTTGAACAAATAAAAGAATACGAAAAGTTTGTGCAAAAATTCACAGTATCTTCAATTTTACAAAAAAACCGACATAAAAAAACTCAAATTCAAATTTACAAAAATCTCAAATTCAAATACACAACATTTGAAAACCAATCTTTCCATAACTGTAGCAGGTTATTCCATAGATTTGATAAGTTTTACCAAAAAACTGAGATATTTAACTCTAAACTCTTCTGTTTATAAAGTTTCTAAGCGTTCTAAAAAGAGTTTCTAAGCTTTCTCAAGTTTTTAAGAAGAGCTTCTAAACTCTTCTGACAAATTTTAAAAAGAATACGACTTTACAATAAATTTTATAAAACTGTCAATTTCCCAAAAAATTTCCCAAAAAAGTCAATTGCGAGATATTTACAAAGCCATTTTTCAATAATTGGTTTAAACTCCACAGTAGTTTATTTTGTAGACTTGATCAACTTTACCTTTGAACAGACCATTTTATTTAAACTGAAAAATTATATTAGAAAATGAACTCACGTCTTTGGCAGTGATGAACATATTCCATGGCATAAGGGTACCGACACCATGAACGATAAGAATGGTATAAATTATATTCCATCTGAAAGAGAAAAAAAATAAAATAGCTCTTAGACAAAATACTAAAGGCTCTGAAGAAGAGGTTAAAGAACATTAGCTAGACATCAAGTGAGGCTACAACCGACATAAAAAAAAGTTGCAACCTGCTGCAACCCCCGAGGTTTGCTGCAACCTCTTGCGTACTCAACCGGAACGCCCAACAACCTAATTGTGTCAAATTCTAAATTCTTTGAGACCAATCGAAACTTTCACTTCATTAAAAAATTCCTGGAGGGGGGGAGTAGATTGGTCCAAACAATCCCACTGACAAATTATAGACGTAAAGTGCACCTATTTGTGTAGCTTAGCCTACTATAAGGGTTTTGGTTTCCTACTCCTGAAACAAGGACCACAAAATAAAAACATATACAGACCTGTCATTTAATGAAAAAATAACTTAAAAGTTATTCAAAAGTTGACCCCCGCCCCTCGTGAAAACAGAAGAAAAACTGGTTACTGTCTTCAGATGATATCTCAAAGTCGTTATTTTTTAAGTATCTTTCACAGCAAAAATTTAAATCGCCTCTTCTCAATTTTGCTCATTCAACTAATAAATTTAAGTTAAATTATTAAATATAACCTAACAAATTAAAATTGTTTAACATATTTGCTTATTTCAAAATGTCACTTATTTAAATCATAGGACTTTGATTTGTATATATTTTACTGATGCACTCTAGTCACCGTACTTCGTGTAACGATTCTCTTTACTAAGATGTTACCGCCGAAACTGAAATGATCACTTGACACAACATTAATTCGTGTTAATAGTACTCTAAGGTCTTTGAAGGTGATAAATCAGCATAGGCAAAGAGTGTTAAAAATAAACAGAGGAAATAAGTTAACCTCAAAGAAAAAAAAATCAACGCCATCAAGCACTACCCAGCTACATTATAAACCCATTGTATCAAACAGTTCGTGGTAACGAACTGTAAGTAAGGAATGACCCGGCTCAATAGTAACCAAAACTCTAACAAACGGAGTTTTGATACCAATTGATACATAAAAAGAATCAAATGTTTATGCTGATTTCTAATATATAAGTTTCATCAAGTTTAACCTTGCCCATCAAAAGTTACGCGCCTGAGAAAATTTGGCTTATTTTCGAACAAAGGGAGAAACAACCCCTAAATGTCATAGAACTTTAATGAAAATCACACCATCAGATTCAGCGTATCAAGAGAACTCTATTATAGAAGTTTCAAGCTCCTATCTGCAATAAAAAAAACAAGTTTTTTCAACTGAAAGCAAGGAGCAACATTAAAACTTAAAGCGAGAATAAATTATTAAGTATATGAGGAGGGTTGCCCCCTCTCAATACCTCCCTCTTTACGCTAAAGATTTTTTAGAACTTTTAAAAGAGCTTATTATTCTAATTAAACGGCGTTTGTGATTCAGGAGTCATTCTTAAATAATTATAACAGAAAGGCAAACTTTAGCGTAAAGAGCGAGGTATTGAGGGGGAGGGGTGTTCCCCTCATATACGTAATAATTTCGGTTCGTTTTAAGTTTTAATGTTGCCCCTTACTCTCAGTTGAAAAAAATTGTAATTTTTTATTTAATCACGGTTAAGTATATTCTCAAGATGAATATTCTCAATACGCAGTGCTTTTAAAAAATTGGATTCTTCGAAATCACTCTGAAAATTGAGATTAGCAAAAATGAACAATATGTATTTCACGTTTAAGTTTGCGCATTTTAAAACGTTAATCTTTGGAAAGATTATGAAGAAATACGTTTTCATTCTAGAAAATTTGGTCATAGTAATAGCACTACTTGTGCAATATAATTCAAAGAATATAAACAAAAAAGTCATCATACATACTAAATTTTTATTGGAAAATTGAATCAAACAGTTCGTGGTAGCGAACTGTAAGTAAGGAGCGACCCGGCTCAATGGTAACCGAAACTCTAAAAAACGGAATTTTGATACCAATAGATACATCAAAAGAATCAGATTTTAATTCTAATTTCAAATATATAAGTTTCATCAAGTTTAATCTTACCGATCAAAAGTTAAGCACCTGAGAAAATTTGGCTGATTTTCGAAAAAAGGAGGAAAGGCCCCCTAAAAGTTATAGAACCTTAATGAAAATCACACCATCATATTCAGCGTATCAGAGAACCCTACTGTAGAGGCTTCAAGCTCCTATCTACAAAAATGGGGAATTTTTCATTTTTGCCAGAAGAAAGATCACGGATGCGTGTTTATTTGTTTGTTTGTTTTTTTTTTCCCAGGGGTAATCGTATTGACCCAGTGGTCCTAGAATATCGTAGGAGGGCTCAATGGAAAGGAAATTAAAAATTCTCGTGCCCTTTTTAAGTGACCGAAAAAATGGAGGGCAACTTGGCCCACTCCCACGCTCATTTTTTTTCTCAAAGTCACCCAATTAAAATTTTGAGATAGCCATTTTGTTCAGCATAGTCGAAAATCTAATAAATATGTCTTTTAGGATGACTTAATCCCCCACAGTTCCCAGGTGAAGGGCTGCAAGTTATGAACTTTGCCCATTGCTTACATATTGTATTGGTTATTGGGAAGTATACAGAAATTTTCAGGAAGGATTTTTTTCTGGTGGAGGGGGGGGGGGTTGGAGGAGGGGTTTACTCGGGAGAATCTTTCCGTGGAGGATGTTTCTTTGGGGTAAGGGACATTTCTATGAAGGGGGCGCCGGATTTCCAAGCATTATTTAAAAAACGATCAGAAATTAAAAAAAAAAAACAAGTTTTTTCAACTGAAAGTAAGAAGCAACATTAGAATTTAAAACGAACAGAAATTATTACGTATATGAGGGGGTTCTTCCCCAAGTCAATACCTCGCTCTTTACGCTACAGTTTTTTTTAGTGCTTTCAAAAGAGCTATCTATTCTAATTAAATGGCCTTTGTGATTCAGAGGTTTGTGAATTAAATTTGTTTTAACTTTTAACGTAAAGAGCGTGGTATTGACCAAGGGGGAACCCCCTCATATACGTAATAACATATACGTAATAAAAAAAAACAATAAAAAAAACAAGCGATACAGCTCAATAGTAATCGAAACTTTTAAAAACGGAACTTTGATGTCAATAAATGTATCAAAAGAATGGACTTATAATGCTGATTCTAAATATATAAATTTTATTAAGTTTAGTATTACTCATCAAAGGCTACGAGCCTGAGAAAATTTACCTGATTTTTAAAGAGGGGGGAAACATCCCCTACAAGTGAGAGAATTTTAATGAAAATCACATCATCAGATTCAGCGTATCGGAAAACCCTATTACACAGGTTTCAAGCTCATATCTGCAAAAATCTGCAACTTTGTATTTTTTTCCAGAAGAAAAATATACGAATATAGAAGTTCGTTATGTAAGTTAATTTGTAAATTACGTCAGAACCAAATTTAGAGACAGCCATTTAGAAAAAGAAAAGTAAAATTTATATGCAAATTTTGTTTACTTATTCAATGACGGTGAGCCAAAATAAAAGCTGCATTAACTAAAAAACGATCAGAAATTAAATAAAAAAAAACAAGTTTTTTAAACTGAAAGTAAGGCGCGACATTAAAACTTAAAACGAACAGAAATTATTCCGTATATGAAAGGAGCTGTCCCCTCTTCAACACCTCGCTCTTTACGCTAAAGTTTGACTCTCTCTCACAACTTTGTTTTTTAAAACAATAAAAAACTAAAGCCCCGAAGAGCCTAATTCGAATTTCTGGATGAATAAATGAAAACAGGACAGATAAAGGGACTATAGTATTTCAAGAGAAAATTAGTTTCATTTCTAGGGAAATATCTTTTTGATTGCCTTGACAAAGGATCAACCACGGATCCAGAGCCTTAGTTTGGCGGGGCGCGGAATCGCCAAAAGGAGAAAGTGTAATACCCCCGCCCCCCTCTACAATTCTGTTTAAAATAATTGAATTAAGGCCGGGTTCGCTATCGACGTAACGTAACGTAACTGGAGATCAACTGGCTCACTTTGCCGCTTGTGCAAGGCATTGGGAAACTTTGTATAGGACGTAATTACCACTAAACATCGATATCCGTTGGCCAATCAGAGGCGACCCCAATCAAACGGAAGGTTATGCACTCGTTACCTGTTGCATTTGGTGAGTTGTAATATTCTCGATTGCTCTTTGATACCATCACGGTGTTGTAATTTTGCAATTACAAGATGAATGGACAATCTAAGCGTCTGGACACCAACGTGAAAGGCTCCTATGGGAATAGGACAATATATATATATATATATATATATATATATATATATATATATATATATATATATATATATATATATATATATATATATATATATATATATATATATATATATATATATATATATATATATATATATTATATATATATATATATATATATAGAAAATTCGGTTCCATTGTAACTGAACCCCTGTAACTGAGCCCCCATGTAACTGAACCCCCATGTAACTGAACCCCCGTATAACCGAACCCCCGTGCAACTGAACCCTCGTGCTACTGAATCCTCATGCAACTGAACCCCCTTTAACTGAACCCTCGTGCAACTCAACCCCATTTAACTAAACCCCCGCGTAACTGAGCCCCCATGTAACTGAACCCCCGTATAACCAAACCCCCATGCAACTGAACCCCCGTGCAACTGAACCCTCGTAATACTGAGCCCTCATGCAACTGAACCCCCTTTAACTGAACCCTCGTGCAACTCAACTTCATTTAACTGAACCCCCATGTAACTGTAACTATGTGTAACCATGTAACTGTAACTGTGTGTAACCATGTAACCATGTAACTGTGTGTTAACAGAACACAACTGATGAGCGAAAGTGATGAAAAAGAGGGGTAATACCTAACTCTCAGCTACCATTCTTGGGAGACACCTTACAGTTTATAAGTGACCATGGAATTCCTGTGTTGTTTTAAAGTCACTTTTCTGTGAATAGGCAGCGTGGCGACAGAGTACCCCTGGCGACGATAAATCACATCAGTCCAGTTTTTGTCAGGAAAGATTACTCAGTGATAATTTATTGCTCCCGCTAGCATTATGCGCTTCTAGGTCCGGGCCAAGGGACCTAGTGGTAAATCCAGGCCTGAGCTCTTTGAAAGTTCCAACTTAATACACAAATCCCTTTTTGAGATATGCCATTTTGAAAATCTGCATGCACATAGTATCTTTTGATTTAGTTCAAGTTCCACCTCAAATACCTCATTCTGTCAAATTTTCAACTAGATATGCGTAGCCTTAATAGTGCTAGTTTAATAGTAGCAGAGGCCGTAGTAGGAGCAGTAGAAGTAATAATAGTGTTGAATTGCCCCAGAAGTTTCATCTTGATACGCTAAGCTGTTCCAAAAAAATTGCTGATACACCTGTATCAGCAATCTGTATGTTATTGCAAGTTACCAATTGTTAAAATTTAAGGTTTTTATAGAAGGGATGATCGCAAAAACTTTGAAGGAGGCTCATTCGAAATTGATTAGAAATTGAAAGTTCAAGTTCAATTTCGAAGAATCAAAGGTAATCACAGGACAATCAGCCTTTCCATCTTAACCGACAACCCCCCTCCCAAATACATCCGATCAAAGTAAAAAGAAAACATTTTGTTCTAAATAGTCTGAAGATCAAATAACCATGTCTTTGGGGTTAACAACCCCACCAGCAGCATCTGGGGCAAGGGCTGTAAATTAAGCTAGTTGTTCATTGCTAACACATAAGGTTTTTGTAGAAAAAATTTTGTATGAACTTTGGGGGCTCACTCGATTGGAAATCAAAATTTCCAGTGCACTTTTTCAGAGTTAAAAGTGATCGGAGGGCTTCCACCCACCCTATTTTTCCCCCAAATACATCCGATCTAAATTTTGGGACGGCCATTTTATTTAAAACAGTTTAAAGGTCAAGTAACTATACCATAGTTAGATAACTATGGTTCATAACCCTATTGTGTTTTACCCAATGCAAGTACGGTGGTTGAGTTGCACGAGGGTTCAGTTGCACGGGAGTTCGGTTATACGGGGGTTCAGTTACATGGGGGTTCAGTTACGCGGTGCTTTAGTTAAATGGAGTTGAGTCGCACGGGGTTGAGTTGCACGAGGGTTCAGTTAAAGGGGGTTCAGTTGCATGAGGGTTCAGTAGTACGATGGTTCAGTTGCACGGGGGTTCGGTTATACAGGGGTTCGGTTGCACGGTGGTTCGGTTATACGGGGGTTCAGTTACACGGGGGTTCAGTTACAGGGCTTCAGTTGTTTGGGGTTCAGCTACACGGGGGTTCAGTTACACGCACACCAAAAAATTCTTCTCTAAAAAAAAATTGTTCGAGAACGCACCCATTGTTTAAATGACAATGTTTGAGGATGAGGGGGTTATATCTAATGTTGTTACCGGTACTTTTGGCAGAGGTACTTAAAAGCAAAGAAAAAGGGCAAGGAATAAGAAAAGGCCCAGTCAGTTGGCTGGCGAAAAAGACAAGCTTTGCTGATGCTGCAAAACTTATCCCGATCAAGGTGAAAAGCAGACGCGGCATAAGATTAGCAGAAGATAAACAGTGCGTTTTGATGCAGTGGAAGACAAACTCTTGAGATAGTTTGATTTTTTTTTTTTTTCCAAAAATTTTTTTTTCCGACTCCCGATTGGTATGAGGTGACACCATATTCTTAAATCTCTTTACAGTAGGATGCAAAGCCATTCGGCATAGAGAAAGATACAACCTTGACCCGTATAATAGATGAAAAGCCGGTATCTTCATCACAACTCTAAGCTATATCAGTGCCACCAAATGAGGCAGACATTAGATTGCTGGCAGATGAATTGGCTTCATTGTCAGGGAACTCCATATAATGTTGTGTGGCTGTTAGCAAAGAGGCAAAAATTTATAGCGTTGGTGAAGGAGTCTTGATTTTTGTCAAGTTCAGTGATGGAAATAAAATTATTCCATTTAGACGTATGTATTACGTGATAAGTGATGCCAATCTTTGCATGCTTATACAGACCACATCACTGTCACTGTCCAAACTTCTTGTCTTGGGTCTGCACTTCCTGGGCCTCTCCCTAACAGCACAGAAACGATTCAGTCTTGCGCTTATAACGCATACTGTCTTTGAACAGTTTTAACGCGTTGATATTTTTCATTGTTTTTATTTCAGAAATTTTATTGTTTATTGTTTTTAGTTTTATTATTTATTGTTAAATGTTTTATTGTTTTTATTTTGATTCTTCAGTCCTTGTTTCTCGTGTATAGTACTCAATAGCATAATTTAGGAAGGATTCTTAAAAAAATCGTTTTTTTTGGGGGGGGATCTCCCCCATCACCTCCCCCTTGTATCCGTGCTTGCAAAGGACCATCTTTGGTTAAACTTTTTCTTGCCAAACATTAGTTAAAATAGCAAACTAAAAGATACTATTTAAATAAATGGTCTTTAGTAACAACAAAATTTCATTTATTTTTCCTGCCCTCCAAGACAAATTATTCTGATACAAAAATACATATATTAATGACGGTTCAAAACAAAAGGGATAGTCATCAAATTTAGGGACTTGTTATATATGATATTTATTTCAAAAAATTGCTATCACCGGCCCTGAAGGACCCAATTTGAATTTCGGAGACAACAAATAAAAACAGGACAAATAAAGGGACTACAAATTTTCAAGAGAAAATGGGAAAATTAGCATGGTTTCCAGGGAAATATCTTTTTGAATGGCTTAACAAAGGATCATCTTTAGTTTTAATTTATTTTTAGACAATCATCAGTTAAATAACAAATTAACAGGTACTTTAAAAAAAAAAAATTCTTTAACAACCACAAAATTTCAATTTGTACCCTATACTATAACTTATTCTGCTACAAGTCTACATCTAACTAACAGTTGAGAAAAAAAAGGGATATATATTTCAACAATTTTAGTTACCTGTTGAATAAAGCAACTAACACACTTAAAGAATAAATGGGGGAAATTAGGACTGGTTTCCAGGGAAATATCTTCTTGAATGCCCTTACAAAGGACCATCTTCAAAACTTGGAACAATCAATAGAAATGGCGATTCGCGGTCCCACCGGGACTTTCCTAGTCTAGAATATTTGCCGGGAAAGAAATCGTGTCCCTTTTTCCAGAATCAAATGAAATTGTCAAGAGGTAAAGAGAGTTAAGATTAATGATAAAATCAACGAATGGGAATAATCAATAATACGCAAATTTATTTACACAAGATTTTTAGTTTTTTAAAATGTGAATCTAGTACATGTTAATTGTATGGAAATTTTGCAATAAGAATAAATTAAACTATATAATCTAGCCACTAAGAAACTGACTTACAGATTATAACTGTTAACATATTGCCTAAGGCGAGTAGCTACAGTCAACAATTTCGATAATATAATATACTCATTTATTACCCACAGAATATAAAGAAAAATAATACAAATAAAACGTGATAAAATATAAAAATTAATTTAAAAAATAAAACTATACGTAAAAATCAATATAAAAAAGTTAATATAATAAAATGTAAAATGAATTTAAAAACCCCCAAAAAATTAATAATTAAAAAACCTTAAAATAAAAAATGAAATACAGATTTTCGACAAGCGAAAGAATGGAATACAATGAGAAGAGAAAAAAGATATAGTAAGTGATCTTAAAGTGGAAAACTATTAATACTACTCAGACAAGGAAAATGAATCATGATAAACACGCGGAATTGAGGGACCAAAAAATAGAAGAAAAAGCAAAGAAACAGAGAACAAGAACAAAAGCCCATATAGTAAGTGAACCTAACGTATAATATTGAAAGCATTAAACAAAAAAGGATAAACACGAAAAACTAAAGGAAAAAGAAAATAGAAGCGACAAAGCCGAGTAAAGTAAAAAGAAGAAAAAAACACGGAGTAAATAAACTTGACATAGAACTTTAAAATAATACACAAACAACTAAAAAGTGATATAGAGGAGGAATTAAGGATACAAGAAAAAGAAACAATTTAAATAAAAAATAAGTTCTACCAAATAAAATCCTGAAATGAAAATTTAAATGAGGTATTAAAAAAAATATGATAAAATTAAATAATGAGCCAAATATAAGATAATGAGAATTACTACTTAGAACTTCTTCTCCTTAATATGATTAAATTAAAAAAGCTATTCAAACGAAAGTAAAGTGGCATTAAACTCACGAACAGATATCCCCTCCTTACCCCCTACTCTTTACGCTACGTTCTTTAATATTTTGCATCTGAGGTTACAACCAGCATTTTATAGTGCTTGAGCAGTACTTCTTAAAACATCGGGGACAAAAAGCTAAACTTTAATGAAAAGAGTGGTGGGTTAACAAGGGGCAGCCCCCTCCCAATAAATGCAATAATTTCACTTCCTTTTGACTTTTAACATGATGTTACTTTTATTTGAAAAAAATTAATTTTTGTGTGTTCAATTTCTATTCGTTTTTAATACCATTCACAGAGTTGCCCTAAATACGAGAGGGCTACTACTACGTACATATTTAGGAAAGATGGTGCAACCTTACATCACTATACTGCCTCTGAGACTGGGAATCTCAATATTTAATTTTTTGATAATTTGAAATCATTAATAATCTCAGAATTGTCATATAATTTTCGACAGCTTTTTGGCCATCTTTGGAGCAGAAAACTGCAGAAATTTCTATTTTGCTGTGGCACAATCGTTTTTGATGCTTAATAAGAGCATAGAACTTTTATATTCCCTTCAAGTGAGTCTTTTGATGATTTTAATGGACCATAGGTCCATTAAATTAACAAATAATTTATTAATTATGCCTTTTAAATTAATTAAAAGGCATTCGTAATAATTCTTCGACAAAAAAAAACAAAACAAAAAACAACAACCAAATATCGCATTCTTGTAAATAGGCACTTGAAGCCTCTGCATACATTGAACTTAGATGTACGATTTTCATCAAGGTCACTCGTCCACTGGCGGGTTTTTGCCCCTTTTTTGAAAATCTCATAAATTTTTTTAGGCTCGTAGTCTTTACTGGAAATCTTTAAATTTAATGAAAACCATAAATTTAGAGATTCCAAGAAAATCCGATTCATTTGATGCATATACTGTTATCAAAATTCCTTTTCCCGAGTTTCAGTCATCATTAGCTCGAGTCGCCCCTTACTAACTGTTTGTTGCCAGCATTATTTCAATAAACATTTTCGAACCTTCACGGTAAAAAAAAAACGTATTTTCACGTTGACAGCATTATTTCACGTTTGATCAGCGTATTTTCTAGTTGTTGGATTAGCGTGAAAATACACATTTTTAGTGTATAGGTACTTCTTGCCGTATATTTATATATTTAATTTTATATATTTAAACTCGTTCAGTGTTCTGGAAGGAGCTAATCAAACAGTTCGTGGTAACGAACTGTAAGTAAGGAGCGACCCGGCTCAATGGTAACCGAAACTCTAAAAAACAGAATTTTGATACCAATAGATACATCAAAAGAATCAGATTTTAATTCTGATTTCAAATATATAAGTTTCATCAAGTTTAATCTTACCCATCAAAAGTTACGCGCCTGAGAAAATTTGGCTGATTTTCGAAAAAAAGGGGGAAAGACCCCCTAAAAGTTATAGAGCCTTAATGAAAATCACACCATCATATTCAGCGTATCAGAGGACCCTACTGTAGACGTTTCAAGCTCCTATCTACAAAAATGTGGAATTTTCGATTTTTTGCCAGAAGAAAGATCACGGATGCGTGTTTTTTTTTTTCCCCAGGGATAATCGTAGTGACACAGTGGTCCTAGAATATCGTAGGAGGGCTCATTCAAAAGAAAATTAAAAGTTCTAGTGCCCTTTCCAAGTGACCAAAAAAATGGAGGGCAACTAGGCCCCCTCCCACGCTCATTTTTTTCCCAAAGTCACCCGATCAAAATTTTGAGATAGCCATTTTGTTTAGTATGGTCGAAAATGTGATAACTATGTCTTTTAGGATGACCTAATCCCCCGAAGCCTCCGGGGGAGGGCTGAAAGTTATGAACTTTACCCAATGTTAACATATAGCATTGGTTATTGGGAAGTATACAGACGTTTTCAGGAGGGTTTTTAGTAGGGGGGGGGGGGAGGGTCGGGGGAAGGGGATTACGTGGGAGGAAATTTTCATTTGGGAAGGGATATTTCTATGAAGGGGGCGCCGGATTTCCAAGCACTATTTAAAAAACGATCAGAAATTAAATTAAAAAACAAGTTTTTTCAACTTAAAGTAAGGAGCAACATTAAAACTTAAAACCAACAGAAATTATCACGTATATGAGGGGGTTTGCCCCTAGTCAATACCTCGCTCTTTACGCTAAACTATTTTTTTTAGTACTTTCAAAAGAGCTATCTATTCTAATTAAACGGCCTTTGTGCTTCAAGGGTCATTATTAAAGAATTGGAACAACATTCGAACTTAAGCATAAAGAGCGAGGTATTGACTAGGAGGAAAACCCCATCATATAGATGATAATTTTGGTTCGTTCTAAGTTTTAATGTTCCTCCTTACTTTCAGTTGAAAAAGCTGTTTGTTTTTTTTTTATTTAATACATTACGATTTGATTGTGGTACACCTGTCAAACTACTGTTTTCCAGTCGTTTGACAACCTGTTTGCTATTGGAAACGATTTAATTGTAATACAGCTGTTAGATTATAGACTATTTTTACCAATTGTTGAAAAATAATGTTGGTTTGAATAATAGATGTACATATTCCTAATATAACTATATTAATTTTACAATTAATCAAATTTGAAAAGCTACAATCCAAAATTTCAACTCGGGACCCTCCCCGCTCCAAAAAAAAAATTATTTTGTCCCGACCCCAAAAAATTACGTGCACCCCCCTCCCTCCCAGAAAAACCTGTATGGGTTGCCCCACCCCTAACGGCTAATCATTATCCATTTACGCTAAATTTTTGTAATTGTACACCGAAAAAAAAACGAGACGCGGAGCTTCTTTGATAGGTAGAAATGAAACTGGATGGCCACGCCTCTCACGCCAAACCAACAAAGAGTTACGCTAAATTACTGTAGTTTCGCAACAGAAAAGGGTCATTTATGTTGAAAAATTGTAATTTCAGGATCACAGGGATTAGCTGTGACAAATACAGAGGGTCCACCCATAACGTTAAATAGGTCACAATGTACGCTAGAAGACCTTATTTTTAACCCTCTGACTGAAAAAGGATGAATTAGCGTCCGTTAGTAAAAGTAAGCTTTTTTTAGCATAAGGCCCACTTGCTGCACCATAATTTAGCGTAAAAGTACGAACGGATTTTTTACCGTGTTACGATCTTACTATTAGTAGTAGAAAGGCCTTATTGACTCCCACGATTACAATACCCCTTCGAATCCCGATCCGGACACTTTTTTTAAAACTCCCACGATTCACCCCTGCTGCCACCTACAACTTTTTTACATAATTTATGCATGGATTATTGATCCACTAACGGGTCAATGATACCGAGGGGAACTAGATTTCTGAGAAATTGATTTACATAATCGAGGGGAATTATTGATTCGCGAAGGGGAATTAAGAAACAAACATGGCTTCTTTGTTGTTTGGCTAGTCTAACCTGAGAAATTGATTTACATAATCGGCGGGGGAATGTATTGATTCACGAAGGGGGGAATTAAGAAACAAACATGGCTTCTTTGATCTTTAGGCGAACCTAACCTGAGAAACTGATTTACATATCGGCGGGGGAATGTATTGATTCACGAAGGGGGAATTACGAAACAAACATGGCTTCTTTGATCTTTAGGCGAACCTAACCTGAGAAACTGATTTACATAATCTGCGGGGGAATTATTGGTTCACGAAAGGGGAATTAAGAAACAAACATTATGGCTTCTTTAATCTTAGGTCTGAGGGATAAACGTTCTTTAGGTCAGAGAGAAAAATTAATATTCTATTTTTAAATAGGGCTTCATTGATCTTTAGTGTCAGGAATTAGAAATGACGTCACTTGTTATCATGGAATTATGCGGGAGTCTAAAGAGATAGAAATTCTATTTTTAAATACGGCTTCACTGAGCTTTAAGTCGGAGAGATAAATTGATATTCTAACGAAACCTTAATAGTGTAGCTAGGAACATTTATGAGATGAAGAGATTAACGTAGGAAAGGGTTTCCTAGAAATTTGAAATGTGTCAGCGCAGGGAAGCCAAAAACAAAAGGAACACGCTGAAATTACGTTTAGGGATTATTTGGGCGAAACCGTTTTAGACAGGTTATGGAATTATTTCGGCGAAACAGTTAGAGACATTTTAAAAGATGATTTAAAAGATGATTTTAGAAGAGGTTTTGAGTGTGGTCGTTATAATACACAAGTTCCATTTGAACAGTGTTGTGAGGTCCCCTACCACAACCCCAAAGGGTTCCGATCCCCCCACCCCAACCCCGAAGGAACCCCCCGGTCCTCAAAGGTTCTCCGGATTCCCAAAGGGCCCCCGGCGCCCCAAAGGCTCCTGAGCCACCATTTTAATACTTTTTTAAGGCTTTATTATATCTTTTCAGAACAAATTATTATTTTAGGGAATTATTTCGGCGAAACAGTTAGAGACATTTTAAAAGATGATTTTTGAAGAGATTTTAGAAGAGGATTTGAGGGTGAAACTCTGAGGTCGTTATAATACACAAGTTCCATTTGAACAGTGTCGTGAGGTCCTCTACCCCAACCCCAAAGGGTTCCGATCCCCCCACCCCAACCCCGAAGGAAGCGCCCGGTCCTCGAAGGTCCCCCCAAGCTCCCAAAGGACCACCCGGCCCTCAAGGGTCCCACAGACCCTCAAAGGCTCTCCCCGAGCCCCGTCTTTCGTTGATGAGTGTTGTCTGAAACTTATGATTTGGGATATGTAAATTACTATTTCGGACTTTTCTGAGCTAGATTTCTTAGTCTTTCGTTGGTGTGTGTTGTCTGAAACCTATGATTTGGGATGGATGGATTGCAATTTTTGACTTTTCTGAGCTGGATTTCTGAGCCGTTCATAGGTATGTGCTGTCAGAAAATTATGATTTGGGATGTGTAGTTTGCAAGTTGGACTTTTCAGAGCTATGATTCTTAGTCTCTCATAGGCGTTTGTTGTCTGAAAATTCTAGTTTGGGATGAATAGTTTGCTATTTCAGGCTTTTCTGAGCTAAGGTTTCCTAGTATTTCGTAGGTGAATGTTGTCTGAAACTTATGATTTGGGATATGTAAATTACTATTTCGGGCTTTTCTAAGCTAGATTTCTTAGTCTTTCGTTGGTGTGTATTGTCTGAAACCTATGATTTGGGATGGGTGGATTGCTATTTTTGACTTTTCTGAGCTGGATTTCTTAGCCGTTCATAGGTGTGTGTTGTCTGAAACTTATGATTTGGGATGGTTAATTTGCTATTTTTGACTTTTCTGAGCTAGGTTTCTTAGCCTTTCATATGTGTGTGCTGTCAGAAAATTATGATTTGGGATTTGTAGTTTGCTTTTTGGACTTTTCAGAGCTAGGATTCTTAGTCCCTCATAGGTGTTTGTTGTCTGAAGCCTATAGTTTGGGATGAGTAGTTTGCTATTTCAGGCTTTTCATAGCCAGATTTCTTAGTATTTCGTAGGTGTGTGTTGTCTGAAACCTATGATTTGAATTGTGTGGGTTGCTATTTTTTGACTTTTCATAGCCAGATTTCTTAGTCTTTCGAAGGTGTATGTTGTCTGAAACCTATGATTTGGATTGTGTGGATTGCTGTTTTTTTACTTTTCAGAGCTGGATTTCATAGCCTTTCGTAGGGATGTGTTGACTGAAACCTATGATTTGGGATGAGTGGTTTGCTTTTTGGACTTTTCAGAGCTGGATTTCTTAGCCGTTCATAGGTGAGTGTTGTCTGAAACCTATGATTTGGGATGGTTAATTTGCTATTTTTGACTTTTCTGAGCTAGGTTTCTTAGCCTTTCATAGGTGTGTGTTGTCAGAAAATTATGATTTGGGATGTGTAGTTTGCTATTTCAGGCTTTTCTGAGCTAAGGTTTCCTAGTATTTCGTAGGTGAATGTTGTCTGAAACCAATAGTTTGGGATGAGTAGTTTGCTATTTCAGGCTTTTATGAGCTAGGTTTCTTAGCCTTTCGTAGGTGTGTGCTGACTGAAACTTATGATTTGGGATATGTAATTTGCTATTTCCGACTTTTCATAACCAGATTTCTTAGTCTTTCGTAGGTGTGTGGTGTCTGAAACCTATGATTTGGGATGTGTGGGTTGCTATTTTTTGACTTTTCTGAGCTGGATTTCTTAGCCTTTCGTAGGTGTGTGTTGACTGAAACCTATGATTTGGGATGGTTAATTTGCTATTTTTGACTTTTCTGAGCTAGACTTCTTAGCCTTTCATAGGTGTGTGCTTTCAGAAAATTATGATTTGGGAGGTATAGTTTGCTTTTTGGACTTTTCAGAGCTAGGATTCTTAGTCACTCATAGGTGTTTGTTGTCTGAAACTTCGAGTTTGGGATGAGTAGTTGGCTATTTCAGACTTTTCTGAGCTAAGGTTTCTTAGTATTTCGTAGGTGAATGTTGTCTGAAACTTATGATTTGGGATATGTAAATTACTATTTCGGGCTTTTCTGAGTTGGATTTCTTAGTCTTTCATAGGTGTGTGGTGTCTGAAACCTATGATTTGGGATGAGTGGTTTGCTTTTTGGACTTTTCTGAGCTGGATTTCTGAGCCTTTCGTAGGTGTGTGTTGACTGAAACCTATGATTTGGGATGTGTAGTTTGCTATTTTTGACTTTTCTGAGCTAGGTTTCTTAGCCTTTCATAGGTATGTGTTGTCAGAAAATTATGATTTGGGATGTGTAGTTTGCTATTTCAGGCTTTTCTGAGCTAAGGTTTCCTAGTATTTCGTAGGTGAATGTTGTCTGAAACCAATAGTTTGGGATGAGTAGTTTGCTATTTTTGACTTTTCTGAGCTAGGTTTCTTAGTCTTTCGTAGGTGTTTGTTGTCTGAAACCTATAGTTTGGGATGACTAGTTTGCTATTTTTGACTTTTCTGAGCTGGATTTATTAGCCTTTCATAGGTGTGTGTTGACTGAAACCTATGATTGGGATGAGTGGTTTGCTATTTTTGTCTTTTCTGAGCTAGATTTCTTAGCCTTTCAAAGGTATGTGTTGTCAGAAAATTAAGATTTGGGATGTGTAGTTTGCTATTTGGACTTTTCAGAGCTATGATTCTTAGTCCATCATAGGCGTTTGTTGTCTGAAACTTCTAGTTTGGGATGAGTAGTTTGCTATTTCAGGCTTTTCTGAGCTAAGGTTTCTTAGTCTTTCATAGGTGAATGTTGTCTGAAACCTATGATTTGGGATATGTAAATTACTATTTCGGGCTTTTCTAAGCTAGATTTCTTAGTCTTTCGTTGGTGGGTGTTGTCTGAAACCTATGATTTGGGATGGGTGGATTGCTACTTTTGACTTTTCTGAGCTGGATTTCTTAGCCTTTCATAGGTGTTTGTTGTCTGAAACCTATAGTTTGGGATGACTAGTTTGCTATTTTTGACTTTTCTGAGCTAGGTTTCTTAGCCGTTCATAGGTGAGTGTTGTCTGAAACCTATGATTTGGGATATGTAAATTACTATTTCGGGCTTTTCTAAGCTAGATTTCTTAGTCTTTCATAGGTATGTGTTGTCTGAAACCTATGATTTGGGATGTGTGGGTTGCTATTTTTTGACTTTTCCGAGCTGGATTTCTTAGCCGTTCATAGGTGAGTGCTGTCTGAAACTTATGATTTGGGTTGGTTAATTTGCTATTTCCGGCTTTTATTAGCTAGGTTTCTTAGCCTTTCATAGGTGTGTGTTGTCAGAAAATTATGATTTGGGATGTGTAGTTTGCTATTTGGACCAATTCTAATTTCTCCAGAGAAAACAAAAACCTTCCACTTAAGTTCTATATTTTACAAAGACATAGAGAAATTTAGAGTTCAATTCTAAATTTTTTCGTTGGAAGATAGAAAAAGTAATACCATACTTGTGAATATTTTCCCGGAAGATAAAAAGTTCTAGTTCAATTCAAAATTTTCTCAACGAAGTGAAGAAGAATTCAAGTTCTCTTCTGAATTTTACCAAAGAACACAATTCAATTCTAATTTCACCAGAGAAAATAAAAATCTTCCACTTAAGTTCTTTATTTCACAAAGACATAAAGAAATTTAAAGTTCAATTCTAAATTTTTTCGTTGGAAGATAGAAAAAGTAATACCATACTTGTGAATATTTTCTCGAAGAGAGGAAAAATTTAAAATACTGTTCCAAATTTTTCACAGAAGATAAAAAAGTTCAAGTTCTCTTCGGAATTTTACATAAAAAGAACATAATTCAGTTCTTCATTTCACAAGGTTAGGTTAGACTAGATTAAGTTAGGTTAGATTAGGTTAGGTTAGCCTACGTACGCTTCACTTAGGTTAGCTTAGGTTAGGTGAGAGACATGCAAAAATTTAGGTGTATGATTAGGTTAGGTTAGATTAAGTTAGGTTAGGTTAGGCTAGGTTAGCCTACGTACGCGCGCGTACGTAGGCTAACCTAGCCTAACCTAACTTAACCTAACCTAACTTAACCTAACCTAACTTAATCTAACCTAACCTAATCATACACCTAACTTTTTGCATGTCTCTCACCTAACCTAAGCTAACCTAAGTGAAGCGTACGTAGGCTAACCTAACCTAACCTAATCTAATCTAACCTAACTTAATCTAGTCTAACCTAACCTAACCATACTCGCCGGAAAAGGTTAGGTTAACTTATCATGAGCACTCATGATAATGAGTGCTCATGATGACCTAACCTAACCTAACTTAAACATGTAGGAATGTTTCTATTTATTTATTAATATTTATTTATACCTAACCTATTGTTTTGAAGGTTAGATGAACGAGTTTGAACGATTGTCTTTAATAATAGAACGAGTCACTCATTTTCTAATTTAAAAATTTGATGGGTAAATCCATAAGACAAAGGAGCTAAAATTTAATTTAAAATTAGAAAAGAACTTTAAATTTTTCATCTCTTTGAGAAAAAAAAACCAGAACTGAAGTGGAGCCTTTTTATTTTCTTGGAAAAATTAGAAGAGAACTTTGAATTTTTTATGTCTTTGAGGAATTAAGAACTGAAGTGGAAACTTTTTTCATTTTCATTGGTAAAATTCAGAATTGAGCTAACTTGTTTCACTTCTTTAAGAAAATTCAGAAGAGAACTTGAACATTTTGCACTTCTTCGAGAAAACTCAGAATTAAAGTGATGCTCCTTATCTTCATGTCGAATATTCAAATCAATGTATAACTTTTTCTATCTTCTATGAAAAATTTGGAACAGAACTTTAAATTTTTCATCTCTTTGCAAAAAATCGGTAGTGAACTTAAGAAAATTAGAATTAAAGTGAAACTTTTTATCTTCACTGGAAAATAATCACAATCATAGTATAACTTTTCCTATCTTCTACAGAAAAATTTAGAACTGAACTTTAAATATTTTATGTCTTTGAGAAATTAAGAACTGAAGTGGAAGGTTTTTTCATTTTCATTGGCAAAATTCAGAATTGAGTTAACTTTTTTCTCTTCTTTAAGAAAATTCAGAAGAGAACTTGAACAATTTGCACTTCTTCGAGAAAACTCAGAATTAAAGTGTAGTTCCTTATCTTCATGTTGAATATTCACAATCAATGTATAACTTTTTCTATCTTCTATGAAAAATTTGGAACAGAACTTCAAATTTTTCATCTCTTTGAGAAAAATCAGAACTGAATTTAAGAAAAATTATAAATAAAGTGAAACTTTTGATCTTCATGGAAAACAATCGCAGTCATAGTATTACTTTTTCTATCTTCCATCTAAAAATTTAGAATAGAACTTTAAATTTCTGTATTTCTTTGGGGAACTTAAAACTGAAGTGGAAGATTTTTATTTTCTCTGGAGAAATTAGAATTGAAGTGTGTTCTTTGGTAAAGTTCAGAAGAGAACTTGAACTTTTCTTCACTTCGTTGAGAAAATTTTAAATTGAACTAGAACTTTTTATCTTCCGGGAAAATATTCACAAGTATGGTATTACTTTTTCTATCTTCCACCGAAAAATTTAGAATTGAACTTTAAATTTCTTTATGTCTTTTGTGAAATAAAGAACTGAAGTGGAAGATTTTTATTTTCTCTGTAGAAATTAGAATTGAATTGTGTTCTTTGGTAAAATTCAGTAGAGAACATGAACTTTTCTTCACTTCATTGAGAAAATTTTAAATTGAACTAGAACTTTTTATCTTCCGTGAAAATAATCACAAGTATGGTATTAATTTTTCTATCTCCCACCGAAAAATTTAGAATTGAACTTTAAATTTCTTTATGTCTTTGTGAAATAAAGAACTGAAGTGGAAGATTTTTGTTTTCTCTGGAGAAATTAGAATTGAAGTGTGTTCTTTGGTAAAGTTCAGAAGAGAACTTGAACTTTTCTTCACTTCGTTGAGAAAATTTTAAATTGAACTAGAACTTTTTATCTTCCGGGAAAATATTCACAAGTATGGTATTACTTTTTCTATCTTCCACCGAAAAATTTAGAATTGAACTTTAAATTTCTTTATGTCTCTGAGAAATAAAGAACTGAAGTGGAAGATTTTTATTTTCTCTGGAGAAATTAGAATTGAATTGTGTTCTTTGGTAAAATTCCGAAGAGAACTTGAACTTTTTTATCTTCAGTGAAAAATTTGGAACAGTATTTTAAATTTTTCATCTCTTCGAGCCAGATCTGAACTAAAGTGGAAAATTTTTATATTATTTGGAAAAATAGAAATGATCAATGACTAATTTCTTTTTCATTGAGAAAATTCAGAAGAGAACTTGAACTTTCCTTCACTTCGTTGAGAAAATTTTAAATTGAACTAGAACTTTTTATCTTCCATGAAAATATTCACAAGTATGGTATTACTTTTTCTATCTTCCACCGAAAAATTTAGAATTGAACTTTAAATTTCTTTATGTCTTTGTGAAATAAAGAACTGAAGTGGAAGATTTTTATTTTCTCTGGTGAAATTAGAATTGAATTGTGTTCTTTGGTAAAATTCAGAAGAGAACTTGAATTCTTCTTCACTTCGTTGAGAAAATTATAAATTGAACTAGAACTTTTTATCTTCCGGGAAAATATTCACACGTATGGTATTACTTTTTCTATCTTCCACCGAAAAATTTAGAATTGAACTTTAAATTTCTTTATGTCTTTTGTGAAATAAAGAACTGAAGTGGAAGATTTTTATTTTCTCTGTAGAAATTAGAATTGAATTGTGTTCTTTGGTAAAATTCAGTAGAGAACATGAACTTTTCTTCACTTCATTGAGAAAATTTTAAATTGAACTAGAACTTTTTATCTTCCGTGAAAATAATCACAAGTATGGTATTAATTTTTCTATCTCCCACCGAAAAATTTAGAATTGAACTTTAAATTTCTTTATGTCTTTGTGAAATAAAGAACTGAAGTGGAAGATTTTTGTTTTCTCTGGAGAAATTAGAATTGAAGTGTGTTCTTTGGTAAAGTTCAGAAGAGAACTTGAACTTTTCTTCACTTCGTTGAGAAAATTTTAAATTGAACTAGAACTTTTATCTTCCGGGAAAATATTCACAAGTATGGTATTACTTTTTCTATCTTCCACCGAAAAATTTAGAATTGAACTTTAAATTTCTTTATGTCTTTGTGAAATAAAGAACTGAAGTGGAAGATTTTTATTTTCTCTGGAGAAATTAGAATTGAATTGTGTTCTTTGGTAAAATTCCGAGGAGAACTTGAAATTTTTTATCTTCAGTGAAAAATTTGGAACAGTATTTTAAATTTTTCATCTCTTCGAGCCAGATCTGAACTAAAGTGGAAAATTTTTATATTATTTGGAAAAATAGAAATGATCAATGACTAATTTTTTTTTCATTGAGAAAATTCAGAAGAGAACTTGAACTTTGCTTCACTTCGTTGAGAAAATTTTAAATTGAACTAGAACTTTTTATCTTCCATGAAAATATTCACAAGTATGGTATTACTTTTTCTATCTTCCACCGAAAAATTTAGAATTGAACTTTAAATTTCTTTATGTCTTTGTGAAATAAGGAACTTAAGTGAAAGATTTTTATTTTCTCTGGTGAAATTAGAATTGAATTGTGTTCTTTGGTAAAATTCAGAAGAGAACTTGAATTCTTCTTCACTTCGTTGAGAAAATTTTAAATTGAACTAGAACTTTTTATCTTCCGGGAAAATATTCACACGTATGGTATTACTTTTTCTATCTTCCACCGAAAAATTTAGAATTGAACTTTAAATTTCTTTATGTCTTTTGTGAAATAAAGAACTGAAGTGGAAGATTTTTATTTTCTCTGTAGAAATTAGAATTGAATTGTGTTCTTTGGTAAAATTCAGTAGAGAACATGAACTTTTCTTCACTTCATTGAGAAAATTTTAAATTGAACTAGAACTTTTTATCTTCCGTGAAAATAATCACAAGTATGGTATTAATTTTTCTATCTCCCACCGAAAAATTTAGAATTGAACTTTAAATTTCTTTATGTCTTTGTGAAATAAAGAACTGAAGTGGAAGATTTTTGTTTTCTCTGGAGAAATTAGAATTGAAGTGTGTTCTTTGGTAAAGTTCAGAAGAGAACTTGAACTTTTCTTCACTTCGTTGAGAAAATTTTAAATTGAACTAGAACTTTTTATCTTCCGGGAAAATATTCACAAGTATGGTATTACTTTTTCTATCTTCCACCGAAAAATTTAGAATTGAACTTTAAATTTCTTTATGTCTTTGTGAAATAAAGAACTGAAGTGGAAGATTTTTATTTTCTCTGGAGAAATTAGAATTGAATTGTGTTCTTTGGTAAAATTCCGAAGAGAACTTGAACTTTTTTATCTTCAGTGAAAAATTTGGAACAATATTTTAAATTTTTCATCTCTTCGAGCCAGATCTGAACTAAAGTGGAAAATTTTTATATTATTTGGAAAAATAGAAATGATCAATGACTAATTTCTTTTTCATTGAGAAAATTCAGAAGAGAACTTGAACTTTCCTTCACTTCGTTGAGAAAATTTTAAATTGAACTAGAACTTTTTATCTTCCATGAAAATATTCACAAGTATGGTATTAATTTTTCTATCTTCCACCGAAAAATTTAGAATTGAACTTTAAATTTCTTTATGTCTTTGTGAAATAAGGAACTTAAGTGGAAGATTTTTATTTTCTCTGGTGAAATTAGAATTGAATTGTGTTCTTTGGTAAAATTCAGAAGAGAACTTGAATTTTTCTTCACTTCGTTGAGAAAATTTTAAATTGAACTAGAACTTTTTACCTTCCGGGAAAATATTCACACGTATGGTATTACTTTTTCTATCTTCCACCGAAAAATTTAGAATTGAACTTTAAATTTTTTATTGGGGAAATTAGAATTGAATTGTGTTCTTTGGTAAAATTCAGAATAGAACTCGAATATTCACGATCAAAGTATAACTTTTCCTATCTTCTATGAAAAATTTGTAACAGAACTTTAAATTTCTTCATCTCTTTGAGAAAAAAATCTGAACTGAAGTGGAAATTTTTATATTATTTTGGGAAAATAGATTTGATCAATAACTTATTTCATTTTCATTGAGAAAATTCAGAATCGAAGTTGAACTTTTCTTCTTCCGGGAAAATATTTGGAACAGAACTTTAATTTTTTTCATCTCTTTGAGAAAGGTCGGAATTGAATTTAAGAAAATTTAGAATTAAAGTGAAACTTTTTATCTTCATGGAAAATAATCACAATCATAGTATAACTTTTCCTATCTTCTACGGAAAAATTTAGAAGTGTCCAACTCAGAAAAGCCCGAAATAGTAATTTACATATCCCAAATCATAATTTTCTGAAAGCACACACCAATGAAAGGCTAAGAAATCTAGCTCAGAAAAGCCTGAAATAGCAAACTACTCATCCCAAACTATTGGTTTCAGACAACAAACACCTATGATGGACTAAGAATCCTAGCTCTGAAAAGTCCAAATAGCAAACTACACATCCCAAATCATAGTTTTCTGACAACACACACCTATGAAAGGCTAAGAAACCTAGCTAATAAAAGCCGGAAATAGCAAATTAACCAACCCAAATCATAAGTTTCAGACAGCACTCACCTATGAACGGCTAAGAAATCCAGCTCGGAAAAGTCAAAAAATAGCAACCCACACATCCCAAATCATAGGTTTCAGACAACACATACCTATGAAAGACTAAGAAATCCAACTCAGAAAAGCCCGAAATAGTAATTTACATATCCCAAATCATAGGTTTCAGACAACACTCACCTATGAACGGCTAAGAAACCTAGCTCAGAAAAGTCAAAAATAGCAAACTAGTCATCCCAAACTATAGGTTTCAGACAACAAACACCTATGAAAGGCTAAGAAATCCAGCTCAGAAAAGTCAAAAGTAGCAATCCACCCATCCCAAATCATAGGTTTCAGACAAAACAAACCAACGAAAGACTAAGAAATCTAGCTTAGAAAAGCCCGAAATAGTAATTTACATATCCCAAATCATAGGTTTCAGACGACATTCACCTATGAAAGACTAAGAAACCTTAGCTCAGAAAAGCCTCAAATAGCAAACTACTCATCCCAAACTAGAAGTTTCAGACAACAAACGCCTATGATGGACTAAGAATCATAGCTCTGAAAAGTCCAAATAGCAAACTACACATCCCAAATCTTAATTTTCTGACAACACATACCTTTGAAAGGCTAAGAAATCTAGCTCAGAAAAGACAAAAATAGCAAACCACTCATCCCAATCATAGGTTTCAGTCAACACTCACCTATGAAAGGCTAATAAATCCAGCTCAGAAAAGTCAAAAATAGCAAACTAGTCATCCCAAACTATAGGTTTCAGACAACAAACACCTACGAAAGACTAAGAAACCTAGCTCAGAAAAGTCAAAAATAGCAAACTACTCATCCCAAACTATTGGTTTCAGACAACATTCACCTACGAAATACTAGGAAACCTTAGCTCAGAAAAGCCTGAAATAGCAAACTACACATCCCAAATCATAATTTTCTGACAACACATACCTATGAAAGGCTAAGAAACCTAGCTCAGAAAAGTCAAAAATAGCAAACTACACATCCCAAATCATAGGTTTCAGTCAACACACACCTACGAAAGGCTCAGAAATCCAGCTCAGAAAAGTCCAAAAAGCAAACCATTCATCCCAAATCATAGGTTTCAGACACCACACACCTATGAAAGACTAAGAAATCCAACTCAGAAAAGCCCGAAATAGTAATTTACATATCCCAAATCATAAGTTTCAGACAACATTCACCTACGAAATACTAAGAAACCTTAGCTCAGAAAAGTCTGAAATAGCCAACTACTCATCCCAAACTCGAAGTTTCAGACAACAAACACCTATGAGTGACTAAGAATCCTAGCTCTGAAAAGTCCAAAAAGCAAACTATACCTCCCAAATCATAATTTTCTGAAAGCACACACCTATGAAAGGCTAAGAAATCTAGCTCAGAAAAGTCAAAAATAGCAAATTAACCATCCCAAATCATAGGTTTCAGTCAACACACACCTACGAAAGGCTAAGAAATCCAGCTCAGAAAAGTCAAAAAATAGCAACCCACACATCCCAAATCATAGGTTTCAGACACCACACACCTACGAAAGACTAAGAAATCTGGTTATGAAAAGTCGGAAATAGCAAATTACATATCCCAAATCATAAGTTTCAGTCAACACACACCTACGAAAGGCTAAGCAACCTAGCTCATAAAAGCCTGAAATAGCAAACTACTCATCCCAAACTATTGGTTTCAGACAACATTCACCTACGAAATACTAGGAAACCTTAGCTCAGAAAAGCCTGAAATAGCAAACTACACATCCCAAATCATAATTTTCTGACAACACACACCTATGAAAGGCTAAGAAACCTAGCTCAGAAAAGTCAAAAATAGCAAATTAACCATCCCAAATCATAGGTTTCAGACAACACTCACCTATGAACGGCTAAGAAATCCAGCTCTGAAAAGTCCAAAAAGCAAACCACTCATCCCAAATCATAGGTTTCAGTCAACACATCCCTACGAAAGGCTATGAAATCCAGCTCTGAAAAGTCAAAAAATAGCAATCCACACAATCCAAATCATAGGTTTCAGACAACACACACCTACGAAATACTAAGAAATCTGGCTATGAAAAGCCTGAAATAGCAAACTACTCATCCCAAACTATAGGCTTCAGACAACAAACACCTATGAGGGACTAAGAATCCTAGCTCTGAAAAGTCCAAAAAGCAAACTACAAATCCCAAATCATAATTTTCTGACAGCACACACATATGAAAGGCTAAGAAACCTAGCTCAGAAAAGTCAAAAATAGCAAATTAACCATCCCAAATCATAAGTTTCAGACAACACACACCTATGAACGGCTAAGAAATCCAGCTCAGAAAAGTCAAAAATAGCAATCCACCCATCCCAAATCATAGGTTTCAGACAATACACACCAACGAAAGACTAAGAAATCTAGCTTAGAAAAGCCCGAAATAGTAATTTACATATCCCAAATCATAAGTTTCAGACAACATTCACCTACGAAATACTAGGAAACCTTAGCTCAGAAAAGCCTGAAATAGCAAACTATTCATCCCAAACTAGAAGTTTCAGACAACAAACGCCTATGAGAGACTAAGAATCATAGCTCTGAAAAGTCCAACTTGCAAACTACACATCCCAAATCATAATTTTCTGACAGCACATACCTATGAACGGCTCAGAAATCCAGCTCAGAAAAGTCAGAAATTGCAATCCATCCATCCCAAATCATAGGTTTCAGAAAACACACACCAACGAAAGACTAAGAAATCTAGCTCAGAAAAGTCCGAAATAGTAATTTACATATCCCAAATCATAAGTTTCAGACAACACTCATCAACGAAAGACGGGGCTCGGGGAGAGCCTTTGAGGGTCTGTGGGACCCTTGAGGGCCGGGTGGTCCTTTGGGAGCTTGGGGGGACCTTTGAGGACCGGGCGCTTCCTTCGGGGTTGGGGTGGGGGGATCGGAACCCTTTGGGGTTGGGGTAGAGGACCTCACGACACTGTTCAAATGGAACTTGTGTATTATAACGACCTCAGAGTTTCACCCTCAAATCCTCTTCTAAAATCGCTTCAAAAATCATCTTTTAAAATGTCTCTAACTGTTTCGCCGAAATAATTCCCTAAAATAATAATTTGTTCTGAAAAGATATAATAAAGCCTTAAAAAAGTATTAAAATGGTGGCTCAGGAGCCTTTGGGGCGCCGGGGGCCCTTTGGGAATCCGGAGAACCTTTGAGGACCGGGGGTTCCTTCGGGGTTGGGGTGGGGGGATCGGAACCCTTTGGGGTTGTGGTAGGGGACCTCACAACACTGTTCAAATGGAACTTGTGTATTATAACGACCACACTCAAAACCTCTTCTAAAATCATCTTTTAAATCATCTTTTAAAATGTCTCTAACTGTTTCGCCGAAATAATTCCATAACTTGTCTAAAACGGTTTCGCCCAAATAATCCCTAAACGTAATTTCAGCGTGTTCCTTTTGTTTTTGGCTTCCCTGCGCTGACACATTTCAAATTTCTAGGAAATCCTTTCCTACGTTAATCTCTTCATCTCATAAATGTTCCTAGCTACACTATTAAGGTTTCGTTAGAATATCAATTTATCTCTCCGACTTAAAGCTCAGTGAAGCCGTATTTAAAAATAGAATTTCTATCTCTTTAGACTCCCGCATAATTCCATGATAACAAGTGATGTCATTTCTAATTCCTGACACTAAAGATCAATGAAGCCCTATTTAAAAATAGAATATTAATTTTTCTCTCTGACCTAAAGAACGTTTATCCCTCAGACCTAAGATTAAAGAAGCCATAATGTTTGTTTCTTAATTCCCCTTTCGTGAACCAATAATTCCCCCGCAGATTATGTAAATCAATTTCTCAGGTTAGGTTCGCCTAAAGATCAAAGAAGCCATGTTTGTTTCTTAATTCCCCCCTTCGTGAATCAATACATTCCCCGCCGATTATGTAAATCAATTTCTCAGGTTAGGTTCGCCTAAAGATCAAAGAAGCCATGTTTGTTTCTTAATTCCCCCTTCGTGAATCAATACATTCCCCCGCCGATTATGTAAATCAATTTCTCAGGTTAGACTAGCCAAACAACAAAGAAGCCATGTTTGTTTCTTAATTCCCCTTCGCGAATCAATAATTCCCCTCGATTATGTAAATCAATTTCTCAGAAATCTAGTTCCCCTCGGTATCATTGACCCGTTAGTGGATCAATAATCCATGCATAAATTATGTAAAAAAGTTGTAGGTGGCAGCAGGGGTGAATCGTGGGAGTTTTAAAAAAAGTGTCCGGATCGGGATTCGAAGGGGTATTGTAATCGTGGGAGTCCATAAGGCCTTTCTACTACTATTGGGTCTTTTAATCGTTTTATAAATGAAAAGAAATGAAAATATAAAAGAAAAACAAGTATGATGTTTCGAATAAGACAATGGAAAATAACAATTTTTTTTCCCTCATAATAATAAAATTCTGAATATTTCGGCTTCACCTCCGGAAATCTTAATCAATTAAATCAACAAAACAAACTAAATTAAACCAAAAATATAGAGAAAAGGAAACAAACACATAAATGATAAAAAAAAAACCTCCCATCTTAAAAATGTCCAATATGATAATATTCACCATGCAATAGCAACAGATTAAGCGACAGTAGGACAAACTAGGTTTTCTCTGTGGTATATTATAGTATATTTGACAAAAAAAACAAAAAAAAAAACAGCAAGGCCATGCCCACAAAAAAAAAACTACAACAAAAGACATACTAAAACAATTAACAACATACGAATACAATTAAAAGATTCAATTTAAACTTTGGATCAAAAAGAATAAAGTACAGCAAACCATTCAAAAACACTAATACAAACAATCAAACAAGGTCATTACATAACAGCCTCACCATGGGTTATTTCCACAGAATAAACGGTGGCAGACTCTCAATGCTAATAAACACCCATTTCCCAACAGCTTTTCTACCCAAGGTTAATCCCTCTCATTTACTCGAAAAATTTCTTTTCTCAAGACCTTTAACCCTTCAAACTTCCCCGGAAAATGCAATAAATCTTCCTCCCCTCTCCACACATCGGGCAACTGTAAGGACGACTCTTTTTTTTCTTTGATTCCAATTGTGAAGTCAAAATACTCGGACTTTTATTATTATTAAACAAAAACATTTTTTGCACAAAATAAGTTTTTCAAAAAAAAGTAAAGAACTCCATTAAACAAAAAATGAACAAAAATGGAATCAAATAATCTATCAAGCATACAGCTACCACAAATCAGTATCAATAAATAAATTTACTGAAAAAAATTCAAATGAATTAACTGAAATCCACATTGTCAGTTTAATATACATATGCTGATATTTATTCCTTAAAATCTTAATTGATTTTTAATTTCTTAAAGTTAGAAAAGTGAAAACATTTAAAAGAATTTTTTTCAGTAAAGTAAAATTATATTCTAGCTTTTAGAAGCTTAAGGTTTAGAACCCTACTCATATTAATTTCTGCTCGCTCTGAGCTTTGACTTATTTCTTTGACTTATTTTTTGGTTTCATTTATTTATTGATACTGATTTGTGACAGTGTTGTATGTTTGGTAGATAATTTGATTCCATTTTTGTTCAGTTTATGTTTACTTTTTTCTAAAAACTTATTTTGTGCAAACAGTTTTTTTTTAATTTCTGTTCGTTTTATATTGACATAGTCTTTTTCAGGGAGAAAGACTGAACCTCTTCTGAAGTTAAACAACCATCCCTTCCATAAAAAAACTTTAATAACCCTGGGCATAACTTACAACCCTTGCCCCTAATCTCTGGGGTTTCTTTCAACCCCAAAAGCCTTGTTATATGATATTTAGACTATTTTGAATAGAATGGCTATCTCAAAATTTCTATTAGACGCATTTCGGGACAATATGACGTGTGTGTAGGGGTGAGAGGGTAGCTGCCCTCTGATCACTTTGACTCTTAAAAAGAGCACTAGAGCGTCTGATTACCAATCCAATGAGCCCCCTTTGAAGTTTATATGACCACACTTTCTATAAAAACCCTATATGTCCCCAGGGCACAACTTACAACCCTTGCCCGAGGTCTGGGGGGATTTTTTATCCCCAACGATATAATTACCAGACCTTTATGATAGGCTTAACAAAATGGCTATTTCAAAATTTTGATTGGAAGTGTTTGGGGAAATGATAGGCGTGAAGGGAAACATTTGCCCTTCGATCACTTTCGACTAATACAATGGCACTGGTCCTCTTAATTTCCAATCAAATGAGCCTTTTTTGAAGCTTCTGCGACAAAACTTTCTATAAAAACGTTATATGCCCCAAAGGCATACTTGCTACCCTTCTCATGAGGGCTATGGGGAAAGGGTTGTCATCCTCAAAGACCATATGAAAATGTTAATCGGAAATGTTTGGGAAAATGATGGGCGTTGGGGGGAGGATTCTTCCTCGGACTTTGGACTAAGAACAAGGGCACAAGCCCTTTCAATTTCCAATTGAGTGAGCCCTTTTTGAAGTTTCTACGACAACACTATCAATAGAAACCTCATATGGCCACAGGGCATAGCTTACAACCCTTGTCCTGAGGGGAGTGGGGGGTTTGTAATCCTGAAAGACATAATTTCCAGAACTTTCAACTACGTTGAACAAAATGGCTATCTCAAAATTTTAATTGGATGTATTTGGGGAAATGGTGGGCGTGCGAGGGAGGTTAGTTACCCTCCAATCATTTGCGACTATTAAAAAGTGCACTAGCCCTTTCAATTTTCAACCGAATGAGCTCTTTTTGAAGTTTCTACTACAAATCTTTCTATAAAAAACCTTATATGCCCACAAGGTATAACTTACAACCCTTACCCTGAGGGCCGTGGGGGGGGAGAGGTTATCATCCTCAAAGACCTAATATCCAGAATTTTCAACTACGTTGAACAAAACAGTTATCTCAAAATTTTGATTGTATGTGTTTGGGAAAACAGTGGCCGTGAGAGGGGGATTAGTTGCCCTCCAATCACTTTCGACTATAAAAAAGGGCACTGGCCCATTCAACTTCCAATCGAATGAGCCCTTTTTGAAGTCTCTACGAAAACGCTTTCTATAAAAGCCTTATATGCCCCAAGGACATAACTTACAACCCTTGCCCTGAGGAGTTTGGGGAGTTTGTCATCCTCAAAATCATAATTTCCACAACTTTCAACTACGTTGAACAAAATGGCTAACTCAAAATTATAAATGAATGTGTTTGGGGAAATGGTGGGCGTGAGAGGGGAGTTAGTTGCTCTCCATTCACTTTCGACTATTAAAAAGGGCACTGGCCCTTTCAATTTCCAATTCTCTTTTTGAAGTTTCTACGACAACACTTTCTTTTAAAACCTTATTTGCCCCCAGGGTATAACTTAAAACCCTCGCCCTGAGGGTTCTGAGGAGGTTGTCATCCTAAAAGACCTAATTTCCAGAACTTTTAACTACGTTGAATAAAAAAAGTATCTCAAAATTTTGATTAGATGTGTTTGGGGAAATGGTTGGCGTGAGAGGGGGGTTAATTGCTTTCCAATTACTTTCAAGTATTAAAAAGGGCTCTAGCCCTTTCAATTTTCACTCGAATGAGCCCTATTTTAAGTTTTACGACAACGCTTTCTATAAAAACCTCATATGCCCAGGGCATAACTTACAACCCTTGCCCTGAGGGTTGTGGGGGATTGTCATCCTCAAAGACATAATTTCCCGAACTTTCAAGTATGTTGAAAGAAATGGCTATCTCAAAATTTGTATTTTGTATACGTTTGGGAAAATGGTGGGCGTGAGAGGGGGGTTAGTTGCCCTCCAAATACTTTCGACTATTAAAAAGGCCACTAGCCATTTCAATTTCCAATGGGAGAAGCCCTTTTTGAAGTTTCTACGACAGCACTTTCTATAAAAACCTTATATGCGCCCAGGGCATAACTTAAAACCCTTGCCCTGAGGGCTGTGAGGAGGGGAGAGGTTGTCATCCTTAAAGACCTAATTTTCAGAACTTTCAACTACGTTGAACAAAATGGCTATATAAAAATTGATTGTATGTGTTTGGGGAAAAGGTGGGCGTGAGAGGGGGGTTAGTTGCCCTCCAATCCCTTTCGACTGTTAAAAAGGGCACTAGCCCTTTGCATTTTCAATCAAATAAACCCTTTTTCAAGTTTCTCTGATAAATTTTTCAATAAATACCTCATATGCCCCCAAGGTATAACTTATAACCCTTGCCTTGAGGGCTCTGAGGGGGTTGTCATCCTCAAAGGACTAATTTTCAGAACTTTCAACTACGTTGAACAAAATGGCTATATAAAAATTGATTCAATGTGTTTGGGGAAAATATGGGCGTGAGAGGGGGGTTAGTTGGCCTCCAATCACTTTCGACTATTAAAAAGAGCATTAGCCCTTTGAATTTCCAATCGAATGAGACTTTTGTGAAGTTTCTACGACAAACCTTTCTATAAAAATCTTACATGCCCCCAGGGCATAACTTACAACCCTTGCTCTAAGGGCTGTGGGGGAGTGTCCTCCTCAAAACAAAATTTCTGTCTGGAAATCAACTATGCTTAACAAAATGGCTATCTCAAAATTTTGATTGGATGTGTTTGGGGAAATTGAGGGCGTGGAAGGGGTGTTAATTGTCTTCCAATCACTTTCGACTATCAAAAAGGGCACTAGGCACTTCAATTTCCAATCGAATGAGCCCTTTTCGAAGTTTCTACGACAACTCCTTTGATACGAAGTGCCCTGGTCTAGAACCAATATATATATATATATATATATATATATATATATATATATATATATATATATATAATATATATATATATATATATATATATATATATATATATATATATATATATATATATATATATATATATATATTGTGCCAACATCGTTCTTTACTTAGGCAGCGCGATTGCGCTGCCTATGATTAGAAAAAGAAACCCTTTTTTTGTTATTGGAAATATTATACCCGTTTTTCCATATCTTCATTTCGATTTGTAAATAAATGGGCAGTGTGATTTAAAAAATTAATGATCGATTATATAATTAGTTTAGGAAAATGTTTTCCAAAAAAACGAAGTAAACTAAAGAGACGTACTAAAACCTAAAACGAGCAAAAAATAATATTTATATATTTAATAATTTAATTATAACTAATTTTAACTATAATTATTTTAACTTAATTGTTTTTCTATACATTTGAAAGGAATGCGTTTAAAGGAAGAAAGAAAAGATAGAAATATATATATAAATAATAATGACAATTCTTAGAAGTCAGCAGTCTTCGATTTTCCGATATTATAATGACAAAAAAAGAAAGCATATTTTGTTGTCAGCAAAGCGCGAAAGACGGTATAGCCTTTAAAGCTTTTAGGGGGGGAAGGCATACTCCTGTTTATGGTAATTTCGGTTTATTTTAAGTTTGACTTCATTATTCATTTTATATTCTGTTCGTTAAGATTCATCTATTGATCCATATCAATATCTGCTATCTTCATACCAGACAATATACAATACAATAATAATGATTCCTTGGAGTCTCAGCGGTTTTTTGATATAATAATGACAAAAAAGATTTTTTTTTTCAGTACAGTGCAAAAGACAATATAGCCATTAGAGCTCTTAAGGGGGGGGGGGGCATACTTGTGTTTGTGATAATTTCGGTTTATTTTAAGTTTGACTTCATTATTCATTTTATATTCTGTTCGTTAAGATTCATCTATTGATCCATATCAATATCTGCTATCTTCATACCAGACAATATACAATACAACAATAATGATAATAATGATTCCTTGGAGTCTCAGCAATTTTTCGATATAATAATGACAAAAAAGATTTTTTTTTTTCCAGCACAGTGCAAAAGACAATATAGCCATTAGAGCTTTTAAGGGGGGGGGGGCATACTTGTGTTTGTGATAATTTCGGTATATTTTGAGTTTGACTTCATTATTCATTTTATATTTTGTTCGTTTAAGATTCATCTATTCATCCATATCAATATCTGCTATCTTCATGTTTGATGGGTTTATTAACTTAAAATATGTTCGTTTTAGTTTTCGTGTATTCGTTCATTCATAGTAATTTCCGTTAGTTTCAAGCTTTTTTTTCATTAGCATGGTTTTATCACGCTATCAGTATCTGCTATCTTTATGTTTATGTTCGTTTTATGTTATGTTTATGTTCGTTTTATTTATGTTCATTTTAGAATTCCTTTACTCATTCATAGTTATTTCTGTTCGTTCTAATCTCGAATTATCATACGATTTATTTTTTGCACTTTTACGCCCCTAATATGGCTCTTTAGCTTATGCTGAGACCTCCCTTCCTCCCCGCCATCCTACCACCACCTCACCTCTGCCAGTTACTCTCCGCCACTGTCCTTGGTACTTCAAAATAGATTAAAGTCCACGAAACGAAGTAAGCCTCAAACGATGAACCTCAAAAACAAAACAAAAAGCCACCTCCACGCTTGGACTATGGCTGCGAGTAGCTATGTGAAGCAGTATCCTGTGGCAGTTTTAGGGGCAAGTGCCCCCTAAAAGATCAAAAGTTACACTAACTATAGGGGTGGAAGGACACAAAGTACAAATGGATGAGCTCAGATTTCGTCCCCTCCCCCTCAAACATAAATTCTATATCCATCCCGACCAAGAAGCATCCCTGTGGCCCTGATTTTCTTTTCTTTAAGTTAGCTTTTTTGAAAGAGAGCATTATACTCTATTTTATTTAAGTCACAATTAAACAATTTTCCATTTGCAAAATTATCACGGCCATGCAATTTTTTATGAGTAATAAAACCAAACTGCTTACGGTTGGAATGTCAATTTATATTTTTAAAATAAATTCATGTAAGCTTTTATATGTCCTATTTGGCAAGATTTTAAACTGCTAGGTTTCTAATATAAATCCCAAACACAAGTAACCTAATAGGAAAATTGATATTTGTTAATTTTTACTCAGAAACTAAATAAATTTATTTTTCTCTTAACAAAAATGCATTATTTTCATTCACAGAAGATCTACATAATCATGATGATCAAATACTAGAGCTATTTAAAACAAAACGAAAATACAAAAAATGCTCAACAAAAATAAGATTTGGCCCATTTCCCATTTTCGGCGATACGTTTTATATTTTGTAACGAGATTCAAGAGACAACCAAGACCGAAAAGACAAAAGAAAATATTTTATCCCCTTCCCCTAAACATGAAATCCTAAATCCTCTTCCTCTGGAGAACTTTCCTAAATGTTTCAACTTGGGCATACTTACCAACAACCCAACTACACGCCATCACATCTTTCAATGAAACCTACTGGCTGTATGTAATCTCTGTAACGAAAAATTACTCTCTTGCCTCCAGACTTCTGGTAGTAAGAAGAAAAAAAGGTGTACTTCCTTATGAGCATCCGAAAATCTAATAGCTCTGGTCGTAACCTCCAGTGAAATACTTGCTTCAGTTAGTGTAGCAAAGAATTACGTGATTGTTTCCAGATTAGTGATTGACTTGGTATTACGGACACATTTATTATAGAAAGAAAAATATTTCAGTTCTTGGTAATTGTTCTTAACATCTTGGTAACAAAACGACTGAATTTCTCGCAAGGAGTTTAAAAAGGATCACCGTGGTGGAATATTGTTCCACACGCCAACTGTTCGCCAGATAAAGCTACCTACAAGTCTCCTAACGAAGATGATAATTAATAAGTGCGAACAAGTCTTTTTTTATTCCCTAATTCGTAGCGCTAGGTGCTTTTAAGTCTCTGGTTTGCCGCTAGTCTTTTACATCGTTGAATTTCTTTTGAAGGAGTCAACAGATAAACTTTTAGGAAAACATCCCTATAATATCGTTTCCAATCGAAGTACAACGTCGCTGTTTTCAAGCTGTTTCAAGTACTCTGTTCTGGTGCCAACAACGTTTTCGGAGCACCAGCATACAGTCGGCATCAATATTCAGCGGTGGCTTGGATACGAGTCTTGTAAAGTGATACCCAACTTTCTTCTACAGGTGGTTGCCACCCAATCGAGGTTTGTTTTCCAAGAGAGGTCTATGAAGAAGTGGAAGAAGAAGGAGAGGAAGCCCATCGATTCTCTTTCTAGCTTCTTTCGTGGAAATGAAGCTAGTATGTATTCGTGGCACTTTCGATAGGGAGATCAGCAACTCCTTTGTTTTCAATACATTGAATTTGACCATCCATGCATCGGACCGCTTTACAATTTCTAAAGATCCCTCTGTAGAGAGGCTTATGTCGGATCTCCGCGATTTGGGACGGCTACATGTCGCCTGGTATTCTTGGCATAGTGATTCAGAGGGCTTACAAACCTGTCTCTCATGTTATTTGTGTACACAAGGAAAAGCGCAAGTCCCCAAATACTACCTTGGGGTACATCTACCTTTATTGGATATTCGAAGGAAGTGAGCCCGTGGAGAACAACAGGCAATGTACGGTCAGAATTTAAGCTGTTGATAACTTCTAATAGACGTCCAAGGACACCAAGCCCTTTTCCCAGAAGTCCAATCTATTACTGGTACTTGGCTACTAAGGATTCGATCGTTGTTTCCGGTGAAAAGTTTCCGGCGAAATCCAAAATGGCGGTGGCCTAAATACTTATTTGACTTCAGGTTCTGATAGTGTATAATTGGGAGACTTGCGTTAACTTTCGCAATACTGGAGAGGTTAATACACCTACGTGAGCTCACACTCCCTGAAGCGCCATCCATTTAGGCATAGGAGTGACAAAGGGGGATTTTCAGGTGTATGGAAAGGTTCCAGGGCGAAAACAGAACCGGAAAAGCATTGAAAAAGCTCCCGCAAATTCGGCACTCGATCTCTGTCTGACTATGTATATAATGAATTACTACAATAACGATTGTATATACGAAATATCACCATTGTATATAATGGATAACTCTCATCATACTGATTATAACAGGGATTTTGTTAAATACATAAGCATCTTGGAAAATAGGATCTAAATGCCAAGCATCGTGGTCAAACCGAGCTTATGCTTCAAATCTTTTGTTTTGATTCAGGGTAAAAAAAAAAAAAAACTTTTGCGACTGAAGTTGGTCAGATTAGACAAAACCCCTATCAAAGAGCCGATGGATACTCGTCTCGGTACTTTTTTAACGACTTGCCGTCGATGTTTCCCGTCCAACCAATCAGATCTTTTTAATACTTAGCTCTTTTTTGTAAATATTTTTGTGAACTTCACTGTAGACTAATCGCATGTGCGACTGTAAACTCCACAGTTATAGCAATGTGAAGACAGTCTTTAGAACCTAACATCAGATCTAACATCTAGAGGGTAGTTTTTTGTTTCTCCTGCGATAGGCCATGCGAGGTGATCTCGGTTAACTTAAAACATAATGATGTAAAACCCCTGCATCATGTACGTGCAAAAGTCTACATGCAGAGTCAATCGACTAAAAACTAAAAGTTTTAGTGCCTTTTCTAAAGTCAAAAAAGTCTGCACTAATTAACTAATTAGTTAACTTATTTAATTAATTAACTAATTTATGAGGTGCAGTCAGTCATCGTTCTTTGCTAATTTAATCTCATTTTTTGCAATCATTAAAGAAAAAACTGAGACAGTTGGAGAGAGGTAGCTTGATCGAGCCTAAACCTTAGAATTCAGAGTCATTGGTACAAGAACGAAGTAATTTCGTTTTTTTTCTTGTTTTTTTCTTCTTTAAATTAAACAACATAATGAGCCTACCGTGGAATGTCTTCAAAACTTTTATACAGCCTCGGAAAATTTTAGAGCATAATTAAACAGCCACAGACAGAGCGTTTTCGCTTTCGTGGTTAATCGATGGCTATTGTTTATCTTTTAGTTTTATCCTTTTTTTTCGTCCTCTGTTTGTTTTTTTTCGTACGTAGAGGACTTACTACATATCAGGCATTTATGATATACCTGGCAACACAAAATGCAAAAAAATCCAAGAAATAGCGAATATTCCAATTTGCCATAGAAAATGCCATAGAAAAGAACTAATTGGTTGTCCGAAGTTAAAAGTACGTATATACTCATCTTACCATTATCGGGACTTAAACATGAAAATAAAAAGAGAACAAAATCAAATGGTATTAGCAGGGTTGTTTCCAGAATTTTTTCAGGGGGGGGGGTACAAAAAATAAAAATAAAACGCATCACAAATTCGTTTATTATTCATTTTTGTTATGCTATTACGAGTCGGACAAACATTTCAGAGGGGGGTTCAAACCCCCTAAGCCCCCTGGTTACAGCCTTGGGTATCGGCCAAATTGTCATAAACCAGCTTATATTAAAAATAGCAAACTTATGAATTATCAGCAAGTAAATGAATTTTACACCGAGAAAAAGTACGAATAATGAAAGCAATAATAAAAAAAATACAAAAACGTTTCAAATTTTTATCTTTATCCAATATATTAGTGTTCATGCATATAATAGGGTCACAAAGACACCTAGAGAATCAGACGTCAAATGTTAAGAAAAATAATAAAAGAACATGAGTACATCGACCAGTAAATTATATTACAAAAATATCCAAAAATTGAAATAAAGGATTGAACAGAAATCGGAGAAGGCCTGGCGTTTTTTGAAAACTACCAACTGAATATGATACAAAATCAAGGCAGTGCGCAGGATTTATGTTCATGGGCGGAATATTTTTGAAGGGGGGATTTTTACGGAAAAACTTCTCAAAAACCATGAAAATTTGTCTATATGCATTTTGTTACTTTTTTATGAGTTAAAAATTTCAAGGGGGTTCAAATCTGGCTATCCCCTGGATTACTGGAAACGACCATTTAATCTAATTATAGTTTAACTATGGATTTCACTTTCATCAGCTTAATGTTGATCTTAAATTTTTCGATTGCATTTCCTATACACCTAATATATATCAACGACACCAAAAAGTACGGTGTTTCTTGGTGAAATCTTGCTGATTGTCATAGAAAAAATGAGTTTAAACCTGACAATCATACTTTTAATACAGGGATGGTTTCAAACGCGATTACTACTATCAGGATTCTGCAATGTCGTAGATTCAAGTCCATCGCCGTATCCAGGGGGGCGGGTACTGGTTTTGAGCCCCCCCCCCCTCTTCGGAATTTTTGTAAGACTCGTCAAAAGTAACAAAAATGCAAACAAACAAATTTTTGATGCGTTTTTCTAAGTTCTTTTGGTGACCCCCTCCAAACAAAATCCCTGGATATTCCCTTGTTCAAATCCCTTCGAGTCTTATAAGACGAATTCGTGTCCCTTTTGAAAGATTTTTAGAAAATCTACTTTCAATAGCTTCAACTCATGTCGAGCATAGCTCGATTTTGAGCACCATTTCTTGTGAAAGCACAACCGTTGACCGTAGGGTTGGCGGCCGTTGGTTTCCACCATAAACCTGATTTAGGTCGCGAACTTCGAATCTCGAGCTGTTGGAACAATGAAAAGTGTGTATACGTACTTTTAACCTTGGACATCTCTACTATATACAGGATATTACCTATCAGTAGGTGAAATAATTTTTTGAGGAGCATCAACTGTATCATTCATCTCACAATCACTATTCCGAAGTTCACTACGATCACTCGGTAACAAAGTTCGTCTTGGACTATCTGACTCAAAATCATCATTCAAATCTGGCCTATTACTCGACCTGCGAGTTTTAGTCATTACTAAAGGCGACGAATTTGACGTACTATTAGCTATGTCTTCACAACTCGCTAGCGGCGCTAGGTAAAGTCTAACACGCCGCTGTTCTTGATTTCGCATAGCGGCAATCTCCTCAGCATCGGCGTAAATTATTGATGGATCATCAATGCTAACCATTTTGACTAAATCCTTGTCAAAAACCACGACTCTATATTCCAATATTTAAATTTGTCATGTGACAAATGCACGGTCCATGATTTTATGAATGAACAATAGGGCAAAGAGAACGCAACTGTTTACCCTAAAGTGACTTTCCCAAGGATTTTTTGCAGAATCGATCAACTGAACTGGGATAAGCAAACGCGGGAACAGAGGCCATCTATGCCAATATTTAAACACTGAGCATAAGAGACAAAAATAATATGGAAATAAAATGAAATATGAAAAGGAACAACTTCGCAAGAATACATTTTATAATATTTAAAGACTGGCGCGATGTTGTCAACGCGGTACAATTGTACCGTATTTGGTACAATTTGGAGGTCCAGGTACAATTCGGTACATTCGGACAAGTTTTGATACAACCATATTTTCCCGTAGATTTTGGTTTTGTTCGCTTATTTCTGGGCTGGATACGGTTCAAGTTTCAGTTTAGCAATTTTTTTTTCTTTTTTTGTTTTTTTTTTTTTTTTTTTTTACGGCAAAGTTTTAACGTCCTATCCAGACGGTGCAAATTAATCTCTTGTGGTACAATTTTAGTCGGAAAAGTAGTACGATTTCTTTCAAAGCATTGGCAACACTGGAACAAATAGGATAAGAGAAAATGTAAATAAGATAAAAATTATATACAAGGCTAGATCTTAGCACATATTAAGTCTACTGGAGAATTTTTGTCCCCTTAAAAAAGAAAAAAAAAAAAACCGACGAAGTCCTTCCTTTTATGGGAAGACAGTTAAACACATTCAATTTTTGTCAAAAATGTTTTTCAACAGGTGACGACAAGCACCTCCTGCACCCTTGTCTCTCCTATAAGGCACACTAGAGCAAGCACAGCAAGATAATTTTGGGAGGAGAAAAGCAATAGCTTTGTTTTTACCACTGTTTAACTGGGAGTATTTCTTAGTTTCGTTGATTACTTCTCAGGATTGATATCATGATCCCTGATCAATCCTGATCAGGATATCAGGATTGTGACTCCATCCCCCGTCTCTCCCAGATGGAATCTATGCATAAGCAGTACAACTACTAATTTTAAAGAGACACATATCTCATTTTTTGACAGATAAATAGAGCCGCAATATAATATTTTAACTCTAGAGACTAAAACATTTTCAATCATACTATTATAAAATAATGACAGGTTTATATAAAAACAAAATTGTTAGAAAATCGCGCAAGATCCTCGAGCCCCTTAATCAAAACCAAGAAGTGTAGCGATAAAAATTTTTATACGACTGGGCTTAATTGCGGTAATGAAGATTGACCGCGTCAAATGTAATCTTAGGCTTTAAAGCTGTTAACTTACACCTTATGAGTTCTCCAATAGTGCAACTTATAGCGCTAAAGATTGTGCCATCGAGGCCTGCGCCACAGCAATGGGGAGTAAGGCAGATTTATTACCGCGCCACCCTCATTTATTGAGAGAAAAATAAGATGTGTAGCTATATAAGTGTAACCTCTTTTCCTCGAGCTATCTGGAGATCAGATCCCTGGGAACGTACCTTGGAGATATGCGAACTAATTATCTGTCGTGCGACTAGATACTGACAAATAAAACAAAATAAACACAAATAGAAGAGCAATAGATTTATTGTTACTTACATTTTAGGTGCACAACAGGGCTCACTTCAATTGACGGCAGATAATAACCAAGTCTCTACAATGACTGCATAATAATTTGAATCGCAATGCCTGAATCTGCCGATAATAATCCTCCAAAAAGCACTTTTACCCCACTATCAAACGTAGTTTTTTGTCCTGCGCTCTAAGAACTGGCTCACAATTGGCTCAAGTGGCCCAAGGATGCGAACTCTTCGTCCAATAAATAGTTTTAAATATTTCTGATGATTCAAACGTTCACACGGCTCTTATAATTTAAACTTCCTGAGAAACATTGTGTGTAGCATCTTTTTTATTGCCCACTATCTTAGCGAAATCCAAAGCTGGATAGCGCCGTTCTTTGTCTGAGGCTAAACTGCAATTTTTCTCTTTGCTGATCAAGGACTTTTTTTTGAAACTAGATTTAAACTTAATTAGAGGAAGTCGGAATTATCTTTGGAAAGAAGGAACTTTATTTTTTTTTGTATTTTAAATATATCATATTTTACTCACGGTACATATTACCCTTCCCATTATTTAATGACGTCCCGTCATTAGGACTTGCTTGCCTTTGGGCTTTTGAAATGTTCGCAATTTATTAACTATTTATTCTACATAATTTTGATTGACATTGTATTATTTCATATTTATATTTTGGCTTAATCAGGGGTGCTAAAAATTTTCTCTATTACTTTTCTTATTTTATTCTACATCCCTATCTAAAATTCATCTACCGGACTAAGATTATTCATGATTCTAGCCTAGCTACTATACTAAAGATTTTTTTTTTTTTACATCTAACACTGATTACTTTTACATTTCCAACGAGGTTGGGGCTATTCTACCTTTACATAAGATTTTTTTGAGAATTCACCTTTTACGAGTTTTTTTTGATTTTGCTGTGTATAGGGCACACTTCTTTCTATACATTAAATGAATAGCACAACAACGCTACACATAACAGAAGGGCAATGATTATGACCAAGGAAAACTAAACCATAGAATCGTACAATGCATTTATATTATTAAATTAACTGTACATATATATATATATACATATATATATATATATATATATATATATATATATATATATATATATATATATATATATATATATATATATATATATATATATATATATATATATATATATATATATGTATATATAAACTTATTTATCCGTATTTTTTTTTTCGAAAACAGCACTATATTTTTTCCTGAAAACTGGCTTATTACCATTTTCCGGTGGGACAAAATAAATAACCTACAGAAGTCATGACTCTGGGAAAATTCATTTAGGGAATTAATTTTGAAAAATGATTGCATGTGCTAAATGTTTTAAAAAACATATTACAATATAATTAGATTGTCGATGGTATAGAATAATTTGTCCATATAAGTATGGGAAAAGATTTCCGAAGTAAACAAAATGAATATAAGCTTTTTTGTGACAGAATCTAAAAAGAAAAAAGTCTTTCTTTTCACCGAGCGCAGCTTAGTCCCCTGGTACTAAATTAAGTGATAAATTTAGACAAATCAAAATGATATTTGTTGAGTAATAAACCAACGAAGATTAAACAAGATCTCTTTATAAACCAAATTTTTAAATTGTTAATGCAGCGAATACCTAGTGAAGACAACAGTGTCCACCACAGGGACCTCTTCAGGGGGTCTCCGAAGCATTTCTTATAATTTTGAGTTTTGACAGATTTGTTGCAAAGTCTGATGAATCTCTCGACTGGAATAGATGGAGAACCCCCTAGATTATAAATCCCTCCATCGATAGAGCCGTCTATATTTCGAATCTTCCTTTTTTGATATTTTCATTAAAAAAATACCTCCCACTAAACTCTGCAAAATAGGGACTACTACAGAGTATTTGGCCCTCCCTTGGATATTGAAAGTATCTATCTGTGCCCTTTTTGGCAATTCCCTTGAAAAAAATTGAAAAATGTCCAGTGAACATTGTCCGTCACGCGTCAACTCAAAAACAATTCAATCTTTCATCCCTTAGTTCTCTGACTATCTACCTTAGTTCTGCCCTAGGAATGACGTATGGACGGATTTTGCCCCCACACCTACATTTTCGTGAACTGACGTCGCTGTCTGGACCCTCCAAACCCAATAAAATCTCAAACCTTCCCGAATTTGCCCAGACTTCTTTCCGAATTATCAGATGTTTTTTTTTTATATTATTATTATCGGGGTCCCCTCGTAAAAAAAAAAGCTTGCGCACGCATCTGAAGGAACAGCATTTTATTTCCCCTTCACAGATGAAGGGAAAAAATCATTTTTTCCTATTCCCTTTTTCCCCCTACGCAGATCTGGTCAACTCGAATACCTAAGAATCATTGAGCTATAACAACAAACAGAGATTCCACAGAAATCTAAAGTTTATACTAACCAGATAAGTTGTTTATGTTTACATAATGACATGACAGTGACTATCACGTCACAGACCTCAGCTAAGCTTTTAAAGTTCTACAGAAATAAATAGCTGTTAAAAGAACAATCACTGGTTAGAATACTCGACTGAAAAAAAAATGATTCACCGAAAAACATAATAAGAAAATTAAATAAATAAAAAAAAATCCACGGGAAGTAAGGAGCAACATTAAAACTTAAAATGAACAGGAAATTATTATGCATATGAGGGTGAATGAAATAAATTATGTTACCTCCTCTTCCTTCACTTTTTACGCTAAAGTTTTAAATTTCTTTAAAATGATATCTCATTCAAATTCAAAGTTCTTTGTGTTTCAGGAGTAGTTCTTAAAGAATTGGACAACAAGTCAAACTTCAGCGTAAAGAGGGAGGGATGAGGAAGGGGCAGCCTCCTTCATTAATTTCAGCTCGTTTTGAGTTTTGATGTTGCTCCTTCATTTCACTTGAAAAACTTGAAACAAAAAAAAAAAAATTGACCGTGGCGGGTCATGTTACTCCTAAAGGCATAGCTGGATTTGGATTTTTCAAATATGCTGAACCAAAAGGCTATCTTAAAATTTCGATTGGATGTCTTTAAGAAAAAACGGACTTGGGAGGGGACTAGTTGCCCTTGAATCCTTTTGGTCACTCAAAAAGGGCACTAGAACTCTTAATTTCCTTTGTAATGAGCCCTCTCCTGATCTTTTATGACCATTAGTTCGACGCGACCACCCTGGAAAAAAAAATATGAAACTCACGTTTCATAAAAAAAATATGAAACAACAAATAAACAAACAAATTCCACATTTTCGTAGATACTATGCTGAATCTTATGGTGTTGTTTTCTTTAAGATCACTTGAAATTCTGGGGGTGTTTCCCAAGATCACTTGACATTCTGGGGGCGTTTCCCCCTTTTCGAAAATCAGGCAAATTTTCTCAGGCTCGTAGCTTCTGATGGGTAACATTAAACCAAATAAATTTTATATACTTGGAATCAGTATAAAAAATCTTCCCCTTTCATGTATTATTTATAATCAAATTCCTTCCTTTAGAGTTTCGGTTACTATTTGGCCAAGTCGCTCTTTAGTTAGAGTTCGTTACTACAAACTGTTTGACAATAAGAATGTATAAAGTCGATTTTCAAAAAGCCCATTTTAAACACAAATGAAAATTTGAAAACAAAATCAGATATGATCTTCAGACTTTGTTGCTTGGAGCAATAAGAGAAACTTCCCAGCAAGGCCGTTTTATACGGGAGGGGGGTACCGGGTTTGAAACCCCCCAATTTTTTTTTACCTTTTTTTTGTACCTCCCCTTAAACAAAAATCCTGGATACGCCCTTGTTTCTCAGCACCTACTATACATACAAAATAGGGAATAAATCCTCCCTTTTACAATTCATAATTAGAATCAGGGCCGTACCCAAGATTCTTGTCCGGGGGAAAGGGGATCAAACCGGCTACCCCCCATACTGGATGCAGCCATGATCAGAATACATCTTTTTCTTAGCTTTATTTCTAAATTCTTCAAGTTAATATTCGCTACAATTCTCAAGTATATTATTACGTTCCCCAACTTAGTTTTGATTTCGACATTTCTGCTGTGTGAGTCTTTTTGTAAATACATTTTAAATATAAAATAATCACATTGTCTTTTAAAATAGAATGAAATAAATTATGTTGCCACAGGTAAAAAGTTGCTTAGTTACTTAGACCCAGTTGACCCATTTGTAATGAAAGGCCACTGATTTACCAAATTCTTCGCCGATTCCCAATATTATTACAAAATAGTTTTGTTTAAAATTTACTAATACTGTTTATCTTTTTACTTGTTTGAATATTATAAAGAAAACATTCTTAAAATTTTCTAACCTAGTTTTATATATTTACTAAACTTGTGGCAAGCCTGTCTTATCAAGGTTGAAATATGATCCCATGTTTTAAGTTAAGTTCAGAAAATGTAAGACCGTGGTGACACTATGTTTTCCCCAAAAATTTACACTCCTTACAATCAGCTGTGCATTTAGCATTATTGCATTGAGTCATTTCTATATGCATTTATAACCTTTTACTCGTTAAATAAATCGATACCATGGGAAATAACAATAGTAATAAAACCATACTTGTCAGTTGGGGGTTCACCATCCAGGATATTCGCCGGCCGTTCGTCGCCAATAAATTGCTTCATCTCCAAAGTCGTGCCATCTGCAAGGTATAAAGCATAAAATTATAATAGCTGTTTCAAAATAACATCGTTTCCAACCCTCCACCTCAAACTAACTCAGATTCAACCTCTTCTTCTTCATCCATTCGCATACCCTTGTCGTTCGATTGGAAGCCGTATTTGGACATTAGGTTCGCAAATTTGGGGCCTTTCATCCCCTCCCCAAGAAAAATCATCCAGTTAGGACCAATGAGAATATGTTTTGTTAAGCCAAAACCAAGTAGAACTAAACGAGGTTTAAATTGTCAGTAGAACCCAGGGTTCCCGCAGATGCGATTCCACGCAAAAACTGTGGTTTTTGTGCGAACCAATAAATTTCCTGCGTTTTTTTTACTGCAAGTTTATACGTCACAATGGTTCAGCGGCTGCGTTGAAGCATTTCTACTGAGCCGTTGAAAATAACATTCGCTATTCTGAACTGAAAACTTTTGAGAACTATAAATTGTAAGTAACTGAGAAACTAATCATGTTAATCAGAAGTTTTCTATTAATATTTGACAAAAAAAGAGGGTCCTGTTCTTTTAATTCAAAATTTTAATCGTTAGCGCATAGGAGAATATTTCCAGGGAAATGAATATACAGGATAAGAGTTATATTTTCAATTAATTGCAGCTGGGCTTATACAAGTTAGCCTTTGAATATTGTTCTTAGCTTCTAGAACTTGATTTAGCCAATTCCTATGCATTTGCTGTTTAAATATCTCATTTTTTTTTTGAAATATTACATTTATTATGTTTCTCTGTTTAAATATTTCGTAATATTCTTTGCGCTCCAGCGGCTGCAGTGAACCGTTTCTGTGTGAACATTTTTGCGATTTTCCTGCATCCGCCGTCCGTGAGCCGTTTCGCGTTAAAAAAATTGCATCAACGGGACCTAAGGGGAAATGCTAGAATCAATCATTTTAGATTTTGAATGCAATAAAGCTGAGGCTGTGTAAAACTCTAGAAAAGGTGTAAAGGAGCGTTTGAAGAACTTACGCTGAAACCAGACATTTACAAAGAAATTTTCAAAGACAAGCTAAAAGGACAAGCGTCTGAAAATACCAATTTACTTAACGTCTCAGGATCAACCGCTCTTATTACCAATTTTACAGCGAGGGAACAAGAAGTTCAGCCTGTCTTGGGAAACCTTGCTCAGAAAATAGAACAGAGATTAGAGGAAAAATTGGCAACTATTGGAGGCAAACAGTCATTTTCTAAGGACATAGTTAGTGCAATCAAAGCGCAAAGCTCGTCGATTTCAAGTGAAATTTACAGAGCATTAGTTTTTGAATTCGAGCCGAAATTTGTTTGTTTTATCCAATGATTTAAAACATTTGAAATATCAATGCTCATTTATTGAGGAACGGATTAAAGTTGCAGAGCAAAAGCTTGATGAGTACGAAGAAGAAAAGAGATTCAATAGTCTCGTGTTCAATGGGGTTAAACAACCTCCCAATAGTGACTTGAAGTCGGTAGTTCTTGATATAGTGACAAACAAAATGGAGCTTGAAATATCAAATCAAGATGTGATCGAAGTTAAAAGATTAAATATAAGTAAATGTAATAGTAAACAGGATGCAATTGCTCCTGTAGTTGTAACAAAGATAAGTCAAAATTAGCTCGCACTGGTATTTTTGTGTCAGAAAATCTGACGAAACGAAGACCTGATGTTCTGAACTTAGCACGGGATAAATATGGGAAACCAGCAAGTGTGGTCTAATCGAGGTTGGATTTTTGTACGTCTCGCCAGTGATTCGTTTCCTCGTCGTTTATGGTCTATCGACGATATTGCTTAATAGTGAGTGTTAATAGTTAAAAGTCGTTATATTTTCACTGCTCGTGTATTTTTTTTTTTTAAAGATGCATTGCGCCAAGATATCTTAAAGTTGTGGTGAGAGACTAAGGACCTTTGAAAATAATCCGTTCCGAGCTGGAGATATTCTTAATACTGATAATGCGCAGGAAAGCTCTTCTATTATATTTCGATAAAGTAGATAGCTCTTATGTAAATCTGCTTTCTTCGGCATTTAATTCCGATGAAAATTCGTTCTGTCTTGATCATTGGAATTGTCACCTTACCTCATCGTATTGTGAGATTCTGCAGATGCTTGATAGTACAAATTGCACTTTTGATATTATAGGCCTATGTGAGACTTTTTTAACGTCAGAACATTCTGTGTCCCTTTTTAGTTTTCCAGGATATCAGCTTCTTGTAAAAAATAGAAAGATGAAGGCACGTTAAGGTTTAGCATTTCTAGTTAAGGAACATCTTGTGGCTAATGTGAGGGAGGAATTATTCCATCTGGATGGAAGGTAAAGTTGAAGCTCTTACTCTTGAGCTGGAAATTGGCGGGAATAAGATTTTGATAAGTGATGTATATAAGCCACCGAGTAATCAATGGGAAGACTTTTCACTTGGTTTTGGTCGAGTGTTGATGAGATCCAATTGAGTACTTCCGAGTTTATTTGCATGGGTGACTTTAATTTTGATCTTTTGTGTTTGAATAATGATAATTTAGAGTTTTTTACCCTTATGGTTAGTCATGATCTATATCCTCTAGTAGGAATTCCAACGCGCGTTACTCAACATTCAGCAACATTAATCGATAATATATTTGTTCGATCTCGCCTACTCGCTACTTCTTATGCTGATGTAATAATTAGTGAGTCTTCTGATCATTTTACTGTGGTGGCAGTGACTGCCACCACAGTACACCTGACTTTCTTTTTACGCACAAACAAGCCAAAAATAAAGAGAAAAAAGAAAAGGCAACAAAGAAAAGGAACAATGAAAAAAAGAGAATATTGATAAATTTAGATATGTCCAATGAGAACTGTGAAGCTGAAGAAATCTACTTCTAGAAAACCAAAGGTAACCCAAGAGCTTCTTCGACTGATCCAGAATAGAAATGATTTGTACGTACTTTATTTGAATTCAGAGTCACAGGAGGTGGTCAATGACTTCAAAAAACTTCGTAATGAAACTAATCGGCTTCGCAGATCTTGTGTTCAAAATTATTATGAGATGAAATTTGAAAATAATAAAGGAAACAAGAAAGGCACGTGGAAAACTATTAATGAATTATTAAATGGTGGCAAAAAATGAAAATCCAGCTAGCCTAAATGTTGACGATAGAATAGTTGTTGAAAGGGAGGAAATTTATGATGTTTGGGTGATTATTTTTCCAAGATAAGTAAATCAGTAAGTGAAATTTCATATAATGATAGTAGTAAAATTGCTGAAACTAATCTAGAGGAGATGAAGCAATTAATAGGATTTATGAAGTCAAATTCGTCTGTAAGTGATGGTCTTAATCTGCAAATATTTACATTAGTAATGGTATATTTTGGTTACATTAATTAAAACCTTTAATTAAAACCTAATTAATAGTTACATTAGTGAAAAACCTTTGGAGGTTTGAAGTCAGATATGGGTAAATGGACACAAATTTCAATATTACCATTGTTCTCCAAGATACTTAGAAAGTGGTCCACCAACGCCTTTATGGTCATGTTACGAAGCATGGCCTATTCAGTGAGAAGCAGTTGAAGCAGTGAGAAGCAGGTTTTCAGAGAGGCCACTCTCCTAGTCATGCAGCTATTCACCTGCTATTCTGCTATTCATGCTAGTCATGCTGTCATGCTAGTCATGACATGCTGCTAGTCATGCTGCTATTCATGCTGCTATTGATTTCGTAAATGATTGTCTAGAAAGGGGCAAAATTCCTCTAACAGTATTCTTTGATTTTAAAAAAGCTTTTGATACAGTATGAATGTACAGGCATAAAAGGTTCATGCTTAAAATTGTTTGAAAATTATTTGAATGGTAGGTTTATTAATGTTATGATTGATGATGTCGCTTCTGCCCCATTTCCTGTGGCTTGTGGAGTCCCACAAGGCTCGGTGCTTAGTCCTCTACTGTATTTGGTATATGTTGATACGATGATGTTTTATCTGCCAGGTTTTTGTCTCACCTCATTTGCTGATGAAACTGCATTAACATTTTCTAGTCGGTTTTTACATAGTTTGATTTTGAAGGTTAATCACGTTTTGAAAAGTTTCAATATTTTTACTAGTTTAAGCTTGCTCTTTGTTAATATTGCGAAAACTAGTTTTATCTTATATTCAAGAGTAGATGAGCCCCAGACATTAATGGAAAATTTTTGTTTGCAAAGGAGCCAGTGAAACAAGTGCACGAAACGTGATACCTTGGTTTCTACCTGGATCAAAATATTTCGTGTGAACGACATAGTGATGTTGGTGCAACGAAAGTCGCACAAGGAGTAAGAGGAATTCGACATTTTAAGAATTTTTTACCACCACATATTTTATTACTTTTATATAATGTTTTGGTCGACCCCATACATTTCATATGGACGTGTGTTGTGGTCAACCAGCTTTTATTAAAGAAGTAGCATTATCACGCAATATGCTTTCAATGTATAGTTTTTACTTAATTTTTCTCCGGCCACATTTCAAACTAATTTTGGCTGTATCGATGTGTGATGCCCGAAAATAGGCCGATTGTTCATTCTCTGATAGGCTTAAAACTTATAGAAAAGGTAGGTCGGGTCGATCCAAATGAATACAGAGGATTTTACTTATAATTTTTACTTAATTTTTCTCCGGCCACATTTGAAACTAATTTTGACTGTATTGATGTGTGATGCCCGAAAATAGGCCGATTGTTTATTTTCTGATAGGCTTAAAACTTATAGAAAAGGTAGGTCGGGTCGATCCAAATGAATACAGAGGATTTTGAAGTTTGCTTGTTGAAACAAGACCGACAAATTTTGTTTTCTCTGATTGACTTGAATCTCATGGCAAGGTCATAAATAGGAGGGATTAGGAATTTGACCCTCCCCCTTCCAAAAAGTGTTCGACTGGTAAAAACGTACAAAAATACATATTATCAAAATTTGCAGGCGTTCTCTGAAATTCTTTTCGTAATCCCCCACCCCTCGAAGAAAAATATTGGATATGGCCTTGCTTAAAGAGAATGTAGATAATGACAAAAGGACCTCAATAAACATAAAACCGTTGAAAACAATATGATGCATTGATCCACGACGCTAAAAAAAGAACATCTAGAAATAAATTTGAACTATAGAATATGACCTGAATATAAGATATGCAATTTAAACTGCTTCGAGAGGAAGTTCAATCGTTAAGGCCGTATTTCTAACAAGACTAGCGGTGTTTTATTGTTACCGGTAGCAGTATACCTTGCATTAAAAATGAGAACTAACGAAATATTGGATAACTGGCAACCAATAAGTTTTTGTAAAGATTTTCGAATATTCTAGAAATTTACGTTAATTTGTAAAAGGACTAATAATAAGTTGAACTCTAAAATTCAAAAATAATATTAGGCTATCTATAATTCTGTACGTAAGCAAGCAATAAGCTGTACAAAATAATGTGGTTCAATCCTACTTTCTAGGGCTATAATGAGAGAAAGATTGAGATGACTAGGACACGTTTTGCGGATGAAGTATGGCACATTGCCAAAGATCATGCTTGTCGGCCAAAGGTATAGGGCCAAACAAAAAGCAGGTCGGCCCCGAATAAGGTGGGGGGATTCCATATGAAAAGATTTAACGGCAAGGGACATTTCTTGGGAGAGTGTAAAGAGGGATGCTTTGAATAGATTGAAATTGAAGAGGAGGGTGCCTAGCTGGAAAACGACGACCAAATCAACTTATTACTGATCTAAATTGCTCATATTCAGAAGACGAACATTTTGGGGCGACAAAAGTAAAAAAAAGGTAGTGTAACAATGTCACTATAGCCCTTTCTAAGTGTTAAATGTGTTAAGTGTTAAAAGTGTAAAAGTGTAAAAAGTGTTAAAGTGTAAAAGTGTTAAAAGTGTAAAAGTGTAAATTTGACACGATGTCATGTCAAATATAAGCCCTTTCTAAGTGTCACATACTGCCCTTTTTAAGTGTTAAAGCAGGAGGAAGGTAGTGTAACAATGCCACTATAGCCCTTTCTAAGTGTTAAATGTGTTAAGTGTTAAAAGTTAAAAGTGTTAAAAGTGTTAAAGTGTAAAAGTGTAAAGTGTAAAAGTGTTAAAAGTGTAAAAGTGTAAATTTGACACGATGTCATGTCAAATATAAGCCCTTTCTAAGAGTCACATAGTGCCCTTTCTAAGTGTTAAAGCAGGAGGAAGGTAGTGTAACAATGCCACTATAGCCCTTTTATTTTATTTTTTTTATTATCATCGCAGTTTTCAAACGTGCAATATTTTTAGTTTTTATTTAGTTGTTTGTCTTTTTCACTAAGGACGGCTATTGGTTATATAGCCAGTTGTATATATTGGTCTCCTTGTTGTTGTCTACGGTAAATAAAACTTCCAATTCTGAGGAATAATCGTTGTGGTACAGATAATTGTGGACTCTTGATACTGTATGGTTTATTACTTAGTCATTTTCTTTTTGTTAAATTATTAATGGCTATATTTCTCTGGCGATTTACTACATTCCTGAACATGGATTTGAGGGGGCCCACTTTCCAACACCTTGGTGTACATCTCCAACGCCACATGTGTCGCAGAGTTCCACCACGCTTGGCTACTTTCGCCAAACTCCACCTGGTGAACGTGATTTTTGGAAGTGCCCCATTCCCCACTTGGATTTAATTTCGGCAATTCTGCTGCGTGACCCCATTAGTCTCTTCCTTTGCACGTGCAACCACTATTTTAAATTTTAACTCAAAACAATCTGACCTGGTTTATGAGTCCCGTTTGTTTCTTTATTCTGGACTTCAACCACCTCCGCTTTTCGGAATATTGAAGAAACAAATCGGAGTAGTCTATATCTGCTGAAACACATTTTGCCACTTTTACAGACAGAATTGAACTAAGATTGTTAGAAAAGAAAGAACCCTAATAAAAAATCTCGCTTGTCGTAAAGCTCCCTTTTTTATGGCAGTATCTAATAACCATTTTCGGCTCCGGAACTCATTAGCAATTTAGATTCTATGAACCTAAACAACATCAATACAAATTCTTTTGGAAAGAAATAATTCCAGAAAAAAGACACTGGGAAATATAAAGGCCTCAGAGGGCTGTATCCAGGTTTTTTTAGGAGGGGGGGGGGAGGTTACAAAAGGTTTTTTTTCGGGAGGGGTTTTACAAAAAAAAAGGAAAAAAACACATGAAAAATTTGTTTATATACATTTTGTTACGTTTTTACGAGTCAGAAAAACATTTGGGGGGGGGGGTCAAACCCGGTCTTGGCCTCAGTTAGGGCTTTTGACCATTTTGGGAGAAAGGAGGTACATTTCTATTTTTTTAAGAGGTGAGGGGAAGTATATCTTCCAGGATGAAGGAAGAGCTTTATCGCACCTTTGAAATTTTTCAAGGGTAAATTTTTCACGCCTCCATCACTCAAAACTAAATTTGTCGTACAGTTTTCATTCCATTTACTTTTTCTATTACATTTGTTCCCAAAAAATTTAGGGGGTAATTTTAGGGATAAAGTCAGACGGTTGACTAGTGATGGCATGTATGTCCTTAAGATTTAGCAGCACGGCACGATGAATTTTGTCAAAATAAATAAAAAAAACAAGTTTTTTCAACTGAAAGTAAGGAGCAACATTAAAACTTAATACGAACAGAAATTATTACGTATATGAGAGGGTTCACCCCCTAGTCAATACCTCGCTCTTTACGCTAAATTTCAAATTTTTTTCGAATCACAAACTCCTGAATCACAAAGGCCGTTTAATTAGAATAGATAGCTCTTTTGAAAGTACTAAAAAGAAATTTTAGCGTAAAGAGCAAGGTATTGACTAGGGGGCGAACCCCCTCATATGCGTAATAATTTCTGTTCGTTTTAACTTTTAATGTTGCTCCTTACTTTCAGTTGAAAAAACTTGTTTTTTTATTTAATTTCTGATCGTTTTTTAAATAATGCTGGGAAATCCGGCGCCCCCTTCATAAAAATGTCCCTTCTCCCATGAAAACCCACTCCATGGCCTCCTAGGTAACCCCCTCCTCCGAAACCCCCCCCACCAGAAAAATCCCCCCTGAAAACGTCTGTATACTTCCCAATAACCAATACTATATGTAAACAATGGGCAAAGTTCATAACTTGTAGCCCTTCTCCCAGGAGCTGTGGGGGACGAAGTCATCCTCAAACACATATTTATTAGATTTTCGACTATGCTGAACAAAATGACTATCTGAATATTTTGATCAGGTGACTTCGGAAAAAATGAGCGTGAGAGGGGGCCTAGTTGCCCTCCAATTTTTTGGTCATTTAAAATGGGCACTAGAACTTTTAATTTTCGTTCGAATGAGCCCTCTCTCGATATTCTAGGACCCCTGGATCGATACGATCACTCCTGGGAAAAAAAACAAATAAACACGCATCTGTGATCTTTCTTCTGGCAAAAAAATACAAAAATTCACATTTTTACAGAGAGGAGCTTGAAACCTCTACAGTATGGTTTTCTGATACGATGAATCTGATGGTTTAATTTTCATTAAGATTCTACCACTATTAGGGGGTGATTTCCCCTTTTTTCGAAAATAAGGCAAATTTTTCCAGGCTCGTAACTTTAGATGGGTATGACTCAACTTGATGAAACTTATATATTTGACATCAGCATAAAAATCAGATTCTTTTGATGTATTTACTGGTATCAAAATTCCGTTTGTTAGAGTTTTGGTTACTATTGAGCCGGGTCGCTCCTTACTTACAGTTCGTTACCACGAACTGTTTGAAACAAGACATATGGAAATAAACTCATACAAAGTTTAAAGAAAATCTTAGGTTTTTGGGCTATGGGCCTCCTTCACTCAAAACTAAATTTGTTGTACAGTTTTCATTCCATTTGCTTTTTCTGTTCCCTTTACTATTTCTGTTATATTTGCTCCCAAAAAATTTAGGGAATAGTTTTAGAGATAAAGTCACACAGTTGACTAGTTGCATGTAAGTCCTTAAAAATTTAGCAGCATGACACTATGAATTTTGTCAAAAATGTCAAAAATTGTCAAAAACGAAACATATGGAAATAAACTCATACAAATTTTAAAGAAAATCCTAGGTTTTTGGGACTCTGGGCCTCCTTCACTAAAAACTAAATTTACCGTACAGTTTTTCATTCCATTTTCTTTATCGAAATCTTAAGTTTTTTGGGCTCTGGGCCTCCTCCCCTCAAAAACAACTTTACCGTACAGTTTTTCATTCCATTTCCTTTTTCTGCATCTTCATTTTCTCCAAAAACGAATTCCAGTATACGCCCCAACTAAGAACACTTATAATAAAGGGGTTTTTACTCTGGAAAATTGCATGAAAGTGTTGCTGTTTGCAAGTTTTCTGATCTCTCTTCATTGCTGCTGAAACAAGTACGTCTCAATGAATGTACTTGATGAATAGGGCAAATTCGCATATTCAGCAAAAAATATTGCAATTTCAGTGGCGTGAATACGCAGAAATTAGCGAGGAGGACATTTTTTTCAAAATCAAGGCGGGGGGGGGCAGTTTTGATCTTTTTCCAGTCTGTCATTACAGTACCTCAAAAGATCCATTTTTCAGTGAAAATACCAAAAAAGGAGCATTCTTCAAAATCTGGGGGGGGGCAAAAATCTTGGGGGCCGCCGACCCCCCTGCAATTGACACCACCAAACAAGCTTATATGAGGATTACAGACCATGACATAAATCTGAGAACTATGACGTTTTTGGGGGCTAGATGAAACCCTCCACCACACTTATGCACGTGCCTGTAAAGAAACTTCACGAGTTAAAAATCTTGGTCAGCTACAACATTTAGGTAACGTATGATTCCTTTTTAGACTCATTGTAGCTTTCCCTTAGGATAACAAATTGGCTTACCCATAGGAGAACAATCCTTACAAACAATTTTATTATTACAACTCGTATTAAAATCACTCTTGGAACACAGTTCACTACCAGGGGACAGATCAGAACTAATTTGAACTGTTCAACAGAAATTAACTATCTAAAAATTTGTGCAAAAAAGTCTGGGTCAATTAAGCTTTATGGCTACATAATTCATAAAAGATTCAATTCAAATTCAAAATGAAACTTAATTTAGCCACTTGGGGAAAACATGTTAACACATTCCATTTACTTTGGCAAATGCTAATGAAATTGTAGTTACAATACTGATTAGCTGTTTCTAATTTGTTCACGGTTCGCTCTGCTCTTTTTTCAAATTGGACCGTTAAACAAGCTTTCAATTTTATCTTAGTGAACGAAAAACACAACAAAGAATACTGGTTTATACCCCAAATTCTCCCCAAAAATAACCATTTACGCAGTTAAATATTCGTTTTGAAGCAAATTTAAAAAGTACTGGAAAACCATTAGTGCAGGTGAAGATGTAAAGGCAAGAAGATTTAGATCCATACCCCCTCCCCCCCCCCCAAAAAAAAACAACAACACATGTTTATAGCAAGAATCATGCGCATCTGAGCCGTCCTGGCTAAGTAGTTGCCTCGCTGGGTTGGGAATCCTTAGTCCAAGGAGCATGGGTTCGATCCCTGGCGTGGCCGGTTATTTGGTTTGGGACGGGAGTCGGTGGTGTGACTTTGTAAGGTCAGCCAGAGCCGAACCAGTCTAAATGGGTACCTGGAAAAATCTGGGGAAGGTAAGCAGGAAGGGTGTGCGAAAGCACAGGATGGCTGGCCCCCAGCCCCCCCCCCATTGCACTTCCTGCCTGAAGGGCCCCAAAACGGAGGTCAGCACCGCCGGTTAGGACCTTGAGGGTCTAGTACCTCATACACACTTCTTTTTTTTTATTTACATCCACATCTGGGTGCTCATATATAATCATTCATTATTCAAGTTAATGTTTTTTTTTTTATTAAATTTGGATCTGAACTTCAGATTTCCCGAAAAGTGCTATCTAGCGAGCAAATGCCGGTTTTAGACGTCATTCTCCGGTGTCCTTTAGAAGAAAAAGGCCAGATTGGTGTTGTTTTGACTGCTGTTGTTTTAGTATCAAGACCGAATCAAGACAACAGAAGTGGAGAAAGAAGTTCCAGGTTATATTTTTTGGTTAATTCAGTGGAGGTTGCATAGCATGTGATGTTATTTATGAATAACGCCTTTTTTTTGTATGTCATCACTTGGTCTCATTTGGGTAATTTCTCTATTAACCAAAAAGTCTTGAGTGAAAGGGTATTCCTTTGAAGCTGATATTACAGTTTTCTATGTTTAAGGCCCATATCATGTCAGTTTGCTTTTGCTCTCTTGATCCATGTCCAAACCATTTTGATTAGCAAACCAATAGCTGTATTTTTGGCACTTGCCTGCCAGGCATCAGAACTGACAAAAAGTTGGTCATGAATCTCAGTGGAAAGGATTTTCCTATGCACTGCATGGATTGTATCCAGTCTGGCCATAATGAGATAGATATGAAATAAACAGACCATATGATTCATAATTTAATGCTCTATCTGAATACAATAGTCATTTCACATAATTTAGAAATTTCTGGAATTTTTAGTTACCATAATTTGAAAAGCCTGATCTCGTTTAAATTTTCAGCTTTCTCGGAATTTGGGGTCTAAGCCGCCCCACCCACAACCCTGTAGCCTGGCCCCAAATCCCTTCGTTTCCCCAAAAAGCCTGATTTATAGAATCTAGAGGATGTACGAAGCCCACCAGCGACACATCTGGTATAAATGTATGACCATTCCACTACATAAGGAGACACGTTAAGAAAACAATTCTTACTTCATAAAATGGAAAATAATCCTAGTTGACATATTTTCTAGGGGGAGAACCTTTATCATCATTTCTTTCACTGTTGTACATTTCTTTTAACAAAATTGTTAAAACTAAACATAGATTTGACTGCGTTTATCCGTTTTCAAATAGTCTATATATGAAAGTTAAACACCATCACTGCCAACCACCAAAAAGATATTAATAGGCAAATATTGATAAATCAGGTTATATTAAGTTAAGTTAGATTAGCTAGATGGCTCTTGGGTGTTTGTTTTATAAACGATTTTCAAGACTTGGAGAATAGACCTAAATATTGAAAAACTGCAAATACAGTTTTTCACTACTGTCTTTCTTTGAAAGACAGTAGTGGTTGCCATGAACGGCGTGGAAACAGGCTTGGAAAATCCTTTCCGATTCGAACAAATATGGTTCTCGACAGCTGGGACTCTATCCTGCTTGATATCCAAGGTAAAACAAAGCATACAGAATGCATGTTTGACCTTTGGACCGGTACTAACCACAAAGTCCTTGCTTTTCCAGTGTACTTATCAGGAGGAATTGCAGATAGAACTGGAATAGTTCAACTGATTCCAGGTAACCAGACTGTGAATTGCGAGAGATTCGCCAATGAACTGAGCAGCATACATGAAGAAGCGGATACCCGTGTCACTCTTTACACGGGTTTCTGTGCCAGGACGGGGTGCAGGAATGTAATCGTAGAAGCAAATGACACAGACATTGTGATCATCTTGCTTCAGTCTTTTAAGACGATTGAAAAGCAAAGCTTTTAGTGCTGCGAGGACGAGGCTGATTCAGACGAGGAATAATTGTGCTTGACTTGAAATGGAGGGATACTAGGAGAAAAACTGTAATGAATTTGGGAATATGATTATTAAATAAATAGTGTTAATTCTGGCTTTGCTTAGTTTCTTTGCCTGCGTCATTGCTGCCATGTTTTTCTAACTAATCGTGTTAGTTTGTTTTGAAGACATTCTATGGCCTCTAGGCATTTCTATCTCGTATTTGAGCGGAAAACTGCACCCCAAACTTTGTGGAAGATGCATTTTCTTGCATGAAACACCAAAATATAATAAAATGTCACGTTTCGGAGTGTTCCACCCCTCGCAACCAAATGCCGTTGGTATTTTTAGAATCAGCATAGTCGATTTAGGGGGGTAGGCTAATTCTCGTACCTGCCCCATTCCGTCGTGGTATGTTTCACATTTTTCAACACCTGGCGCCCGGACTATGATGTATCCCCTCTTTTCTTTTCTTTTCTTTTTTATCCACTGCTAACTTGGGACTGGAACATCATAGTGGCAAAATTCCCATACTACTATAACTGAGACCTTTAACTTTTTAGTCGTAAAATGAGCAATTTTGCACCCTTTCTAATCCATACCTTCCATTTTTAACTTGGTTTTACTTTCTCAAGGTCTATCACTCGGGAAATTCTTGTAGGTCAATCACTCGGGAAATTCTTGTAGGTCTGTCACTCGGGAAATTCTTTTAGAAACTTCATCTCTCTTCTATTGAGCCTAAATTTTTTTCCTCTTTAGGCTCATGGCTAACAGTCTATCACTCGGGAAATTCTTGTAGAAACTTCATCTCTCTTCTATTGAGCCTAATGTTTTTTCCTCTTTAGGCTCATGGCTAACAGTCTATCACTCGGGAAATTCTTGTAGAAACTTCATCGCCTGAGCCAGGATATACCGCCAATCTCTTTTGCGCTAACCTGAGCAATAAGTTCTCTAATTTTGTTACAATATTTCTGCCTTGGTGTAACACCTTGGTTTCTGTAGGAAGCAAATTACTTAGTATGATGATACTTTTTTGGCTTAGAGATGCTTTAGATCCGTGATTCCCAACGTGTGGCACACGCCCCGCCAGTGGCGCATGCACACGCCCCACCAGTACCGCCGGGATATTTTGGTGGGTCCATGGGCTGGACGTTCCCCTTTCGGCTGATGATACTCTACTTCTAGAGCCTTAATAAAAAAAAATCAAGTAAATGACGTCACATTGACATATATTTAAAGATCAAATCAGATATATGATAGTATAGCAACGACGTCCTACATTGTATGAAAGGTGTATACAGACCACAATTTTCATTCGCATAAAATACACATAGAGGACGGTTCAAAAAAAGACACCACGTTAATGGCCTTTTAAGGCCATACGTTTAATGGCCTTTTAAGCTTTCTTCAGGTGAATACACGTAAAATTTTGATTAACAAAACTTAAATATCACGACGGATGCCTCAGGATTTTAGAAATTCATAGGTAGGGCATGGCCCAAAATCGATTGGTAACCACTGCTTTAGGTGAAGTTTTTAAGAGAAGAAAAGTGTGGTTTTAGGAAGGGGAAAGGATGCGTTGACCAAATTTTTACTCTTAGATTAATATAAATGAGAAATGCCTGAGTCATCAAACCCCTTTAGTCCTTATAGTTTTATAGATTATGATCAAGCGTTTGAGTCACCCAATACAAGAGCTTTAGCGAAGGTCCTATCCTTTAATGGTACAACAAAAATAAAACCGTATTGTATGCTTTTTGTTAGGACTGATAAAAAACACCGGCCCCTTTCCCTACATTCTTTATATTCCCTATATTATATTCCTTTATATCTTATATTCCCTGTATTACTTAATAATTACCCTTTTCTTTATACAGCTTCGCTGCAACCGTTGCTGCAAGATGTATTATATTATCTTGGCAAAAGATCCTTGTGTTACTTTTCAGCTACCCACCCCCCCCCAATCACACCAACATGCTTATAAATCATGTACTAAAGCAAAATCTGATACGCAACAAGGATCATATAACAAAGAAAGTTACAAGGTTCCTGTCGATGACCATTGGTTTTACCTAAAGATTTGAAGAAGAAGGTGCGGATGTGTGGAAGCCTGTCCTTGATTGTAGTCAAATAATATATCACACACAGGAAAAGGCCTTCGACGTTTTCTTAGGAGTAAGTAAGGAGCTACTACTGACAGGTTTAAAAATTGACATTTATTGATAACTGCCGCTTTCTCATTCTGCTTGCGTCTGTTTTATACACTTAATTTGACAGCGTCCTTGTTTTAGGGATAATGTTCTTTTTTGTAAACTATTCGTTTAATCCGTTTCATATCTTTCTTTCTTTCTAGGTTTCTTCCTTCGATGTTGTGACACAATTCCAGCAGCTGAATACTTCCCTGTTGATCTAGAGACTGTTTCTTCTTTCTCGCGATTATTAAAAATTTTTAATTATTAAAGAAAGTGCCACACTAATAAACTTAGTTAATATGTAAAAAAGGGATTTTAAGAAAAAATTTCCAATTGTTATTTAGAACTGTTATTCTGAGTACTTACTAAGTCACCTTCTCGGTAGGGGGGTGCCCCCAGGCCACTCACCGCGGCAAAAGCGTGAGGATAGGGGAACGCCCTACAGATATGTAGGGTGTCTCCACTGAATAGGAGGCGCATACCAAGGGGAGACCTAGCTCCTGGCGTCTATAATTGAAACTGAGACACCCTCACCAGCGGGTCATAAATGGAGGTGGAGGAGGAAGAAGAATCCTTTGATTCAGACTGAGCTGGCCTCACGAATTTGTGAACACGTCCCGTCAGCTGCAAACCTTCTCCTAGCAATTGGTTAAATTGCATGGTACTGCAGGATACCATCGTGGGAGGATCCTCTATGGAGAACAACTACGAAAGGGCGGATAATCCGGACACGGACAACGATCTCTGCAAGTTAACGGAGAGGAGAGGCTTGCCGTCGTCTACTAATCCGCCAAAAAACCTCTTTTAACCTATTGATGAATTTGAAAAAGCGATTAGTTACAAAAACCAGTGCTATCGCGTCCAGGTTAACCGACGAAGACCATACGTTAAGAACTACCACGTCCGGCGCAACGGACGATGTGACGAAGGTGAATTGCGTGAATATGACAGCTCCAATCCTGGATGTCATTGTATTACCAAAAGCCACCCTGTTAGTTCGTACCCTCAACACCAACCGGTATACCTGGGACGTTATTGGTTCATTTGAAACCCACCTCCCATTCACTGGTGAAGAGAAACATGGCGACGCAACCCTTATTCTCACTACATGTAATGATGGGTCACATCGACAGGGAGTCGGCTTTCTTCTGTCCAGGAGGCCTAGAAAATCTCTGATGTCTGCAACTCCCATATATAAACGGCCTATTATGATCCGGCTGAAAGGATCCCTGTCAATATTATGGATATCCAAATTTATGCCCCTGAATCCAGTAGAGACGATGAAGAATCTGAAATTTTCTGAATCTCCAGCTTTAAAGTCTAGTCGATTCTGTCCCGAAAAAGGACATATTCTTTTCATTAGTGATTTTAATGCCACTGCTTGGCATGGGCCAAGCGGGTCATAAAGATTTGATGGGAAAATTTGGCCATGGGCTACTAAACATTAAACGAAAACGTCTAATAGAATTCATCTAAGACAGCTCTTTAGTCATAACGAACACACTCTTTAAGCACAGATTCTGAGGTAAAACTACCTGGAACTTCCCTGATGGAGGAATTTAAAATATCATCGACTAAATCATTGTGTCTGGAAGTTAGAAGTCGTCCGTCACTGATGCGGTCACTTTAGCTGGTGGTGACTTTGACAGTGACTACTCCCTTGTAACGTCTAGCTTCAGAACGAGACTTAAAACAACCTCGCAGCTGTATAGGAGGCACCCCAAATTTCCTGAGTAGATTTCCTGAATTATAAAGAAACTCGAACAGCCTACATAACCACCCTATCTGACACGATCTCGGAGCCCACTTCAAACTTCCCACCACCTCTGCATAAGAGTGACATTGACAACCTGATGACTAGCACGACGCAAATTGTCCGTGATTTTGCTCTCTCCACACCAGGTGTTCAGAAAGATAACCAGAAGCACTGGATCACAGACAATATCATTCATCTGTGACGAAAAGTGCAACATCGCCAACAAGCTTGACAGAGAAAGCAATACACCCTGCTCACCGCGCTTTTGTTAAAGAAAAATATGATCAGTGTGAAACGGCTTTTTAGAAAGGAGACTCGCACTTCATGTACAGAAGAGTAAGGGAACTGGCTAAAAAGAAGGACCTTTGGACATGCTACCTTCTTGACTAACACAGCAACCATATACAACCCACAGATGGAATCCGATCTAGATGGAAAGAGCACCTTAAGAATACATTAAATTCAGCCATCCTTCCTGATTCAGCTGCTCTATCCGGTATCCCTGTAATCGCTACGCTCTCTTTCAATCTGAAATTGAAGCCGCCATAAGAGACTTCTGAAAGTTAATTGCGAGCCCCTCGTTGTTTTTATCATAAAGCCACCACAGCTGCCTGGGAGTAGATTACTTAGCCACGACAGTTCCTCTTCATAAGAAAGGCTCAAAAGCAGTCTGTGACAACTGCCGACCGATCAGTCTGACCAGTCGGTTAGAGTGTCATTAGTCTAGAGTGTGGGTTACAATTGGACCGGGTCGCTCCTTACCTAAAGTTCGCAGCCACGAAATGTTTGGCATGACACTAAACCATATGATGTGATCTTTTAAAATGGCATTGCCAACAGAGATAAAATCGTTATTGTTGAAATGCTAAATTCATCCAAATGATTCCCTATATTCTCAATAATTAACTTGTTTTTTTCTGTATTATTTTCTTTTGAAACTGGTTCGAAAACTGCCAGGTGTAATTATCTTTGGAAATGAAAAGATTGTAATATTTGAATGTTTACGGACGAAAAGCGCTGTGAGATTTAGTTAGCTAGTTATGCTTGATTATTTTCGAAATTCAACACGGTAACACTGATAATAATAGGACAATGCCCTAAAAACTTTATAATATTGGAACAATCAAAACAGAAAATCTTAGAAAATCGTTGTGACCAGGTATAGATAGACCTAAGATAAGACCAGAGGACAAAAAAATCTTTTTATTTTGATGTATTTGATCAGGGAGGAGGCCCTAGATTTTGAAAAGACTCTTTTTTGGCGTTTTCATTGAAAAATAACAGACCTTTCTAGATTTTTTCTAGGACCTTTCTAGACCTTTCTAGAATTAATTTTTTCGTAAGTTCATTAGAAAACGGAAAAAATCCTTGCCCCCTACATTTTTGTGACTCAACGCTCTTGTCCTAGATACTGTTAACGACTTCAAAATACATGGCGTGAGCATTGGAAACACAGCCGCCGACAATTAAGTAGGCCAGTGTTCTGCCATCTACATTTTAACCATACCAGATGGTAGTAAAATCACGTCGTCTATGACATTTCATGAAACGCTAGTTTAATATCCAACGTTCTCAAAAATAACAAACTGAGCATATTGGATCACTTCACTTCCTCCTATCTCACTGGGATCCTTTTTTGAAAAGTATTTCTAATATTTTGACTAATACATTTTCTTCCAAAATATGCTTTGCCCTCTTTTCTTGCTTAGAGAAATAACGGAAAGCCGGAACTGGTTGTATTAAAAAACATACATAATAATGATTATATATTAACACATCTACATAAAGTCACGCTGTATATATTTACAAACAGTTAAAGAAAGTAATTTCAATATTTATGGTTATGTAGATCCTATAGAACAGCATTCTTTAACCTTTTTACGGCTCTGGACCGGTAGAAAGTGGGCAAATATCATATAGACACAGTTGACATCTGCGGGTAGCTCCGCGGACATCCGACTGTTTGCAGACCCGCCACTGGTCGAAGAACAAGATGAAACAGGCTAGTTCTCATTATATAATACAAAAATTATAAAAGTCATGCAAATGCAACCTTATAAGAAAATCGAAATATATTTTCTTGTGATTATTATCTCTTCTAATCAGCAGTTGTACTAAACCAATTCTGCTCAAGTCATCCTCAGGGCTATACTGTGGTGTTTATCCTCCCCATAGTATAGTGCAGACGGTTTGATATCATCTATTTTCCCTTCTTGTTTTAGTTTTATTTTTGTGTTTAAAGCTTTTTCCAATAGGCAATGATTAGAAGTCCTCCAAAAAAAAAGTCCCCCCAGATCCCAAATCAAATTCCAGTGAAAGTGTCATAGTGAAAGATACCCATCCTGGCTGGTCAAGCACCCTATCTCAAAGTTCTACTGATAGCTCCAATTCGGAGAATAGGACAATGATAAGTGTAGGGGCTAATGTAACCATAAATGATGATAATGGGTTTCAAGAGGTCCTCTCTAGAAGTTCTAAAAAAAGGAAAAAAATCTCCCCAATTAAAAGCATTTCCCCTCTCCCTGCCCAAGATCCTCCCTCCAAAAACTTAGGAATTTACCTTAAAATTACTCCCACTACCCCCTTTGAAATAAAAATGATCACTGCAATAAGAGTTGCAATTTTTAAATTGCTAAAATCAATGTTCTCTCTTAACATTAACCGTGATGGATCTCTGCTAATAGCTGTAGAAGATCAGAAATCAGCAGATACAATAATTAACCTTAAATCCCTTCTGAATACCCCAATTATTGCATCTAATTGGAACCCAAAACAATCACCAACAAAAATAGTAGTTTATAATGTTCCCCCAGAGATATCTACTCAGGAGTTGAAAGAAGGCCTTTCAGATAGGGCTGGAAACACAATCCCAGTTGAGGATGTTACCCAACTTGGAAAACCTAACTCTAATGGCCTAAAAACTAGTAGATCCTTCTTATTCACACTGAAGGATAAAATTGATATCCCAGAAAAATTATTCCTATTTGGGCAAATCAAACCACACAAGGAATACAAACCTAAGCCTATTCAGTGTCAGAAGTGTTTCAAACTGGGACACACGACAAACAAATGCAATGAAATTCTCCAAGAGTGTAGTAATTGTAAATCTTTCCATCCTAAAGAGCTGACAACTTGCAACAACACTCAGCCTACATGCATCAATTGCAAAGGCCCACATGAATCTACAAATAAATCATTATGCCCTGCATACAAGAAAAGAGCTCTAACACTCCAAATATCAACAGAGAAGGCCATCCCATACCCCTTTGCAGCAATGGAAGCAAATGCTGCCCAACAATACCAAATAAAGCCTGTAATGAAACCAACCAAAACCCCCAAGTCAAATGCCCCCAATGCATCAAGCACCCCATATAAAACACCATCTTCTAAGCCCCCTAGCTCAAATCCCTATCAGAAGGAATCACCAAGCCAACAAGCCTCCTTGTCCGGTGAGATGAGGCCAACCCGGCCCTCCCTCCCAAGAAGAAACAAACCAGAAACACTACCAGGAATCAATCCCTTAACCAACAAACAGGATGCACTACCAAAAATGCAATCCCCAAATATATGCTTATTCATTCTAAACTGTAATGCAGTTCAGGCCATGAACATACATCAACTACAGAAAACAAAAATTATTGCAGAATTGGCAAAAATCTACATCCCAGATGATATGCTCATTCAAGCAAAAAAAGATCTTGCTTTACTCTTAACAAAGCTGAACATTGATACACAGTCATATGAAGAATAAATCAACAACACAACATTTATCAATACTCCAATGGAATGTAAGATCACTCACAGAAAATAAGCTCAATGAACTAATATCATTTATGAATAATAATTCAATTAATATTGCTTGCCTCCAGGAAACTCATTTAACCCAAAATCAACAAATTAAGTCTCTGGGATATACTATCCTGAGAAAGGATAGATCTTCAGAGAGAAAAGGAGGTGGTGTAGCTTTATTAGTTAATAATAATATAAAATTTTGTGGCATCAATTTTCCAGATTTTGAAAATGATGTTGATGTAATTGGTATAAGTGTTTGGCTGAATAATTTAAAAACCTACATAATAAGCTTCTATAACCCTAATGGCCAAACTACAGATGCCAAGGATTTCTTTAATTATATAAATAATTCTAATATGTTAAAAAATATCATTATTTGTGGTGATTTCAATGCCCACAGCCTTTTGTGGGGGAATAAACCAGCAAATAAAGCTGGTAAATTTATTGAGCATATGACTTCAAATAATAATGAATTCGTTGTTGCTACCCCTCCAAACCTGAATACTTATTTCAACCCCAAAAGTGGCAATTTCTCCACAATTGACCTACAAATTGTGTCTTTAAATTTTTTGAACAAAATTTACATAAATGAAATTGATAGTCTATGTACAGACCACTTTGCTATAGTTTGCTCCATAAATGAACCTGCTGAAACTTCATCTCATACATCCAAATATATCAACACTAAAGCAAATTGGTCTATTTTCCAAAATAAGCTAAATGATGAAATTACAAGTTTCACCCAAAGTTCATGCATTTCTAACACAACAGTTGACACACATGCTGAAGCGTTGACATCTTTACTAATAAATACAGCTAATCATGCTATCCCCAGGACAACACCTAAGAAAACATTCCCTAAACAAATTCCTAAAGCATGGTGGATAAATGAGTACCTAAATAAATGGAGGATAAAAAAGGCAGCTAGGACAGAATTCATAAAAAAACCAACACCTACTACATATTTAAAAAAATTACAAGCAGAATCTAATCTAAAAAGGACTATAATAGATGCTAAATATATAAATACTGGAATAATTTTGCAAATAATCTCTCCAGAGAAACAAATGAGCCAATTATACATAAAGTCATAAGCCACATATGTGGGAAAAAGACTTCTCCCAACCCACTCCTGTATGAGCTTATACATAATAATACCCATTATGACAATGATAATGAAAAGGCTAACCTATTTGCAACTCTTTTTGTTAATAAGCTAACATCAAATAATCACCCACCAAGTGCACCCACCATTGCACCCACCAAGTCAAAAATAATCCAATTTCACCGGAAGCGAAACCATGTTAATGCAAAACTAACTCTAAATAAAACAACTATTCCAGAAGATAATAATATTAATTACCTAGGTCTCATGCTTGACCAAAAACTTAATTTCCACCTCCACATTTCAAACACAATAAAAAAATGTTATAGAAAAGCAAATATACTAAAAAGACTTCTTTCCACACCCTGGGGTTGTAAGGAGAAAACCTTACTCCAGTTTTATAAATCACATATAAGACCCCATATTGACTATGGGCTCATTGTATATGGTGCATGTGCAAAGACCCAGATGCAAAAAATTGAAACAACACAAAATGATATAATACGTCTCATATTTGGTCTTAGGAAACCCACAAGCACCAAGTTTCTGCTTATGGAGAGTGGATTAACAACAATAAGGGAGAGACGTAGCTTTCTCTTGATAAAACATCTTACAAAAATTGAATCAAATAGCTCACACACATTACATAATTGGTTAAGAAATCCAGCCATGTATAGAGGTATTGCAGATGAGTATGCCAATATTCAAAAGAAGTTCCCTGTACCAGCAAAGTCTATTGCACCTACTTTCCCTCAATCCCCCCCATGGAATTGGTCATTTCCCAAAATAAATACTGAATTTTCAAAATGGAATAAAGATTTAACCCCATTGCTTTTGTCCAGAAAAAATTTGCAGAACTTAATACAATTACCTATAAAAATCACTTCCAAATATTTGTTGATGGGTCAAAAATGAATGAGAAGGTTGCAAGTGGTGTTTTCCTTCCTCACCTGAAAATTGCAATGGGCGAGAGATTATTTAATAATTTGTCTATAATGTCTGCTGAGTTAAATGCCATAATCGTGGCATTAGAACACCTTAAGCAAAACCAACCTTTGATTGAAAATTCGAATAATATTATCATCTATTCCGACTCTTTATCAAGCCTTGAGTTGCTGGCCTCAGCTCCTCAATATAAGTTGGACATTGACACTTATCATTGTCACAGTATTATTGATAATCTTGCTTCAAGTGGCATAAAAACTTACTTTCAGTACATTCCTAGCCACTCTGGCATAAGTGGTAATCATCAGGTTGATGAAATAGCAAAAAATGCTATAAATATTGACCAGCCAAGTGGGAGACCAATCCCAATTAGAGATATTTACCGATGGAGGCTATCAGATATTAATTTTAATAAGATTAATCCTATCCTTTCCCCCTTTCCCAATAAGTATCTTTCTAAAATTTATCATAGAATTCGTTCTGGAACAAATGGACTAAATTTCCTTGCATTCTCATATAAGCTTTCTAATTCAAGTGGTTCAATTCCCCTGTCCCCTCTTTGCAGGCATTGTAATATGAATAATGAAACAATTGACCATTGCCTATTTGAATGTAATATGCTGACGTCTGCACAACATACCTTGCTTTGTAAACTGTTAAAATACTTCAAACACCACAAAATCCCACTATCAGCCAAGAGCCTAGCCAACTATACCTGCACACAGAGCATAGAAATCGACATCTATCATCTTATATTTGAACTCCTAGAGTCGAAAGATCTGCTGAAAGATATCTGAATATATCTAATAAATATGAGGCAATCAAGCCAGTAGCTCTGTAGCCCACAGAGTGAAGCAAAAGGAAAAGGGCTAAATAGTTTTACTGAAAAGCCCGCCTGCTGTCAAATAGAAGAAGAAATAATACGTATATCTATTGCAAACCGTTGATCAGAGCCATTCCTAGGGTTGGTGGTGCCCGGGAAAAAATTAATTACACTGCCTCCCTCCCGACTCAAGTAAAAAGGCCGAATCAAAGTGAAAAATTTGATCAAAGCGGCAGCCCCCAGCCACAGCGCCCGGGGCAGCTACCCCGGTTGCTCTGTGCCTTTGAACGCCTCTGCCGCTGATTCCTAATAACAGTCAAAAATCCAAACGCATACCACTATGATGATAAACATGAAACATGCAAGCTCTTATATTTTACTAGAGCCAAATTAATGACCCCGAAAAATCATTGGCCCAACTTATGGCCTCTTGAAAAAACCTGAAAAATGCTAAGAAAAGCCCCGAACAAACTAAATATTTTGAAATTTCAGCCTTCTTTACATAATTTTAGCAAATATTCAAGCTTGCAAGGAACAATTTTTCAACCTGTTCAAATTGCTGTTAAATCCCAACTAGCAATAGAATCTTTACCAAATAGAGGATAAGGTATAATGCCAAAACGCATATTCCGTAGAGTATACAGAATACCTTGTTCCTGTAGAAAAATGTACGTGGGCAGAACACAGCAAAATCCTTCCATACCATAGCATACTATTTGTTCAAACAAAAATAATTCATAATTTTAATTGATAATTAAAATTGATAATTTTTAACTAAAAAAAAAATAAATAAATTCTGTTGGACTCTTACAGTTCTTGGGAAAACAACAAATGTTAAAATAATTATATATGGGAGGGTTAGTAATCATTAAAAGAGAGGTCAAAACGTCAAATACTTTAAAGAATGACCTTCTGCATAATCAGCCCATAACAAGTATGACCCTTAATAAAGGTCAAAATGAAATGAACTCAGGATAGAGTCTATAGGCTTCGGCTAGATTATCAAACCAAAAAGATCCATGCAATTTATAAAACGCTATAAAGTTTTCTTGACCTGTATTTAATTATATTATTTTAAACCAAAGGCATTTGTAAACAAATAGGATATTAATTTTCACTGTGATAGATCTCATTAAAAAATCAAAGAAGGGACCTGTATCTGCTGTTGCATTTTTGGAATATAGCCTTCCAAAAAGACAGAATAGTTATCTTGATATTGTTTGATTTTTGTTATGAACAGTTGTCATATTGGATATCATTAATATTTCAGTTTTCTTTTTGTTTATCACCTGTGTTTTTTATGTGTTTTCTTTGTCCTTTATTTATATATTCTGTTTAATTGTTTTTAATAAGTTCATTACTAGTTTTGTTGGACACAAAAATTGTAAATTTTATATGTTACTAATTTGTGCTAATTTCTTATTGACCGGTTTTGTTGGACACAAAAACTGTAAATGTTATATGCTACTAATTTATGCTAAATTTTTATTAACCATTTTCATGTTTGTTAAATTTCTTTTTTGAATAATTTTTAATAATAATTTTTAACATGCGAGGCGATTTCGGCTCTATTCGAGCCTCTGATAGTGTTTTGTTAGTCTCTCTCTTTTATTAACCTATGCTAGTTAGTCTTGAAATCGCTTCTTAAACTCCATATTGCGCTTTTTTAACCTTTTGCTGGCTTATTTATGCTTCTTTTTTAAGACTAGCATGAGATATTTCATTGGTATCTATATTGCAAAATTAGCCTCAGATTTGAAATAAAAAAAAATCGCAGAAATTCTTTGATACAAATTGTTGTCATACTTGGAAGTCATCTAGCTTTGCATTAGGATCCCCTTGTTGCAATTGCAGCATCAATCAATAAATACCACACTTAGAAGGAAGGATAGATATAGGGTAAATCCCCTTGTTGCAATTGCAGCATCAATCAATAAAAACCACACATACAAGGAAGGATAGATATAGGGTAAATGGGTAATTTTCTCGCAGTAACTTATAATCTTTTGGTTTATGACTCTTGCTTGGTGACTTACGACCGGTCCCGAAACGACTAAAAGCCGAAAGAGATGCAAAAAGTCAAAATTTATGAGGTTTCTGTTTCACTGTTTGGTATTTTAGATCCTATCACCCTTGATAACACGGTTGCCACAGTATGGTTTGAACTCGAATCCTTTCAGTTAGAAGATTATCATGATTTTATTAATTTTATAATTGATAAAACAAAACACCATATGATGATTGTGATGATAAATTTGACAAGCAAAATTAGTTTCAAGTCACAATAATAATAATAATAATAATAACAATAATTTATTATTAGCAAAAAAAAAAAAAAACAGGCCGTAGAGAACAGTATTCTTGATTACACTCAACAAGAAAAATAACATAAATATCACGTTTCACTCATTGATGTCAACGCTTCATTTACATATTTACATAACTGCCTGATTGTCCTTTTTACAGTCGTTTTCAGGATCCCCGGGAACTCCAAGTTACCACCCTCAAAATACTTTCCCCTTAATAGAGAAAGTTGCTGGCACTCGGCGAGAATATGGGCCACATCCTCAATACCTAGGTTACATCTAGGGCAAGAGTAATCCGCATCTGCATCTGGGGCCACCCTCTTTCTTTCAAATACTCTTTTTCTATTTTTCAGTGGCAGGCAATTCGCTCGGATCCGAAACCAAGTCCTCAATGTCTCCCCCGGTAATACTAGTTCAAAATAATATTCAAATCCAATTATCTCTTTTACTTGGGAATAAAACTTCAATGTTTCAGGTGTTTTTAACTGCCTGGATCCACATTTGGACTTCCTGGTCTTCTATTCTTTCTACAATCATAGCCAAAAACGGCTCACCCTGATCTGAGGGTCCTAGCTCATTCCAAATATAGGATAATCCTAATCCATCTAAAACATTTTTTATCTGATACGGCCACAATCTTTTACGTTTCGACCGTAGCGTCTCCACTTAAGCTGATTTTGCTAACCTATCTTCTGGCAGACTTAGAACTTTTAGCCAGTACCGGATCGTCTGTGCTAATCTACTCATTCTCAGCGAAAATATACCTAGGTCACCTTTTATTGCCTGATTGTGGGTCGTTACGTAAAGACCAATTAATCTTTTAAAGTGTTGCATTCCAATTGTGCTGCCGGGTCATGCCCACAGAGTTCAGCTCCGTAATGGATAGTAGGTAAAACTTTAGAATTAAAAACATATTTATGCATTTTTAGATCTTTTATACTTGAAAGCCTTGAATTACGTAAAATGGCAGCTGAAACTGCTTTCCCTCTCTTAATCATCTCTTTTACATGATTTTTCCATCCTCCTTTTGCTGAAAGTATTACTCCCAAATATTTAAAATTCTCGCTCTCTTTTACTTTTTCACCTTTATCATAAAATTCTACTTTTTGATCATCATTATTCACACGAATTCCTCTAAAAACCACAATCTCAGTCTTTTTGATATTCAACACTAGTTTCTTTCTATCTGAATATTCTTCTAATATACTCAATAAGATTTGGAGCTCCTCTGGTGACTTGCCTATCAACACCCCATCATCAGCAAAAAGCAACAGAGATAACGTCAGGTTCCTTAGTGACACCGTAGGGGCCCATACCTTTTTAAAATGGCCAACAATATCATTTATATACAACGTGAACAACCTAGGCGAAATACTACTACCCTGTTTTACTCCTTTTCTAATTTCAAACGGTGACGATAATCCCTTCCCTAAAACTTTAACTATACCAAATGTCTTTCTATACATATTAGCTAATATCCTAACGAAAAGTCTTGGTAAGCCTACCTTTAACAGTTCTAAGCACAGGAAAATCCTATCAATACTGTCGAAGGCCTTTTCTAGATCTAAAAATGCAACGTACAACCTATTCTTCCCTTTTGCATATTTCTCTACAAGCGCCTGTAGGACTAAGACCCTATCAATAGCATCATATCCATCTCGAAACCATGCCTGCTCCTCCTTCAAAATCCTATATTTTTCTAACCAATGAGCTAATCTAGCATCTAGTATTCTTTCTAATATTTTGCTAAGACTAAGCACTAAAGATATCGGTCGATAAATACTGTGATCCGCTGGGTCTCCCTTTTTGAATAGCAGCAAAATCAAGGATGTTTTCTACGGCAAGGGCCATTCTCCGGAAGCCAGAACTGAGTTGAATATAGCCAAGAAGATGGACATAAATAGAAGTTGGAATTGTTTCAAGATCTTTTTTGGGACTCCATCGCTACCAGGTGCTGATCAACCTTCCATGGCGCTTATGCATTCTTCGATTTCTTCTTTCGATGTGGGTTTTATCATATCATAATCATGTTCTTTCAGAGGGAGACTGGTCTCATTCTCTGTATTCGATAATTCGTCGCTGAACCAGCAGTCCAACGAATAGTCTTCCTGAACCGCGTCGTTGTAGTATCTCGGACATGTTTTCGGGTCACTTTGATAGTGTTTAAAAATTATTTTGTATGTGATGGCTTTGTGGCCTTTGCGACATCTTTCATAATTCTAGCTGTGTGGCCTTTGCAGGATATATCTACTAGACTAGCTCAAATAAGCTGACTTGAAGGTATCTCCCTATATTTCTAGAATTACGCAAAATTAGAAAATTCTTATATATACAAAAAATAAATGTTGGTTTTGGTACAGCAAAGTTTTAAGAGCTAGGCTATGTTGAAAATAGAAGACTGATAATCAGGCTATCAATTATTTTTCATCAGCAATGATATTAATCAGACAGTTTGTGGTAGTGGTCTGTAAGTAAGCAGCGACCTGGGCTAATAGTAATCAAAATACTAAGAAGTGAAGATTTGACATCAACAATTAAGCCAAAGTTTCTAGAAACACCTATCTGTCAACAATATTTTGACAAAGGGTAACATAGCCTTTGTATCTTTCGAAGAGTTGTTTATTCTAGAGTATGATGTCAAGTCTGACCGACTGACGTATCACTGACTTATCCTCCGTGGTTTGTTTTTTACGAGGTTCCAGCAAAGAAAAAGAAGAAAGCTTCTTGTCTATGAGTGATATATTAGTAAGAAAAGCTAAGTTTTAACACAATTATAAAAGGAACTTTAGCAGTCTATAGTACTAAAACACGAAATGTTAAGTCTCCTTCCATTCTATATCTTAAATTTCAATTCCAAAGGAAATAAATGAATGGTAAATGAAGGAAACAACATCATTTAAAACTTACTCCTAGTGTTACGTTATTGATCATAGAATCAATAATTATTTCTACTACTACTAACAACTCACCGCAGCACCAAGTCGCCTGAGACCAACGCTAGCCTGAAACCACACGAAGATCGAAATGAATACCCATCCATTTGGATCATCCAAGTCAAAACTTCTAATGGGAGAATCAAGATCTCCCATCTAGAGGAACAAGGAAAATCACTGCTTCGCACGAAAAGCATTGATGTGTCTCCTTTTTTAATTCTCTTTTTTTTTGTCGCCACCAGTAAGGCAATGAAAAATCAAAGTGATGCATAAGGGCTCTCCCGAAAGCTAATTTTTTATCTATGTGCTTTTTTAAGCTGCAAAGATAATTCAAAATGAGGAACGATGTTGCCACTATACACATAAAACATTCTGAAAAAAATATTCCGAAAAGCCGACTCGGCTCAATAGTGACCGAAACTCTAAAAACTGGATTTCGATATCAACAGATACATCAAAAGCACATGTTAATTATGCTGATTCAAAATATATAAGATTCTTTATGTTTAGTGTTACTCATCAAAAGCTACAAGTCTGAGAAACGTTTTTGATTTTCAAAAAAGGGGGGAAATACCGCCGATAAGTCAAGGAATCTGAATGACAATCACAGAATCAGATTTAGCGTATTCGAGAACTCTACTATAGAGGTTTCAAGCTCCCATTTGCAAATATATAGAATTTTGTATTTTTGAACTATTATGTATTTGTATTTTGGAATTAAAGAACGATGCTGCCACTAACCATACAAAAAAGATTGAAAAAATCTGGGTCACACTTATCGATAATCACAATTGCGTCATCTGCCATGATCTAGTAAAGAACAAAATCAAGCACATGATAACGAAGATTTAGAAACCGGTTTTGAAACACAAATTAGAAAGCAGGCCAACATCATGGTTGTCCCACTATAGCCCATGGTAACTGAAAATTCAGAAACGCGTTTAAAAAAAATTATTTCCAAGTGATTTGAAGATGGTTCAGAAAAGGTAACAATTATGCTGATTATTCTTAATAATAAAAATTGGTTGCGAAAGCAAATTTGTGGAATTTACAAAAATAACCTGAAAGCTAAAAAAAACTGGTGTTAGATTCAAACAAAAACTGCACTGTTGGAGTCACTATAGCTGGAAACCCCATTTAGGAAAATTACAGTCCCTCATCTGGAGAAGCAAGGAAAACTTCGTTTTCACGCGGAACGTTGTGATATGTCTCCTTTTTTTCGACGCTAGCGGGGTGCAAAAACATAATAGAGATAACATTGAAAGGGAATTACGGCCATGTAATTGAAAAAAGGTAACATTAACATAAATTACAATTTTTGACAAAAACGGCGTCTTTTTATGCAAAACGATATATGAAAGGAGATATAACACACGTTTCTTTTGAAAAGATAATGCATCGTCACACATTTATCTTTCAAAACTTGCTTTTCTCGGGCATGACGTCATATTTAGGGACTCTTCTGCCTGGTTTTCTGTGGTTCGTTCTTTACTGCTCCAACTATGAAAAAGCCTAAGATCTTTTCCTGTGTGTTATATACAGACATCATGGTTGCCCCCTTAGAAGTAACCTAGTAAAAAAAAACCTTTGGTTAGAAGTAACCAAAGTAAATAAAAAAGCACATAGTAAGCGAAGATTTGAAAAAAATAATTAAAGATTGAGAGTAAAATGAAAGTCATTATATTATGAAAGCAGCAATTGTCCTCTGCACGACAGGGTGGTTGCCTATGCGCTGAACCATGGTTGCAGCACTAGCTGCAACGTAGTAAAAATCGAATTACGGAAGAACGGAAGGACGCCCCATAATAACCAAAATTTAGAAAAGCGTTTTAAAGAATGGTAACTATTATCACGATTAGTTTTAATAGTAAATGTTTATTTAGAAAACGAGCTTATGGGACTTTTGAAAAATAGCCTGAAACACTAAAAAAATGCCGTCAGATCGAAACAAAAAGCACACCATTGGAATCGCAACGTCCGAAAACTCCATACCGGAAACCACAGTATATAAATAATAGACATATTTGAAAATCGGTAATTAGAAGTGCAATGTTTTTATTTGATGTTTTTAGGAATTACAAGTAGGTTTTGAAGTCTCGGGTTGGTTTCAAAGGCATTTTGAGAAAGTTTCTGCCAAAATACGTGTTCTAGTGTAATTGGACCGCTGACACATACTAACACTAGTAACCCGATAATGAAAGAGTATGTGGGAGGAGCTGTTTGTACGCACCAAGAATGAAAAGCCAGAAATCGTCTGCGGTGAACTTGCTGTTAATTATCTTTACACAATGCCGGAAACGTACAGCCTCCTGGATTAAACAGCAAGAAAAAAGATTCTTTTTTGCATGGGTAGCACTAATGCCTCTTTTTACCCCTATTTTTCTCCATTTTCAGGAAAAAGGTCATTCAACCCCCTGACCTTCTTCAAATGCAAAAAAAAAGGAAAAACTAAATGTACATATCTATAACTCTTAGCACCGCCCGATCTATATCTGCTGTATTTAACTAAAAACTGTGAAAATTGACATGAAATTTGAAAGCACATTAGAAACTTAATTTTTGGGTTGTTCTGTATATCACAAATCAAAAATTTGTAAAAACCTTCTATAAAATTAAATGACTTACCTTTAGCATTTGCTTTTTTTACCATCTTCACAAATGATCCAGATACTCTCAATAAAGTGCAGGTTAACAATCTTATTAGAAGAACTCTAAAACAAAACAAAAAAAAACATATAGCCCTACTCAACAACTCAAGACGCAATCACAAGAAAGGTGAAACGGAAAAGAAAATGAAGAATTACAATATAAAGCAGAAATTCTAACAAAAAGGAATTACTATTTATAATCACCTTAACTGAACTTAATATAACAGCATTTGCAAACATATTGCAAAAGAGGGAAAGAGCAGGAGGAAAAGGAAAGAGCAAGAGGGAAAGAACAGGAGGGAAAGGAAAGAGCATGAGGGAAAGGAAAGAGCAAGAGGAAAAGATCCGGACGGAAAGGAAAGAGCAAGAGGGAAAGAGCAGGAGGAAAAGGAAAGAGAAAGAGGGAAAGAGCAGGAGGAAAAGGAAAGAGAAAGAGGGAAAGAGCAGGAGGGAGAAAGGGTAAGAGGGAAAGAACAGGAGGGAAAGGAAAAAGCAAGAGGGAAAGGAAAGAGCAAGAGGGAAAGAGCAGGGGGAAGTAAAAAGCAAGAAGGGAGAGCAGGAGAATTGATTTGCGAGTGTGCTCACAGACCAGAAAATTCAGTGTTTAACCAAACATTTCCATCATGTTCTAGTCTTGATAGGCATGGAGGTTGTTAACCCTACTCATGTTAATTTTTGCTCGTTTTGAGTTTGACTCGGTCATTTATTAATTATGAGTTGTGGTAGTTTTACGCTTGGAAGATTATTTTGACTTTATTTCTTCTCATTTTTGGTTTAATGGAGCTCCTTACTTTTCTTTGAAAAGCTTGTCTTGAGAAAAAGAATTTTTTTAAATTAATTTTTTTTTTTCGTTTTTATAAGAATCCATAGTTTGGCTTGCTATTTATATGTTGGAGAGACTTTTTCACCAATGTTCAATTCTAACACAAATAGTTTAGTCTGATTTGATTTTCTACCTCCTCAACTTGACCTGAAAATAAAACGCAATATCATTCCCAAAAAATTATTTCTATGCTCTTTGATAACTTGGATACACTGACACTGTTATGATTTATTTAAACTGGAAAAACAGAAGTAGTAATAGCATTGGTCTCGAAAGTTTTCACTTAATACCCCCAATCGTTCTCGGTATATTGCTGAGGTGTCCTATTTGCAACCAAACACACAGTGCCTTTGATTTAGTTTTAAAGCATCATTAAGTTTTTAAGCATAATGGGCCGGTTACATAGTTGTGAGGAGGTTGACATGCCCAATATCCCTAGAAACATAGTTACTAGACCGTTCTACTGTGCTGAACAAACTGACTCTTTAAAAATTTTGACTGAATGTGATTGGAAAATAAATGGGCTTGGGAAGAGGGCTACTAACCCCCCAGCCTCTATTGACTCTTAAAAATGGCGCTATAACTTTTTGATTTAGTTCAGCATCCACCTAAACATTCCTTGAAAGCTTCACCTAAATCTCTAACCATGCGTAGTAGCAATGGTTGTAGTACCATTAGTAGCAGTATGTGCATAACACTTTTGGTTTTTTCAACATCCCCGTCAACACACGCTGAAAGTTTAAACTTAATACCATGAACCGGTCCAGAAGCATTTCTGAAACGTCCTCTTAACAACCTGTGTGGGCATGTGTTTCGATTTGGTTCCATACAGCTTCAATATTTCCCAATTTTTTTTGCCTTAATACCCTTAGTTTTAGAAGCACCGCTAGTAGTAAAAGCAGTAGGATTGATAATAGTAGCCTTAGCGTTAGTGGAAGTAGTAATGCTAGTAGCATCAGTAGTAGTATGATTAGAAGCAGTAGTAATAGAATGCAAATATTTTCTTTTGGTTAATTCAACATCTCTCACAAAAAGCCCTTGTAGTTTCACCTTCCCACGCCAAACTGTTCCTGATATTGATGTCACACCCTTTTGACAACCTGCACGCAGACGGCGTGTTGTGAGTAAGTCACTTACACCCCCCCCCAAAAAAAAAAAATCTTGAATACTTCACCTTCATAACCTTAGGCATAGTTGTAATAGCAGTCATGGTCGTAGTATTTGTATTACTAGTAGTAATATTTGTATTACTAGTAGTAGTATTTGTATTACTAGTAGCAGTATTAATAGTAATAACGGTAGCACTAGTGTCAGCAGCAGTATTAATGTATGGCCTTTACAAGTAGCTGCAACTAACTGCAGCACCAAGCCGCCTGAGGCCAACACAGCCACGCAAGCTCCTCCTCCATCACAACCTTTTCAAAGCATCCCTCTTCACACCTTCCCAAGAAGTTGCTATTTCCCTTAAGTCTTTCCTTACATTATCCCACCCCGATCGAGGGCAACCTGCTTTTTGGTTTACCCTTGATGATTGGCCGGAAAGGAAAATCTTTGGCAATTTGGCATCCTTCATCCACAGAACTTGCCCAAGCCATCTCAACCTTTCTCTCATTATAGCCCTAGAAAGCGGGATTGAACACACTCTTCGTAGATCCTACTGTTTGAAATAGGGTCAGTCAGTCGGGTACCCAAAACAATCCGTAGGCAATTTCTCTGGAAATATCTAGCAAATCTTAGCTTGCCGATATCCTAATCTTGGTTCGCAGACTAAGTCCAAACAAATGGAAACAAAACACAACTCCGCTTAACTCCTGATTTAACACGAAACGATCTACTAGCCTCATTTCCTACCTTAACCGCAGCAATTCTATTTTCATATATAGGTATCACTTTAGTGTATTTGTCTGGCATCAAACAGTTCGTGGTAACGAACTGCAAGTAAGGAGCGACCCGGCTCAATAGTAACCGAAACTCTATAAAACGAAATTTTGATACCAATAGATACACCAGAAGAATCAGATTTTTATGCTGGTTGCATATATATAAGTTTCATCAAGGTTAGTCTTACCCATCAAAAGTTACGCGCCTGAGAAAATTTGCCTTATTTTCGAAAAAAGGGGAAAACAACCACTAAAAGTCATAGAACTCTAATGAAAATCCCATTATCAGATTCAGCATATCAGAGAACCCTACTATAGAAGTTTCAAGCTCCTATCTGCAAAAATGTGGAATTTTGCATTTTTTGTCAGAAGAAAGATCACGGATGCGTGTTTATTTGTTTTTTTTCCAGGGGTGGTCGTATCGATCCAGTAGTCCTAGAATATCGTGAGAGGGCTCATTCGAACGGAAATTAAAAGTTCTAGTGCCCTTTTTAAGTGACCAAAAAAATTGGAGGGCAACTTGGCCCCCTCCCACGCTCATTTTTTTCCCGAAGTCACCCAATCAAAATTTTGAGATAGCCATTTTGTTCAGCATAGTCGAAAATCTAATTAATATGTCTTTGAGGATGACTTAATCTCCCACAGTTTCCGGGGGAAGGGCTGCAAGTTATAAACTTTGCCCATTGTTTACATATAGGCTAGTATTGGTTATTGGGAAGTATACATGTGTTTTCAGGAGGAATTTTTTCTAGTGGGGGGTCGGGGTCGGACTAGGGGTTACGGGAGAGGATCTTTCCATGGGAAATATTTCCTTGGGGGAAGGAGCATTTCCATGAAGGGGGTGCCAGATTTCCCAGCATTATCTAAAAAACGATCAGAAATTAAATAAAAAACAAGTTTTTTTCAGCTGAAAATAAGGAGCAACATTAAAACTTAAAACGAACAGAAAATATTACGTATATGAGAGGGTTCGCCCCCTAGTCAATAGCTAAAGTTTTTTAGTACTTTCAAAAGAGCTATCTATTCTAATTAAGCGGCCTTTGTGATTCAGGGGCTCGTGATTCGAACAAAATTCGAACTTTAGTGTAAAGAGTGAGGTATTGACTAGGGAGTGAACTCCCTAATATATGTAATAAAAACATACGAATATAGAAATTCGTTACGCAAGTTAATTCGTAAGTTACGTCAGAACAAAATTTCGAGAAAGCCAATTAGCCAAAAAAAGGAAAATTAATATGTGAATTTCGTTTTAAATATTCATGTACGGTGAGCCAAAATCAAAGCTGCATTAATTCAAAAACGTTCAGAAATTAACTAAAAAAAAAAAAATTTAACTGAAAGTAAGGAGCGACATTAAAACTTAAAACGAACAGAAATTATTTCGTATATGAAAGCGGCTGTCCCCTCCTCAATGCCTCGCTCTTTACGCTAAAGTTTGACTCTGTCTCACAGCTTTATTTTAAAAAAAAAAAAAACTTTAGCGTAAAGAGCGAGGCGTTGAGGAGAGGACAGCCCCTTTCATATAGGGAATAATTTCTGTTCGGTTTAAGTTTTAATGTCGCTCCTTACTTTCAGTTAAAAAAACTTGTTTTTTTTTTTAGTTAAAATCATACAAGAATAAGACTTTCGCTAAAGCTTGCTCACAATCTAATAAAACTGAGAACTAAAGGTGTTTGATGACTCAGGAACTTCACAATTATCAGACAGTTCGTGGTAACGATCTGCAAGTAAGGAGCGACGCGGCTCAGTAGTAACCAAAACTCTAAAAAACAGAATTTGGTATACCAACAGATATATCAATAGAATCTAATTATTATGCCGATTCCAAATACATAAAATTCGTTAAAATTAGTGTTACTCATCGAAGGCTACGAGCCTGAGAAAATTTGTCTGATTTTGGAAAAAAAGGGGAAAACCCCCCTAGAAGTCACAGTCTTCCTGAAAATCCCACCATCAGATTCAGCGTATCAGATAAGCCTACCGTAGAGGTTTCAAGCCCTTACCTTCAAAGTCTAGTATTGAAATAGATTTCAAAGCAAAAACTATATTTGAATTGTTTACGTATAATATTTGTTATTGGGAAGTATGCAAATATTTTTCGGGTGGGGGTGAATTTGCTTCTGTTTTTTTTTTAAATGGAGCAAATTAAAAAAAACATGTTTTTTTTAACTGAAAGCAAGGAGTAATATTTAAACCTAAAACGAACAGAAATTATTGCGTATATATGGGGATCACCCCCTTTTTAATGCCTCGCTCTTTACGCTAAAGTTTGAATTGTTGTTCCAATTTTTTAAGAACGACTCCTGAAACACAAGGGTCGTTGAATCAAAACAATAAAAAGCTTTTTTAAAAGTACTAAAAAAAAACGGCATGAAGAGCAAGATATTAAGGAGGGGGCAACCTTTCCCCTCATATACGTAGTAATTTCTGTTCGTTTTAAGTTTTAGTGCTGCTCCTTACATTCAGTTGAAAAACTTGTTTTTTATTTAATTAATCTAGGAGTAAAAACTATAGTATTATAAAATTATAGAGGCTAATGCCTCTATAATTGGCGCACTCACTTTTATCACCTTTATTGGACAGGGGTATAATTAGGGTTCTCCTAAAATGGCTAGGAACTTCCCCCTTTTCAAAAATCATATTCTTAAGCTCCAGTAACTTATTTCCAATCTCATAACCACCATATTTTAGAAACTCATTTACCACACTATCATTACCTGGGGCCTAGTTATTTTTAATCCTTTTAGTACTGTAGCTAATTCTTGCTCACAAAATAAATCTTCCTCCAAATCCAAGGTGTCACAAACTTTTTCATTTTCCTCAGGGGCAAATCTACAACATTTTTATTGGGAGGGGGCAAGAGGGGTCTACTTTCGGATATTCAAGGAGCATGGGCTATATAATAAATTTCTCTCCATATTGCTTGGAGGGGCAACCCCCCCCCTTGCCCCTCCCAAACGACGCCCCTGATTTTCCTCTATGATAATAGATTGTATGTTTCTTCTGTGATAAATGATAATAGTTGTCAAAGTACAGGCCAAATTTTTAATTATAAGGTATTATAATCGAATTATTTTAATCTATTTATTTTTATTTTTTAACCTATTTTTACTTAATTGCTTAATTTAACATTTATTAATTGTTTTCATTCATTAACTGCACCCTCTACTTTATTTTAGTAAAAATGAAATTAAAAAATGATTATAACCGTAAGATAATTTATTTAAAACGTTGTGGCCCTAAAATATCAGCGCCAGGGGCAAGTACTCCCTCTGTCTCCCCAACTCTAAAACCGTTTGGTAAAATACTCGGATTCTAAGAGTAGATTGGAGTTCAACCGATACTGTGGCAACATAGTATTTGGTAATTAGTATACGGTTTTATCCCCTCTTCTTATTTTTATTAATTTTTTTACTCTATTTTTTGGTGTCTTGTTGTTTTGTGATTCCATTCTTTTTGCTTCTCATCTCTTCTGAAGACAACTTACGTGATACTGGAGATATATTCACGTGTCTGTTTATCAGAAATAAACCAAAATCAATAATTACGGCTCTAATAATTACGGCTTTTAGTTTTAATTTGAATTTTCTTAAAGAGTCTTTAATTGCCATAATGTCTGTTTTATCATTGCACACACAATCGCTCGAAAACAGCCACTTTTATCAAAATAGCAAATCAACTAATAAAGAATTAAAACCAGAATTAGGCAATCAGAGGAAATTAGTACAATGAAGACAAGATTATAACAAATTGATTCAAGAGATAAGGCATGACCTTCAGATTTGTGCTTAATTCCTAAAGGTTTTCAGCAGCGTTGTCAATACCAACACTTTACAACTGTAGAAATTTGTAAATTTTTTGGTACGATACAAATTTTTCAGTACAGTTTTGGTTTTATTTGCTCATTTCTAACTCGAATATCTCTTCAAGCTTTAGTTTATCGAAAATGTTCTTCTTTTTATGGCAAATTTTTAGCTATTTGATTAAATTGATTATTTGTGGTACAACTTTGGTTGGAAAATTTGTAAATTTTATTTCAAAACATTTACAATACTGGTTTTTAGTATGTTTTTGAATTATCTTTGGTGGGAACGAGTCAAATTTTTCTAAAATTGGCACTAACACCTGTTTTTCTTAGAAATCTAAAATACAGGTTATTGCTCTTAGCAATAACCCTTCAGATTTGTTATATAGAAAACCAATGTTGAATAAATGGAAACTGACCAATAAATTGTCCATTTCCTTGTTTTTGAGTTTCCTCAGTTTTGTCTGATTTAAGACAAAAAACAGCATTTTAGAATAAGTCAAACAGTTCGTGGTAACGAACTGTAAGTAAGGAGCGACCCGGCTCAATGGTAACCGAAACTCTAAAAAACGGGATTTTGATACCAATAGATACATCAAAAGAATCAGATTTTAATTCTGATTTCAAATATATAAGTTTCATTAAGTTTAAGCTTACCCATCAAAAGTTACGTGCCTGAGAAAATTTGGCTGATTTTCGAAAAAAGGGGGAAAGACCCCTAAAAGTTATAGAACCTTAATGAAAATCACACCATCATATTCAGCGTATCAGAGAACCCTACTGTAGAGGTTTCAAGCTCCTATCTACAAAAATGTGGAATTTTCCATTTTTTGCCAGAAGAAAGATCACGGATGCGTGTTTATTTGTTTGTTTGTTTGTTTTTTTTTTTTTTCCAGGGGTGATCGTATCGACCCAGTGGTCCTAGAATATCGTGGGAGGGCTCATTGGAACGGAAATTAAAAGTTCTAGTGCCCTTTTTAAGTGACCAAAAAAAATGGAGGGCAACTAGGCCCCCTCCCACGCTCATTTTTTTCCCAAAGTCACCCGATCAAAATTTTGAGATAGCCATTTTGTTCAGCATGGTCGAAAATATGATAAAAATGTCTTTTAGAATGACTTGATCCCCCAAAGTCCCCAGGGGGAGGGCTGAAAGTTATGAACTTTACTCAATGTTAACATATAGTATTGGTTATTGGGAAGTATACAGACTTTTTCAGAGGAGATTTTTTCTGGTAGGTGGGGGAAGGAGAGGGTCGGGGGCTATATGGAAGGATCTTTCCATGAAGGAGGTTTTCATGGGGGAAGGGACATTGCTATGAAGGGGGCGCCGGATTTCCCAGCATTATTAAAGAAAAAGATCAGGAATTAAATAAAAAAAAACAAGTTTTTCAACTGATCAACTGATTGTGATTAAGAGGTCATTTTTAAAGAACTGGAAAAAAATTCGAACTATAGTTTAAAGAGGAGGGTATTGACTAGGGGGCGAACCCCCTAATATACGTGTTAAAATTTTATGAATATAGAAGTTCGTTACGTAAGTTAATTCTAAGTTACGTATATTTATTACTAATAAAAACGTTCGTAAATAAAATTAAACAAGTTTCGAGAAAGCCATTTAACCAAATATAATATGCAAAATTTGTTTTAATTATTCATGTACGGTGAGCCAAAATCAAAACCTGCATTAATTCAAAAACGTTCAAAAATTAAATAAAAAAAACAAGTTTTTTAAACTGAAAGTAAGGAGCGACATTAAAACTTAAAACGAACAGAAATTATTCCGTATATGAAGGGGGCTGTCCCCTCCTCAACGCCTCGCTCTTTACGCTAAAGTTTGACTTTCTCACAACTCTATTTTTCTAAACAATAAAAAAAACTTTAGCGTAAAGAGCGAGGCGTTGAGGAGGGGACAGCCCCCTTCATATACGGAATAATTTCTGTTCGTTTTAAGTTTTAATGTCGCTCCTTACTTTCAGTTTAAAAAACTTGTTTTTTTTATTTAATAACATATAGAACGCCAATACAAACACTTATTCTTTGAAAGGTCGTGCATCTTTCCCTTTATTAATTTTTAATTGTTTTAAGTTATTCCCTAGATAGGGGTTACTATGTCTGACCTGGACGTACATATCGAAGAGGCGGGGGGGGGGGAGGCTGAAAGCATTCCCCCTCAGAAACCCCAAATTTTTGTATTTCTGAGAAGGCCACTTCTCATTCAATGCACAAATGAATGTGCAATGCACAAATGAATATGCAATGCACAAATGAATGTGCATTGTGAGTTTAATATACTTATACTGGTATTTAGTAATCAAAATGTTAATATTATTTGATTTATTAAAGTTATAAAAGTAAAAACATTTATATTTTTTTCAGTGAAGTGCAAATTATGTTCTGGCCTTGGGAAGGCATAGGGGTTTTGAGCCCAACTTATGTTAATTTCTGCTCGTTTTGAGTTTGAATCGGTTGTTTCCTGTAATTTCTGTTCGTTTTGGGTTTCATTTATTTATCGATGCTGATTTGTGGTAGTTTCACGCTTGGTAGATTATTTGATTTTATTTTTGCTCATTTTTTGTTTAATGGAGTTCTTTACTTTTCTTTGAAAAACTTATTTTATGGAAAAAGTTTTTTTAATTAATTTCTGTTCGTTTTATATTGACATAGTCTTTTCAGAAAAAAAGAAAATAATACTTTAAATCTTTTCGTTTTTTTAAGAATTTATAGTTTAGCCTGCTATTTGTATGCTGGAGAAAAATTTACAGCAATTTTTAACAATATATACGCTCTTAAAAATCCGGACACAAATAGTAGTGTTTAATTTAGTTTCATACCTCCTCTAGTTGACCTGAAATGGAAAACGATACCATTCGCAAAAAAATCTGTTTACTTTCTTTGATAGCTTCGATACACTTACGCTATTTGGATTTGGTTAAATTTTAAGAGCAGAAGCAGCCCCGAAAGTTTGAACATAATACCCTTAGTCGTTCTTGGGATACTGCTGAGATGCCTTATTGGGAATTAGAATTAACACAGTGCATTTTATTTCCTATTATGGCAACATTTAGTTTTTAAACATACAGTCAAATGGGAGTGTGGGCGTGAGAGGGGGTTTAATTTCCCTCCAATCACTTTCGACTATTAAAAAGGGCATCAGCCCTTTCTATTTTCAATCGAATGAGCCCTTTTCGAAGTTCCTACGACAACTCCTTTGATACAAAGTGCCCTGGTCTAAACAACAACAAAAAAATAATACATTATACCCACATCGATCTTTACTATAAAATGTCAAGCCTTCCAATCACTTTCGACTATTAAAAAGGGCACTAGGCCTTTCGATTTCTAATCGAATGAGCCCTTTTCGAGTTTCTACGACAACACACCCTGTTACCACCTTATATGCCCCCAGGGCATAAATTACAACCCTTACCCTAAGGGCTGTGAGGGTGGTTGTCATCCTCTAAGACCTAATTTCCAGAACGTTCAACTACGTTAAACAAAATGTCTATCTCAAAATTTTGATTGGATGTGTCTGGGAAAATAGTGCGCGTGAGAGGGGCGTTAGTCTTTCTCCGATCTCTTTCAAATATTAAAAAAGGCACCAGCCCTTTCAATTTCCAATCAAATGAGCCCTTTTTGAAGTTTCTACGACAACGCTTTCAATAAAAACCTTATATGCCCCCAGGGGATAACTTACAACCCTCGCCCTGAGGGCTGGGGGGGGGTCATCCTCAAAGACTTAATTTCCAGAACTTTCTACTACGTTGACCAAAATGTTTATCTGAAAATTTTGATTGGATGTGTTTGGGAGAATGGTGGGCATGAGAGGTGGGTTAGTTACCCTCCAATCACTTTCAACTATTAAAAAGGGGACTAGCCCTTTCAATTTCCAATTGAATGAGCCCCTTTTGATGTTTTTACGACAACTCTATCATTAAAAACCTTATATGCCCCCAGGGCATAACTTGCCCTGGGGACTCTGGGGGGTTTGTCATCCTTAAATACATAATTTTCAGAACTTTCAACTACGTTGAACAAAATAGCTATCTCTAAACTTTGATTGAATGTGTTTGGGGAAATGGTGGGCGTGAGAGGGGGGTTAACTACTCTCCACTCACTTTCGGCTATTAAAAAGCGCAATTTCAATTTCCAATTGAATGAGCCCCTTTTGATGTTTTTACGACAACTCTATCATTAAAAACCTTATATGCCCCCAGGGCATAACTTGCCCTGGGGACTCTGGGGGGTTTGTCATCCTTAAATACATAATTTTCAGAACTTTCAACTACGTTGAACAAAATAGCTATCTCTAAACTTTGATTGAATGTGTTTGGGGAAATGGTGGGCGTGAGAGGGGGGTTAATTACTCTCCACTCACTTTCGGCTATTAAAAAGGGCAATTTCAATTTCCAATCAAATGAGCCCCTTTTGAAATTTCTACAATAACTTTCTATATAAACCTTATATGCCCCCAGGGAATAACTTACAACCCTTGCACTGAGGGCTCTGATGGGGTTATCATCTTAAAAGACCAAATTTTCCAGAAACTTTCGACTACGTTGAACAAAATGGATATCTCAAAATTTTGATTGGATGTGTTTGGGGAAATTCTGGGCGTGAGAGGGGGGTTAGTTGCCCTTCAATCACTTTCGACAATTAAAAGGGCACTAGCCCTTTCAATTTTCAATTGAATGAGCCCTTTTTTATGTTTTTACAACATTGCTTTCTATAAAAACTTTACATGCTCCAGGGCATAACTTACAACCCTTGCCCTGGGGGGTTGTGGGGGGGGTGGGTTGTCATCCTTAAAGACCTAATTTTCAAAACTTTCAACTATTTTGAAAAAATGGCTATCTAAAAATTTTGATTGGATGTAATTCGGGAAAAGATGGGCGTGAGAGGGGGTTAGTTGCCTTCAAATCACTTTTGACTATTAAAAGGGCACTAGCCCTTTGAATTTCCAATCAAACAAAACAAAGATTTCAATAAAAACCATATATGCCCCCAGGGCATAACTTTATAACCCTTGCTCTGAAGACTGTGGGGGAATTTCCTGCTCAAAGGTATAATTTCCTGAACTTTAAACTGCGTGGAACAAAATGGCTATCTCAAAATTTTGATTGGATGTGTTTGGGGGAATGATGGGCGTGGGGAGGGGGGGCTAGTTGCCCTCCAATAACTTTCGACTATTAAAAAAGGCACTAGCCCTTTGAATTTCCAATCGAATTAGCCTTTTTTGAAGATTCTACGACAAAAAACCTTATATACCCCCAGTGCATAACTTAAAACCCTTGCCCTGAGGGTTTTGGGGGAGTGTCCTCCTCAAAAACATATTTACTATCCGGAAATCAACTATGCTGAACAAAATGACTATCTCAAAATTTTGATTGGATGTGTTTGGGGGAATGATGGGCGTGGGGAGGGGGCTAGTTGCCCTCCAATCACTTTCGTCTATTAAAAAGGGCACTAGCCACTTGAATTTCCAATCGAATGAGCTTTTTTGAGGTTTCTACGACAACACCTTCTATAAAAAAACTTATATTCCCCCAGGGCATAGCTTAAAACCCTTGCCCCAAGGGTTGTGGGGGAGTGTCCTCCTCAAAAACATATTTTCTATCTGGAAATCAACTATACTGAACAAAATAGTTATCTCAAAATTTTGATTGGATGTGTTTGGGGGAATGATGGGCGTGGGGGAGGGCTAGTTGCCCTCCAATCACTTTCGTCTATTAAAAAGGGCACTAGCCACTCCAATTTCCAAACGAGCGCCCTCTTCGAAGTTTCTAAGACAACTTCGATACGAAGTGCCCAGGTATGGAAAAAAAAAAAAATAATACATTGTGGCAACATCGTTCTTTACTTATGCAGCACTATTGCGGTGCCTATGATACTTGAAACAAATTGAGAAGGAGTTGAACCTGACAAGGAATTCAAAGAAAAATTTTGTTGAAACAAGAGAATTAAAATTAACCAGTAAAATTGATAGTAGATAAAAACAAAATAAATGTATAGATAAGCAAAAAATAAAAATACATGAAGTACCAAATAAACAGTTATACAACAACTGTCAAAACCCAGGATATCTCCTGCAACAATCAAATCCAAGCTAATTCATTTACAACATACCTACAAAAACAAAAAATGTATGCCCCCCCCCCGTGTTGTTCCATGGCCCAAACAAAACACATAGTTTCTGTAAAGTTTCCTTACATCCAGAAACAAAGTAGCTAGGATTTATCCAGAATACAAGGCAGAAAGAGGCACCAGAAAGAGGTACCTTTCTTGCCTTTTTACCCAGAAAGAGGCAGATAACATGCAGGTTAAGCTAAATGACCAGCACAAAACCAAAACTGAAATTCCCAGGTATTTCTGTATTGATAAAATTTGTGAGTCTTGGCAGCATGGTCTTTTCAAAAATCGAGCTGAATACCCATAGGAGAGAGACTCAAAGGTGGATCTAGATCAAAACCATAGAAGGGCAATGTGACAAAGGCGCAAATAATTTACCAAATTGACAAGTTTATTTTAAAAAAAGAACAAACAAACATAAAAAACGGAATGAGGATGCCAGAAACCCTTGGGGTGGCTGGGTTCCCCCGGCTCCCCTATAGATACTGGTCTGTAATTTGAAGGATTGCTTCTTGAATCACTTTTAAAATTAACTACTACCCTTGCTAATCTAGGTACTAATCTTGCTGGTACTAATCTAGGTACTAATCTGCTAATCTTGCTGGGAAAACATCAAAACAACATAATTGCTAGTAAAATAGTAACTTTAGAAAGAACATTTAAAGAAAAAACACCCATTTTATTTAGAATTTCAGAAAATCTTTTATTCAAATGATAGGTTTAATAACTTTAATTAAAACTATTTAATTGAGGATAATCTATAACCAATTTTTATAACTCTGCCTGACCTTCTATCCACCCGGAAAAGATAAGACCTAAGATGTTCTTTGGGCCTATGATGAAACAAAGTTAAATGCTAAGACAAAATAGAAAAAAAGAAAGGAATGTCTTCACAAAAAAAAATGTGTTGTCTTCACAAAATGTGGAATGTTGTATTTTTTTTTTTTTTGCCAGGCAAATGAGCAACTGAGACTTTCACACGTGAAAAATATTTTTTCAAAAATTATTGCAAACAAAGTTCTGTCTATGTATAGCCTACATGCTTTGAAGCTTTTTACAATTCCATAAAAAAAACTGACAACTACTGTAAAACAATTACAAATACTTACTTGCATCATTCCTAAAGCTACATTGGTTCACTTTACCCCTAACTTCCCCCACCCCAATGAATAAACATACAACCCAATTTATGTATTCCTGTAATATTTAAAAATACTGAACAACAAATGGCATCATTTTACAATGGTGAATACTGTTCAAGCAGCTATTGTTTACCCCCACCTGAAAGGGGGTGTAGGGGTGGGGGTGGGGGGGTTAAGTAAAGTTTGGTCTATGATTATTTTAAAGCGGTTTTTTAAGCTTTATAAGGCTTCTCTCAACACATCACCAGATCTTTACAATTAGGCTACTGGTTTGTGTAAATTTGGAATTTTTCCATTGCTTAGCTAGGTAGAGGGTGAACACATCACTGAATATCCATGTTATTTCATGCTCTTTCCCAATATACTACTCGCTACCATTGCAAATTTTATTCTGAGCCCTTAAATTGACACTAGTTAGCCTAACAATCCTTAGTTAAAGGGTAACTTAAGTCATCCTTATAATATCATAAATACTCTACATGGTATTAGTGCTAGATTCCCACTCTGCAGAAGAAAACAATAAAAAATTCCGAAAACCACTTTTAACATTCTACAATACTTATTAATATCATTGGCAAACCAATGAACTTTATTCCCATCCCAATGATCAAATATTTACCCCAAATTGTATATAAGCAACAAATTTTCTACTTTTCTTTAAATTGATTTAATGACAAACAAGCAATGCAGCAGCAAATTCAGTGTACAAAAATTTCATTGTGTATATAAATTTGGGGTAAAATTTTAATTAGGCAAAATTTAAGATTAGGCAGGGGGTGGAGGGTAAAGTTCATTGGTTTGCCTTAAGAAATGATATGACCTACTATTTTAGAATGTTTTAAAGTACTTTTAGAATTTATAGGCTAGCGTTTCCTTCAGGAGACTGAGAATACAGCACTAATACATGATTTAATTCAATTCAGCCCCCCCCCCATGACGGATAAAGGTATAGTATATTGTATTCAAACTATATTTTTAAATAGCACAACTATTTTCTTCTTTGCATTTTACAATAATTAGTATCCAGAAAAAGTTGCACTATTCTCAGCAATTGGCAAAACTTGGGACTAAGTTGTGCTTGTGCCAAAGTTGGGCTATTCTAAAAAATAATGTGAGTATTTTTAGAAGGATGTATCTTGAACAGTCTTGAAAAGAACTAATAAAATCAATTTGAGTATTTAATGTATAGTAACATTAATTGTTGAAAGCTCATAAGGTTCTAGATTTTGTTTCTCTGTATTTTTTTTTTTTTTTATTTTCAGTGTTGTAATAAGAGCAAAAAAATATTTGCAACAAAATTCTTTCTCAATGAAGCACCGATGATGCAGTAGGCTTTAGCCTTTTAGTTAGGGAACAGGAAAGCAGCCAAACTCTTGTTTGTAGAGACTTTTGTTTGTTTTAAGCTTGACTTGCACATTCAAGTTAATTTGTACTTGTTTTAAGATTTATTTATTCAATTATTAACTGTTGTCTGATTGTTTCCTATAATTGTTTATTTAATTTTTGTTTGTTTGGGTTTCATTTATTCTTTAATAGTAAAAGGCTTTTGTTTGCTTTAAGCTTGATTAGCATATTCAATTTAATATTTACTCGTTTTCTGATTTATTTATTCATTCACATTAGTAGCCTAGTAAGCCTACCTGTTGTATGCTTGTTTATTTAATTATTCATGCAGTCCCTGCTGCAAGTTCCATAAATTTAGCATTAAAAATCATACCTGATTCTTTATTGGGATGAAAAATATGTAGAAGTTGACTGGTCAAAAGAGCAAGACTTTGTAATAACTATTGAAAATTTAACAACTGAAACAAAAATTACAAGCATGACTTTCCTTTGTAACTTTGTTATTGATCATGTATCTTAGTTTTTTCCTACTCTGCGGCTAGTGGGGCATTAGAACATCATAGAGAGCTATTTCATGGCTCATTTTAAACGAAATTGCTATAGCTAGTGCCTCTTGTTAATAACGAAAATAATACTTAAAATAAATCAATTTTTTTACAAAAAAAAACTCCATTTTCATATATAAGACAATGAATGACATCATAATTGTAGGTTATAACCATATATGACATAAAAAGTAAAATCTATATTATGATGTTAGCTATAATTATGTTACTGATACCATTAGGTTTGCTTTGTAGAACTGAACACTAACACACCAGCTAAAAATGGTGTCAATCAAAAAAAAAGTAAACCATTGGAATTGCCTTGGCCAAAAATCCTATTCAGAAAAATTACAGTCCCTTGGGTTAAACAGCATAACACATCAGAAACAACATGGATGTGGGATTACAGGGAATCAGAATTGAATCAGGAACAGAGTAATTTTTTCCTGATTTTTGTAACAAACCTACTATATAACTTTCAGCTGGTTGTGAAAAAACTGGATTTTTTTTTCCAAATGAAGTTATTTTCAGCTCTTTTCTGGTTTCACAAACTACCAGACATCATAATAATAATAGTAACTATTATTGGAACAGTAGCTCAACCTAATAAAAAGCAAACCACAGCTTATAGTAACTAAAAGCTGTAAATCACGTTTTGAAATAACAGATCAGAAACAACTCAGTTATGGATTTTCAAAGAATCAGAATCAAATCAAGTATAGCATAAATTTTGCCAATTTTTTAAACAATACCACTGCATGACTTTCAGCTAGACATGAATAAACTATATCTTTTTCCAACTGAAGGTAATTTTGGCACTCTCTGAAACTGGACAATCAAGTTAGCTAATATTACTACCAGATGACATAATCATAAAAATAGTAATAACAGATCAGAAGGTACACAGTTGCAGGTCTTCAATGAATCAGAATAAAATCAGGAATAGATTAAACTTTCCTGATTCTTGAAATGATACCACTGTACAACTTTTAGCTAGTTGTAAAAAAAACTGTATCTTTTTCCAACTGAAGCTAATCCTTGTACTACCTGAAACTGGACAATCAAATTAACTACTACTACTACCATATATAATCATTATGATCATATAATCACTACTACCATATAATAATCTCATTAACTACTATAATTAACTACTACTATCATATAATTATAATTAACTACTACTATAATAACTACTATAATACTACTATATACTACTATAATACTATAATACTACTATAATACTACTATAATAACTACTATAATACTACTATAATAACTAATAATAGATCATATAATTAACTACTACTACTACCATATATAATCATTATGATCATATAATCACTACTACCACATAATAATCTCACTATGATCATAATCTAGACTGTTACAGGTTTTCAAGGAATCAGAATCAAGAATAGAGCAAATCTTACTGATTTTTGGAATGTTTAAACTGTGCAACTTTCAGCTAGTTGTGGAAAAAACAGTGTATTTTCTAACTGAAGCTATTTCTTATACTCTCTTAAACTAGAAAATCAAATTTATTGCTGTTATTACTACTACCATCAGATATAATCATAATGATATCAGTAACAAATCATAATGGACATGGTTACTGGTTTTCAAGAAATCTAAATCAAAGCAGGATCTTACTATTAAGACTAATCAAGATAATAGTTACTACTAGGTTGCAGCTACTGCTGCACACATGATCAGCATCACTTACAATTGAGCCTTGCCTTTTTTCTACTTTGGGATCAATGATTAATTTGTCACCAGTCACCCACCCTATCATCTGTCATTACAGTTTGATTAAGATTTATTTTTTATAGTAATTGTGTTTATTTCAGATATGTCAACTATTTATTTTGGTATTATTATTGTAAAATTCATATCTAATTTACATATACTACAACTACTACTACTCACAACTCACCACAGCACCAAGCCGCCTGAGGCCAACACAGCTACGCATGCTTCTTCTCCACCCCAATATTTAGTTTACAAATCAAGTATATTTATAAGAGCAGATTAGATAAGAATTGGAACCCATAGTAAAAAATTAACCCCTCACCCTTTTTGCTGCCATCTCCCCAAAGACATCCCATCAAAACTTTGAGAGAGCCATTTTGTTCAAAATACTTGGAAGTTCCAAAAACTATGCCTTTGGGTATTAAATGACCCCCTTAGCCATTGGAACTCTAATTTGTGCAAGTTGCCAACTATTTAATATACACGTTTTTTGTTGGAAAGGGGAGGGGATATGTTTGATCCTCTGTTTCCAGAAAGGCCAATTGTATTAAGGTGCTTCCAGGGAAGGTTGATTGAGGGGTATGTTGAATTATATCTGGGCTGTTTGACAACAATATCTTCTTGTTGTTCAAACAATGTATCATTATTGACCATTGTGTGTTAAATTTGCAATAAAATTTTCCTCTTTCCTCTAGAGATGCTTGACAAGATTTTTTTTTTCAAAAATAATTACTCACAGGAAAAAGGCTATGACTTTTTCTTAGTTGGAATAGTGAAAGACAAGCAATGGTAATTCAGGCAGTGAAGTAAGTCAAATATGGCACCATACTCCAGAGAAACAACTTTACAAAAGGTACTTGTGTTATATTAGGGGCTGTGTTTGTCTTTTACTAGGTTGCCACTACTGCTGCAACCACAATATTTTCACATCTCAAATAATTATCTTAGAGACATTGAACTGAGGTTATTTTTGGTGCAAAGTTATTTTGGCTGAACCATTCTATAATCTGACCAAAGTATCTTACAGCAATCATTATTCCACCTTATGTTAATTAATTTAAAAAACCTTTTTTCACAAAAAGTTTTTCAAGGAAAAGTAAAGAGCTCCATCAACCAAATATGAGCAGATGCAAAGTCAAATAACGTTTCAAGCATGAAGTCACCATAAATATCCATAAATAATAGATAAAACCCAAAACAAGCAGAGATTAGCCTGAGTAGGGCTGACAACCATGTATATATATATATATATATATATATATAATATATATATATATATATATATATATATATATATATATATATATATATATATATATATATATATATATATATATATATATATATATATATATATATATATATGTACTGATATTTCTTCCTTGAAGTTTTAATTATTTTTGATTTATTAAAATTAAAAAAGTGAAAACATACAAATGTATCTTGTTAGTTGTCAAAATTACAAACAAAACCACAAAATAAACATAGAATCAGCAATATAAAAATATCTTTTTTTCTGTCCATGGTAGGCTTACCACTTTCCAAGATAGCAAAAAGCAGCAGGTCTTAGAAGTTTATGTCTCATTGATCTTGTTTTTTTTTATGTATATTCATTGAGCTATATTAGGGACCATAAGGGAGTAAGTTGGCAGGCAAATTGATTATTATATTTGTAAACAGCATAAAAAATGAATCAAGTAGTGTGTTCCTGTTGCCTCCATAGTGACATAGAATCTTATATACAGATACAGAGACTAAAATAAAATTTGAAAAGGAAGCACTTAGCCTATAAGCCTATCATGGGCAGCACAATTGTGCTGCAAAGTAAAGAACAATGTTGGCACAATGGATTATTATTTTTTTTTTCTTCTTCCATGCCATGGCCCTTTGTATTGAAGGAGTTGTCATAGAAACTAGGAAAAGGGCTCATTCGATTGGAAATTGGAATGGCTAGTGCCCTTTTTAATAGTTGAAAATGATTAGAAGGCAGCTGACACCCCTCCCACTCCCACCATTTTCAAAAACACACCCAATCAAAATTTTGAGATAGCCATTTTGTTCAGTGTAGTTGATTTCCAGATAGAAATTATGTTTTTGAGGAGGACACTCTCCCAGAGCCCTCAGGGCAAGGATTGTAAGTTAGGCCCTGGGGGTATATAAGGCTTTTATAGAAAGCATTGTTGTAACGCTTCAAAAAAGGCTCATTCAATTGGAGATTCAAAGGGCTAGTGCCCTTTTTAATAGTCAAAAGTGATTGGAACTAACCCCCCTCTCATTCCTAGCTTTTCCCCAAACACATCCAATCAAAATTTTGAGATAGCCATTTTGTTCAATGTAGTTTTAAGTTCTGGAAATTAGGTCTTTGAGAATGAACCCCCCCCCCCCCCCCACAGCCCTCAGGGTTGTGAGTTATGCCCTGGGAGTATATAAGGTTTTTATAGAATTTGTTGTCATAGAAACTTCAAAAAGGGCTCATTTGATTGGAAATTGAAATGGCTAGTGCCCTTTTTAATAGTCAAAAGTGATTGGAAGGCAACTAACACCCCTTCCATGCCCAATATTTCCCCAAACACATCCAATCAAAATTTCAAGATAGCCATTTCGTTCAGCATAGTTGATTTCCAGATATAAATTACCTTTATGAGGAGGACACTCCCCCACAGCCCTCAGGGCAAGCGTTTTAAGTTATGCCCTGGTGGCATATAAGGTTTTTACAGAAAGTGTTGTCATAAAAACTTCAAAAAATTATTGGATTGGAAATTCAAAGGGCTAGTGCCCTTTTTAATAGTCAAAAGTGATTGGAAGACAACTATCCCACTTGTGCCCACCTTTTCCCCAAACACATCCAATCAAAATTTTGAGGTAACCATTTGTTTCAACGTAGTTGAAAGTTCTAGAAATTAGGTCTTTGAGGATGACAACCCACCAAAGCCCTCAGGGCAAGGGTTGTAAGTTATGCCCTGGAGGCATATAAGGTTTTTTATAGAAAGCATTGTCATAGAAACTTTTAATAATAACTGTCATAGAAACCTTTTAATAGTCAAAAGTGATTGGAAGGCAACTAACGCCACTTCCAAACCCACCCTTTCCCAAGACATATCCAATTAAAATTTTGAGATAGCCATTTTGTTCAACATAGTTGAAAGTTCTGGAATTTATACCTTTGAGCAGGAAAATTCCCCCACAGTCTTCAGGGCAAGGGTTACAAGTTATGCCCTGGAGGCATATAAGGTTTTCATTGATATCTTTGTTGTAGAAACTTGAAAAAGGGCTCATTTGATTGGAAATTCAAAAGGCTAATTACCTTAATTTGCACTTCGGAGCAAATTAAGGTCCATACTGGATCTGTTGTGCTCCGGGTCAATGATGGCAAAAATTTGTCACTGTGTTAGGGCCCAGTGACACGCCATAGGAGAGGTCTGCTGAGAGATACAATTTAAGCCCACTCGGTAGCGGTGGCCACGAGGTAGGTATGGCCTGTAAAGACCATTCTCAGTGGTATAGAGCTGACACCGCCGCACAACAGCAACTTCGGATCGAGTATGCGAGATGGTTGGGTATGACAAGCGGCATCAGCCTCCTAGCAAGACACTCATTATGATAAAGTTGGCATCAGTCAGTAGTTGAGTGGGACGGACAGTCCCACTCATATTTCCATGGCTTGTTATTCCATTCCTTGTCAAGTCTGGACTTGAAGGACGCAGCCGTAGGTGCAGTCGCCGTTTCAGCTTGAAGGCTATTCCAATCGTTGACAACACGCTCGGAGAAGAAGTGTTGCCGCGTTCGTATTTTGACAGAACGTTTTGACAGCTTATGTGAGTGTCCTCTTGTATGGTGCTGACTTGAATGTTTGGTAAAGAGGGGTTATTTGGTTGTGCGTTATACTTGTAGGTCAGCATCATATCACCACGGCGGCGTCTGAAGACAAGTGTTGGCAGCTGCATGCGTTACAGTCTCTTGTTGTATGGGAGATATCGTAGGCCAGCTATGCACTTCGTGGCACGTCTCTGAACTCCTTCAATTAGACTGGTATCATTCTTATAAGAGGGGGAGGTGAGACACGTACCAAAATCCAAAATGGGTCTAACTATAGCCTTATAGAGCCTTAGAAAGACTGTATGGGAGTGGCTGGTTATAGTGCGTTTGAGAAGACCAAGGCTTGAATTTGCTTTTGAAACTGCTTGTTGCCAGTGGCCGTGGAACTTCAGTTGTTCATCTATCAGCACTCCTAGATCTCTTTCTTTGGGACTTGTCTTTAGTACTAAGCTAGCCAGTGAATTGGGATTGGACATGTTGTACTGGTGACAGGGGTTGTTGCTTCCAAAGTGAAGGACACTGCACTTTGATGTGTTGAATTCAAGTAGCCAGTCTTGTGCCCATGTTTGGATTTTATGAAGGTCATGCTGTAGACTTTGTTGGTTTGCAGGCCCAAACAGCTTGGAGTCGTCAGCATAGAGAGTGATGTTGTTTTCTGTTCCGTTCATCATATTGTTGATGTATATAAGGAATAGGGTAGGGCCCAAGACAGTACCTTTGGGGACTCCGCTTACAACATCACATGGTTTGGAGAAGACCTTATTGCCATCAGTTGTGAAGAGTTGAACCTGCTGACTCCGACCAGTCAGAAAGTCCATGACCCAATCGACCACATCCAAGTGGGTACCTGCTGCTGAAAGTTTCAATCTGAGACAGTTGTGTGGTACCTTGTCGAAAGCCTTGGCTAGGTCCAGTAAAATAAGGTCCACAGGGATTCCTTTCTCCAGGTGATCTGTTATGGTGCTGTATGTCTCAAGGATATTGGTCTCAACCAATTTTCCTGGCAGAAATCCGTGCTGGTTGGGGGAAAGTATATTATTATTACGGAGATGTGTCAAAATATCAGCATTCACAATCTGCTCAAGGGTTTTTGCCACCGCTGAGGTCAGACTGATAAGTCTGTAGTTTTTGGCTTTGGTGCAGTCACCTTTCTTGAATATTGGGGTGACATGGGTCAGCTTCCAGTCTTTGGGTACCTTTTTTGAGTCAAGCGACAGTTGGAATATATTGCATAGTGGTTGTGCAATTTCTTTGGCAAGCTCCTTCAATAGTCTTGGGTGCAAGTTATCAGGACCAGCGGACTTATTGACGTCTAGCACTTCAAGTCGCTTTTGGACGACAGGGGGGAGAGTAGAATAGGTGGCATTGGGTTAGGGATGTCGTATGATGGGCTATGAGGAAGAGGACCATCTGGTTCATTGGTGAAAACCGACGCAAACTGCCTGTTGAGGAGTTTGGTGATGTCCTTCAAGTTGGTCACTTCCCTGCTATCATCTGTACTAAATGCTTTTACTGACCGTCTGCTGTGGTCCTTACTTGATATGTACTTCCAGAACTTCTTTGGGTTATTCTTACTATCATCAGCTAGCTTGGACTCGTACCATGCGTAAAGTTGTTTAGTTAGGCTTCTTAGTTTGTTTTGAGCTTTTGCAAACTTTTGGTAGTGTTCTTCCTTCCCTCCTTCATTGTACTTTCTCCAGTACTGTCCCCTCCTGTTTCTTTCCTTGCGTATCTCGAGGGTCATGGAAGGCAGTGTTTTGGGCTTTGGCGTGAGTTTTACTGATGTGTGTTTTTTTTAAGTGTAAGTAGCTCGTCCTTTAGGTTAGCCCAGTGTTGGTTGACGTCCCCTTGAAGTAAAGGTGACCAAACTAAGCCTTCCAGCTCTTTTCTGATTGCCCTGTAGTCTACATAAGTTTTCTTTATGCAATCATTTTTTATCTTACAAAATGACACATTCACTTCTAGGATTAGATGATTGCTCTTTCCTAGAGGAGGTAAGTAATTTATGTTCTGAAGCTGGTCTTTATCCTGTAAGAACACTAGGTCCAGTAGAGTGGTCTCTGGAAAAGTTGGCCTCTAGTAGCTTGTTCGACAATCTGGTAGAGATTAAGGTTGTGAAGGCAGTCTGTGAATAGATTCGTGCTTCTGCTTCTGTTTGTAAGTACAGGTATATACGGATATCCCTCCTTCCATATGAGGTCAGGGAAGTTGAAATCACCAGCTATAAAAAGGTTCCCTGTGTAATTCATAGTTGCTTTATGCAGCATTGTTGCTATTGTTTGCTCAGTTTCTTGGCAATCTGAGGCAGATGGGCTTCTGTAAATAGAGCCTACTCTGGTTATTACTCCACCACCATCATCACATAGGTTGAACCATACAGATTCAACAAATTGTAAGTTACCTGGGAGACATAATGATTGTATACTATAACATGTCTTGAATAGCGCCAACTTACCACGCCTGCATTCTGAAGACTGTAGGTTTGACATGACACCATACCCTGGAATCTTAACATGGGAATCTTCAAGCCTGTTTCTACTGGACTTGGGACAAACCTCAGTCAATAGGACCAGATCATAATTTTTGGAGTAAATCATGGATTTCAGCTTGTTCAATTTGTTAGGAAGTTGGTCGACGTTAGTAATTAGAGCATAAAAATCTGTACTTACTCGTTTTTGGTGTTGCTTACTCTGGTCGTTGGTCCTGTTGCCCAGCTGACCCGAGTCCTCATCTGTTTTGCCTAAAGTGGTTGCTGGCGCCTTCGAGTTAGCAGTGTAGTAGCTTCCAGAGCTTGTTTCACTCTCCAATGAGCTGTCACTAGTCATGGATGAGAGTCTTTCTGTAGAAAAAGCACTAACATGTTTGGTAACACCCATATTTACATTATTTACACAGTTCACAACTTGGAATTCTACATCTGCATCAGGTTTGGAGGAGAAATGCCCTTTTTAATAGTCAAAATTGATTTGGGGGCAATTAAGCCCCCTCTTATGCCCACCATTTATTCAAACACATCCAATCAAATTTTGAAATAGCCATTTTGTTCCCCCCTCAGAGCCCTTGGGGCAAGGGTTGTAAGTTATGCCCTGGGGCATATAAGGTTTTTATAGATAATTATGTTAACTTTGAAAAGGGCTCATTTGAACTTTGTATTAATGTTATGTATTAGTGATAATTCCCAATAAGGCATCCCAGTAGTATCCCAAGAACAACTGAGGGTATTTCAGGGCTACTTCTGCTCTTAAAACTTAACCAAATCAAAACAGTGTAAGTGTATCCAAGCTATCAAAGAAAGTAAACAGATTTTTTTTGCAAATGGTATCAAGTTTTCTATTTCAAGTCAACTAGAGGAGGTATGAAACTAAATTAAACACTACTATTTGTGTCCAGATTTTTAAAAGGGTGTATGTTGTTAAAAATTGCTGAAAATTTGTCTCCACCATACAAATAGCTGACTAAACTATAAAGTCTTAAAAAAAATGAAAAGATTTGAAGTAGTATTTTCTTTTTTCCTGAAAAGACTATGTCAATCTGAAATGAATAGAATTAATTAAAAAACATTTTCCACAAAATAAGTTTTTCAAAGAAAAGTAAAAAACTCCATTAAACAAAAATGAGCTAAAATAAAACAATCTACCAAACATGAAACTACCACAAATCAGCATTGATAAATAAATGAAACCAGAAACAAACAGAAATTACAATAAATAACCAAGTAAAACTCAAAACAAGCAGAAATTAACATGAGTAGGGCTCAAAACCCCTATGCCTTCCCAAGGCCAGAACATAATTTGCACTTAACTGAAAAAATATAAATGTTTTTACTTTTAAAACTTTAATAAATCAAATAATATTAACATTTGATTACTAAATATGTGTATATATATATATATATATATATATATATATATATATATATATATATATATATATAATATATATATATATATATATATATATATATATAATATATATATATATATATATATATATATATATATATATATATATATATATATATAATATATATATATATATATATATATATATATATATATATATATATATATATATATATATATATATATATATATATATATATATATATATATATATATATATATATTAAACTGACAATGCACATTCATTTGTATTTTTTTCAGTAAAGTGTAAATTATGTTCTGGCCTTGGGAAGGCAGAGGGGGTTTTGAGCCCTACTCATGTTAATTTCTGGGTAAATATTTACCAAATCATATTATTGAGTTACAACTAAAGTGACTATACCACTCAATGCCTTTATTTATGCTCTTTGCAAATATAATAATCATTTTTGTTGGAAATGAATTTTAACCCCCACCCCTTTTATTTCTGATATAAATGAGAAAAGATTAGGCTATTATATTTGTGAAGAGCATAAAAAAGGCATTGAGTGGTATATTCACTTTAGTCATAACTCAATAATATGATTTGGTAAATATTTACCAATTTCTGCTTGTTTTGAGTTTGACCTGAGTTATTAATTGTAATTTCTGTTTGTTTTGGGTTTCATTTACTTATTGGTAAATTTTTACCAAATCATATTCCTGAGTAACAGCAAAAGTGAATATACCATTTGATGCCTTTTTTTTATGCTGATTACAAATATAATAGGCTAATCATTTTTGTTGGAAATGAATTTTAGCCCCCCCCCTTAACCTAACCTAATCCCTACCCACAAATGTGCAAATATATATCCTGAATTGACATATATAGGGGGAGGGCTAAAATTCATTTCCAATAAAAATGATTATTATATTTGTAATCAGCATAAAAAAGGCATCAAATGGTATATTCACTTCATGGGAATCAAATGGGAGGGCTAAAATTCAATTCCAAGAAAAAGGTTATTATATTTGTAATCAGTATAAAAAAGGCATCAAATGGTATAGGCCTATTCACTTTATTTGTAAGTCAATAATATGATTTGGTAAAAATTTACCTACTTATCAATGCTGATTTGTAGTAGTTTCATGTTTGGTAGATTAACTTATTTTTACTCATTTTTGTTTTAATGGAGTTCTTTACTTTTCTTTGGAAAACTTATTTTGTGGAAAGTATTTTTTTTAGGAAAGAGCATAAAGATGTGTCAAGTGATATGTTCACCTAGCTAGGTAATTGAAAAAACTCAAATTTACAAACCTTGTTTAAAAATTTACCTCTCTAATAGAGCATAAAGTTAATCTTAAGTATGAACCACTTTCACAAATCAATATAACTGCTTAAGATTTTAAATTCTGAATCCAGCATTGAGAATATTTTAAAAATCCCGCTGACTTCACATAGGTATTTTAAAATTTTCATAGATGACGTTGAATTTTGTAAGATCGGTAAATCTGGGTCAATAGAGACTAAAACCTTCCAGAAAGTGCTATTTGTTGATGTGCGAAAATGCTAAGAAGATGTTGTTTTTTTTTGTTTTGTTTTTTTGCAACGGTGCTAAATCTGGATTAGTGGAGATTGAAATCTTCCAGAAAAGGCTGTCCGTAGATATTAAAAACCTTATGAAAACGTTGGCGCAAAACACTCAGAAAAAAGGTGCAAAAGTGCTATTTGTAGATGTGCAAAAACATGAAGAAGATGTAGTTTTTTTGCAACATTATTAAATCTGGATTATTGAAGACTGAAATCTCACAGAAAAAGCTGTCCATAGATACTCAAAACCTTGTGAAGATGCTGGCAGCACGAAACACCCAGGAAAAAGGTGAAAAGTCTGATCTTTCGCAGCTTAGAAAGACTAAGCCCTGACATCGCAGCTCGTATCGTCTTTGGGTTGATTGTGAAAAACCCGTTTTGGTATCGTATTTTATTTTATAAAATTAACGAAAGTACAGTCCATAAGGCTAATGGAGGAGTTTTAAAATAACAATTATATGAGGTTATTTAGTCTGTCCGGAATTTTTCAGCTCTTCGGATACAATTTTCTGAGGCTGGTTTTTTTTTTCTCGGGTTTTGAATTCCTCTTATCCAATTGCTGGTTGAAAAAATTATTTTATTATTAATATTATTATTGCTGGGTAGCGAGGTTAGTAACTAATATTCAGTCTTTTTTCTTTTTTCTTTCTTCTTACTTTGATTAATCATCCAAATATATCGTTATTTATTACTTTAGTTGTTTTATCTGTGCAAAACAAGCTTCTCACTATACCAGATATTAGAACACTTAGTATGTTATGCATGTATGATTGGAAAATAATTGAGCTTGAACCTTATTCCCTTCAATTTGAACATATATACTGAGCATAGTAAAAATTTTATTAATACTTGCGATCTTTTGTAGCTAGTAGTGGCTATACAAATGTTATTGCTGTACACAGACAAGGATTTGTGGCCGACCATTTGAAATATGGAAAGTCTGCTTTTTTAGAGCAGCTCAGAAATATGTGCTAAAGCCCCTAAGTAAAGGCGCTGTAATTTATGTCAGGCGAAAAGAACAAAGAACCTTCGAATTCTGATCCGTGTTAGCCAATTACTGCTGTCTTAACAATCAGTAAACTTTCCAACAAGCAGTGGCATAATTTTACCAAAATTCTGGGGGGGAGACGGAGCCCATTTTCCCAAATCAAGTGAAAAGACAGTGAAAACTGAAAAATGGGTCATATATTACCATATGGAATATGTTTAAGAAAAATAATTTGTGAAGTTGCTGACGATGTCTTATGGGGAAAAGGTTAGGAAAGCACATAGGAATATTAGCGAAAAGGCTTTATATTTAATAAAGAGGAGAAGGAGATTGTACAAGAATAATCTGAGAGATAGATCATATGAAAACAAGGGAAATGTAAAGAAAGTGGAGAAAGCATTAAAGTATGAACTATGGAGGTGTTAAATGGAGATTACGGAAAAAACTGCCTAGGATCTGGAAGGCGCACCTAAACGGGATAATAGTAAAATATTGTACAGGCATGTTAATAAATTCAGAGGGAATTTACAATCTGGACTTGTCCCAGTTAAAGACAGGAACAATACCAGAATTAGTGATAAGGAAAGACAGATGGGCAGAACATTTCGAAAATGTGCTAAACCGAGATAGAGTTACAGGAAAACATATAGAAAAAAATAAAGTTTCTGACACCTTGAATGTGAAGGATGATTGATTTTGTTAGGAAGAATTAGCAATAGTACTAAAAGGATTAAAAAATAATAAGGCCTCAGATGCTTATGGTATGGTGAATGAGTTTCTTAAATATGGTGGGTATGAGGTTAGAAATAGGTTACTGAAGATTATGAATACTATTAGACCCCGGTGCCGCGCCGGCGGATCAACCGAACGCCGCCGACGAGAGGCCCGGTCGAACGCCGCCACAGTATCGTAACGCCGCCGGTGCGCCGCAGGCACGCCGCCGCCGGCAGAGTCGGCGGCGTTCGGTCAACTTTAAATTATTTTTACGGCAATTCTTTATCGCGTCAACCGCAAAGTCGGAGCTTTTCCTTCTCGTGTGGTTTAGTATTTCGATTTTCCTGATTAGAAATCAAGCAGAGCTTGCACTATCCCCGAATTTCGGGTATTTCCCTGAAAATCTATGCGTCACCCCGAAAAAAAATTTGGTTCCCCGAATCCCCGAAAATCACGCAATCACGGTGCCACCCCTAGTCATTTATCACCAGTGACTTTCCCTGCCAAATATTACTTTGTATACCATAATTCTTCACTGCTCTCTTGTTCATTAATTTTCGTCTCTTTTGTTACTTTGCATAAAAACCAGACAGATGCAATATGCTATTGCAAATATTGCAATATACACAGTTCTTCATATGTTGACAAAAAAAGTATCGTCTTTATGAAATGAGTTTAAATCATTTCCAATGCAGTTTCCCAATCGCTATTTCTTACATCATTCGTAGTCAAGAATTTTATTTTCAAGTTGAATAGAATTATAGAACGCATTCACTACTATACAGCTTCAGCCTTTTGTTGGAATTTGAAATTGACAGCCGACAGATTGTTTCTACAGCTGAATTGTAAATTTGGAGATTTTTTTTTGCTGTTTTTAGATAAGATTTTCTTAATGTTTAATACTCAATTATTGAACACCTTATAGAAAATACAATCTTCTTTCTGGAACATTTTACCCCCCCCCCCCCCCCCAAAAAAAAAACAGCCTTCGGTTGAGACAAAATTTAGCTATAGACTAAGCTATGTACAAGGTTGGGGAATTAAAGATTGAACCGGAAGTTACCCCAAAAATATGATTCATAAATAAATTGTAAATTATTGCCTATAGGGGAGGGGGATAGGGGGCTATCATTTTTAAATGATAATACCTCATTTTTTTAATTGAAAGCAGGGATGCCAAAAAGATAATTATTTTTTTCATTTAAAGTGGAGACAGAAGAAAATGACATCAAATTCCCTGGGAAACCATTGAAATATTTTGATAGACCCAGGGCCCCCCATTAGGACTTGTTCATTGTCTTGGGTATTTTGCGATTTCTCATAGGCTACTGGCCTTATTTGGCTTTTGTATGTGCTCCCTTTTAATTCGATTCTTTGGATCTTATGGAATGCCATGGCGAATCTATCACTCAGTTTTCCAATAATTTGGGGTATATCCGAATAATTTCGACATTTTTGTTGTTGTAATTGTACCTCTTTACTCATACCCTCAATTTTTTTTTTTCAAGGAACACTAGGCTGTTTAACGTTATTTTGCGTGTTTGTTTGAACCATATAGTGACCTTGTTAATTATTCAGTAAATTATTTTTCTAATGAAAACTGAGACGGTATCCTATCAAAGTGGTATCCAGAAGGGGGGGGGGTAGGGAGGTATTATATTTAAATGATAATAGCTCGAAATTTTACTTATTGAAAGTAGGGATCACAAAAAGTTCATTTTTTTTTAATTTAAAGCAGAGACGACATCCTATCAAGGTGGTATCCAGAGGGGGGGGGGGGGTATTGAGCTATCATATTTAAATGATAATACCTCGATTTTTTTTTAAAGCAGGGGTGCCAATAAGTTAATTATTTTTTTATATTTAAAGCAGAGACGGCATCCTATCAAGATGGTGTCCAGAAGGGGGGCATAGGGAGTTATTATATTTAAGTGATAGTACCTTGATTTTTTTTTATTGAAAGCAGGGATGCCAAAAAGTTGAAAAGTTGACAAAATTAACAAGATTTTCGTGAGTTATACTTGATACAGCACTTGCTTGGTTTTATCGTCCAAAGGGAAAGGGACATATGCGTCCAATCCGGTTTTTTTCCTATTGATGAAGCGGGTTTACTTTGAAAACATTCATTCATATGTACCAGGCAGATTCACACTAAAACGAATTGGTGTGACGAAAGCGATATCGACATCCCCACCTAACGTTGCGCTCGAGTAACAATGGCGCCCTTGGTCCAGTGCCCAAGTTACATTAAAAGGCCAGGTCATAACAAAAGCTTTCAAGTTGGGAGGTTCAAGGAGGAGTGTTTGACAGTCTTATGACCTCAGGGTACTAGATGTTGCAACGTTCTTACGTATCTACAGTGGTTTAGAAAATTCGATTACCCCACAAATGATTACCAAAAATATGCACAAATGTAAGATTTGGAATATTATAACACTTTTTTCAAAGCTTTGAAGAAAAGCAAAAAAGTCTAAATACCCCTAACTACGCTTGAAAGCTATTTTAAAAAGAAACTCTTTGGAGATTTCCATGGAAATGACCATAGCAGAAGCTTTGAGCCTGGGTGGGGATCAAAGAGGAGTCTAAGTATTTTGACCACAGGTGACTTATGTTTCGACTGTCTTAAATTCGGTAATTCTTGTGAGCATTTGGAAATCAAAGCTTAAACTCAATAACTGATACTAAGTGTCCTAACATTTTGCTTGGATTAAAAGTGACGAACTAGGATGAACATTTCAACATCTTCCTGGAGCTACTTCAGTCTGCATATTATATCATTTAATTGCACTTAAAACGGATGAGCTTTTCATTTTTTACCTAAGAAAATAGCTGGCACTTCATTTTTCTTCATAGTCAATAAACCATTAAGTGTTTTTTGTTTAATTGTAATTGAAGTGTTCTCATGTGAAGTGTTCATCATGTATTTTTCAATTTGATAAATTTACTCCTTTTAGATACAGTTTATAATTTGACTGATATTAGGTATTTATCAGTTTATAATTTGGAATGAATCCCCAAAAGAAAAAACGAATAATATCCAAAAGAGCAGCCAAAAGCGATAAAAAAGCAGCAATTCAGCCTTAGCCTACATGACATATATTCTATAAAGAAGCCAAAAAAAACTTTAAAATGCATATTTTTAAATTGTATTTAAAAAGCAGTTTTTAATACAAGAAGGCTTCTTAGGAATCCAAAAGAGCAAAAAAAAAACAATCAATATCAAAGTCGTCCATTTCAACTGTTTTAAATATGACAAAACAGATAAAGGCAAAGGGCATTATGAAAAAATTAAGCTTCTAAGTTCAAAGTTATATTCAAAGTTTTTACCCAGATAACCGACGAGTTTTGTGATACAGTATTTGAAGTTTTATATGCAGTAATGCTCGACGAAAAAAAATACTAATTTTGATAATTATTTATGTTAAGAATACATAGCTAATAGGTACTTCAACTACTCGTATTATGCAAGGGTTCTGAAACGCCACATCCATTTCGTTTCTACCAGATTTCTACTTCTCTTGATGAATAACGAAGAAGACCAGTTTCCAGCCAGCGACTTGTGAATTTTTGAACTCATGAATAGGCTCGAATCTGTTGTAAATTGAAGCTGTGATTTGAGAAAGACTGATGAAAACATTAATGTTTGCGGTCAACATTGATCGCGCCGGCGGCGTGCCGCCGGTGTCTTACCGGCGGCGCGGCGCGGAGTGCTGTTTTTTGCCCCGCCGCTGCCGGTCTTCCCTCATCGGCGCGGCGCCGGGGTCTAAATACTATCATAGGCAGCGCGATAGCACTGCCTAATTAAAGAAAGATGTGGGCACAATGTGTAATTTATTTTATTTTATTCCATACCCGGGCACTTCGTATCGAAGGAGTTGTCGTAGAAACTTCGAAAAGGGGTCATTCGATACGAAATTGGAGTGGCTAGTGCCCTTTTTAATAGTCGAAAGTGATTGGAGGGCAACAAGACCCCCTCCCACGCCCTTCGTTCCCCCAAACACATCCAATCAAAATTTTGAGATAGCCATTTTGTTCAGCGCAGTTGATTTCCAGATAAAAAATATGTTTTTGAGGAGGACACTCCCCCACAACCCTCGAGGCAAGGGTTTTAAGTTATGCCCTAAGGGCATATAAGAACGATGTTGGCACAATGTATCATTTATTGTTTTTTCCTTTAGAGCAGGGCACTTCGTATCGAAGAAGTTGCCGTAGAAACTTCGAAAAGGGCTCATTCAATTGGAAATTGGAATGGCTTGTGCCCTTTTTAATAGTCGAAAGTGATTGGAAGGCAACTAACACCCCTTCCACGCCCACCATTTCCCGAAACACACCCAATCAAAATTTTGAGATAGCCATTTTGTTCAGCGTAGTTGATTTCCAGATAGAAATTATGTTTTTGAAGAGGACACTCCCCCACATCCTTCAGGGAAAGGGTTGTAAGTTATGCCCTGGGGGCATATAAAGGTTTTTGTAGAAGGCGTTGTCATAGAAACTTCAAAAAGGCCCATTCGATTGGAAATTCAAAGGCCTAGTGCCCTTTTTAATAGTCGAAAGTGATTGGAGGGCATCTAGCCCCCCCCCACGCCTATCATTCCTCAAAACACATCCAATCAAAATTATGAGATACCCATTTTGTTCGGCGTTGTTGATTTCCTGATAGAAAATATGTTTTGAGGAGGACACTCCTCCACAACCCTTGGGGCAAAGGTTGTAAGTTATGCCCTGAGGGCATATAAGGTTCTTATAGAAGGCGTTGTCGTAGAAACTTCAAAAAAGGCTCATTCGATTGAAAATTCAAAGGCCTAGTGCCCTTTTTAATAGTCGAAAGTGATTGGAGGGCATCTAGCCCCCCCCCACGCCTATCATTCCCCCAAACACAACCAATCAAAATTTTGAGATAGCTATTTTGTTCAGCGTAGTTGATTTCCAGATAGAAAATATGTTTTTGAGGAGGACACTCCCCCACAACCCTCGGGGCAAGGGTTGTATGTTATGCCCTGAGAGCATATAGGGTTATTATAGAACGCGTTGTCGTAGAAACTTCAAAACGGGCTCATTCGATTGTAAATTGAAATGGCTAGTGCCCTTTTTAATAGTCGAAAGTGATCGGAAGGCAACTAACACCCCTTCCACGCCCACCATTTCCCCAAACACTTCCAATAAAAATTTTGAGATAGCCAATTTGTCCCACGACGTTCAAAGTTCAGGAAATTATACCTTTGAGCAGGCCTCTCCCCCCACAGTCTTCAGGCCAAGGGCTATAAGTTGTGCCCTGGGGGAATATAAGATTTTATTGAAATCTTTGTCGTAGAAACTTGAAAAAGGGCTCTTTCGGTTTGAAATTGAAAAGGCTAGTACCCTTTTTAATAGTCGAAAGTGATTTGAGGGCAACTAACCCCCCTCTCACGCCAACCTTTTCCCCAAACACATCCAATCAAAATTTTTAGGTAGCCATTTTATTCAACGTAGTTGAAAGTTTTGGAAATTAGGTCTTTAAGGATGAAACCCCTCCCCCCACAGCCCTCAGGGCAAGGCTTGTAAGTTATACCCTGGGGGTATATAAAGTTTTTATTATAGCGTTGTCGTAGAAACTTCAAAAGGGCTCATTCAATTGAAAATTGAAAGGGCTAGTGCCTTTTTTAATAGTTGAAAGTGATTGGATAGCGACTAACGCCCCTCTCACGCCAACCATTTTCCCAAACACATCCAATCAAAATTTTGAGATATCCATTTTGTTCAACGTAGTCGAATGTTCTGGAAATTAGGTCTTTTAAGATGATAACCCCCTCAGAGCCCTCAGTACAAGCGTTGTAAGTTATGCCCTGGGGGCATAGAAAATTTTATTGAAAGCGTTGTCGTAGAAACTTCAAAAGGGCTCATTCAATTGGAAATTGAAAGGGCTAGTGATTTTTTTAATAGTTGAAAGTGATTGGATAGCGACTAACGCCCCTCTCACGCCAACCATTTTCCCAAACACATCCAATCAAAATTTTGAGATATCCATTTTGTTCAACGTAGTTTAATGTTCTGGAAATTAGGTCTTTTAAGATGATAACCCCCTCAGAGCCCTCAGTACAAGCGTTGTAAATTATGCCCTGGGGACATATAAGGTTTATATAGAAATTTGTTGTATAAATCATAGGCAGCGCGATCGTGCTGCCTAAGTAAAGAACGATGTAGGCACAATGTATTATTTTTTTTTCCATACCAGGGCACTTCATATCGAAGGAGTTGTCGTAGAAACTTCGAAAAGAGCTCATTCGATCGGATATTGGAGTGGCTAGTGCCCTTTATAATAGTCGAAAGTGATTGGAGGGCAACTAGCCCCCCCCTCCACGCCAATCATTCTCCCAACACATCCAATCAAAATTTTGAGATAGCCATTTTGTTCAGCGTAGTTGATTACCAGATAGAAAATATGTTTTTGAGGAGGACACTCCCCCACAACCCTCAGGGCAAGGGTTTTAAGTTATGCCCTGGGGGCATATAAGAAAGATGTTCGCACAATGTATTACTTATTAATTTTTTCCTTAATTTTTTACCAGGGCACTTTGTATCAAAGAAGTTGTCGTAGAAACTTCGAAAAGGGCTCATTCAATTGGAAAATGGAGTGGCTTGTGCCCTTTTTTTATAGTCGAAAGTGATTTGAAGGTGACTAACACCCCTTCCACGCCCACCGCGTCCCGAAACACATCCAATCAAAATTTTGAGATAGCCATTTTGTTCAGCGTAGTTGATTTCCAGATAGAAATTATGTTTTTAACGCAAAACCCCTATGCCTTCCCAAGGCCAGAACAAAATTTGCACTTTACTGAAAAAATACAAATGAATGTGCATTGTCAGTTTAATATACATATACTGATATTTAGTAATCAAAATGTTAATATTGTTTGATTTATTAAAATTATAAAGTAAAAACATTTATATTTTTTTCAGTAAAGTGCAAATTTTGTTCTGGTCTTGGGAAGGCATAGGGGTTTTGCGCCCAACTTATGTCAATTTCTGCTCGTTTTGAGTTTGCCTTGGTTATTTATTGTAATTTTCGTTCGTTTTGGGTTTCATTTATTTATCGATGCTGATTTGTGGTAGTTCCACGCTTGGTAGATTATTTTATTTTATTTTTGCTCATTTTGTTTAATAGAGTCCTTTTCTTTTCTTTGAAAAACTTATTTTGTGGAAAAATGTTTTTTTAATTAATTTATGAAAAAGGAGAAGTAGCTAGCGATTTTAGGGAAACCCTAATCAAACCCCTGTATATGAAAGGTGATAAGAGTGACTATGGTATTTATATAGGTATTAGCCTTGTCTTTGTAGGTAGCAAATTACTTAATATGATGATACTTTTTACTCAGATATGCTGAAGACAAAGTTTTAAGAGAAGAACAGTGCGTTTTAGGATGGGTAGAGGATGGTGTCGATCAAATTTTCACTCTTTGGTTAATAATTGAGAAGTGTCTGAGTCATCAAGCACATTTAGTCCTCAGTTTTATAAATTACGAACAAGTGTTCAATTCAGCTGACGGCATAGCTTTAGCAAAGGTTTTATCCTTCTATAGTATACTGGACAAATACATAAAAGTGTTTAGTTCTATATACGAGAATAACACTGCTGCAGTTAAGCTGGAAATGAGTTTAGTGGATGGTTTCGTAATATATCGGGAGTTAAGCAGGGTTTTGTTTTATCCCCACTTAAGTGGATCATTTTAATGGACTTTGTATTAATGAGCACAAAGAAATCAATGGGAGAACACGGAGTCAAGTGGGGAAGAAAAATTTTCTTGGACTATGATTATGCCGACAATTTAAGCATCCTAGCTGAAAGTGTGAGCAAAATAAATGCACTTTAAGAGGTTTTGTGAGTTCAGGGGGCAAGAATAGGTATGAAAATTAATGTTAAGAACACTGAGTCACTAAGGCTAGGAATAAGTGAAGATGAAAAGGTGACGTTGGGTAACGAGAAGATCGATCAAGTGGACAGTTTCACTTACCTCGGTAGTATTATTAGTAAAGATGGTGGGAGTGGTGAAAAAGTTAAAATTAGAATAGTCAAGGCTCAGGGTGTTTTTTTTACAGTTGAAAAAAGTTTGGAAGAATAGGAAGATAAGCCTGCGATCCAAGATTAGAATATTGGAAGCTACAGTGGTGATAGTGGTCAAATATGGTTCTGAAGCATGGGTGAGAGATTTTCTCTGAAGATTTGCTAGTTTCCCAGAGAAATTGCTTACGGATTTTTTTTGGGTACCCGACTGACTGACCTTATTTCAAAGAGTAGGCTGTACGAAAAGTGTGGCTCAATCTCTCTTTCTAGGGTTATAATGAGAGAAAGGTTGAGATGGCTAGGGTAGGTTCTGCGGATGAAGGATGACAGATTACCAAAGATTGTACTTTTAACCAAACATAGAGGACTAAACGGAAAGCAGGTCGTCCGTGGTTGGGGGAAGGATATTGAAAGAAAGATTTAAGGGAAATGGGTACTTCCTATGAGGGTGAAAAGTGGGAGGCTTTGAGTGGATTAGGATGGAGGAGGAGCGTTCGTAGCTTTGTTGGCCTCAGGCGGCTTGGTGCCGGGATGTGTTGCCAGTAATAGTAGTAGCATCTACGGAGATATTAGCATTAATAGAACTGAAGGGGAATATATAATGAATCTAATTTATAATAATATAATTGGAGAGCAGGTCAAAATCACAGGCAGCGCAATAGCGCTGCCTAAGTAAAGAACGATGTCGGCGCAATGTATTGTTTATTTATTTTTGGTTTTAGACCAGGGCACTTCGTATTGAAGGAGTTGCCATAGAAACTTCGAAAGGGGCTCATTCGACTAGGAAATGAAATGGCTAGTACCCTTTTTAATAGTCGAAAGTAATTGGAGGGCAACCAGTCCCCCTACATCCATCATTTCCCCAAACACATTCAATCAAAATTTTGAGATAGTCAATTTGTTCAGCGTTGTCAAAAGGTCCAGTAATTACTATCTTGGAAGATTTCAACCTCTTACAGCCTTCATAGCAAGGGCTATAAGTTATACTAGTTGTCCATTATCAATAGGATATTTTATGGAAGGCGTGGTTGTGTAAGCTTCGAAGGGGCCCTTTTTATTGGAAATCAGAATTTCTAGCGCCTTTTTGAGAGTCAAATATGATCAGAGGGGTCTTCTTTTCGCAAAATGCGTCCAACAGATATTTTGAGATAGCCATTTTATTAAAAATAGTCTGAATGTCATATAACAAAGCCTTTGGGGTTGAAACAAACCCCCAGAGCCTAAGGGCAAGGGTTTTAAGCTTTGCCCCCAGGGCATATAAGGCTTTAATAAAAGGGATGGTCGTATAAACTTTAGAGGATGTTCGTTTAATTGGAAAGTGTTAGAGGGTAACAAGAAACCCCCTCCCCCACCCCGACTACCCCTCTCGTCCCCAAACGTATCTAACTAAAATTGTGACAGAGCAATTTTGTTCAAAATAGACTAAAGAACATATAACAATGCCTCCAGGGCCGACACAAACCCCTCACAGCCTCAGCATAAGGGTTGTAAGTTATACTCTGGGGGCATATAAGGTAATTATGGGATGAGTGGTCGTCTAAACTTCCTATGGGGCGCATTTGATTTGAATTTGGAAGTTAAAGGCTCCATTGGAAGTTATACGGGTGCATCAGCAAAATTTTTAGAATGTCTTATCGCGTCAAGAGGTAACTTTTCGGGTATCATGAGTGGGATAGTGGGGTGTTCAACTGACCAACAGGCAACATATACTTAAAACTAATGCTACCAATACTGATCCTACTACTGTTACTACTACAACTACTAATACACTATTATTGCTACTGCTGTTCATACTAGGTGTTCCTAATATGGCACTATTGCAATTAAGGCTATGAGGGTGAAAACTTACTTACTTACTTACTTAAGTCCCATACATCCTCATGGGACGTCTCGGGGCCACTCGTTCCAGAATCTGAGGAACTAGGGCTCGATATGCTGTTCTGTCTAGTGCAGTTCGGGAAAGTTTGGCAGAACGTTGTCGGTCAAAGTTTTCGATCCACGTTTTGCGCGGTCTTCCCCGTGGTCGAAGTCCATAAGTTGTCCCTTCAAGCGCGATCTTGGGCAGGCGTTCGGGATTCATTCGCTTTACATGGCCGAACCAGCACAGCTGATGTTTTCGAATTTTGTTCAGGATAGTGTCTTGCGACTTCAGCCTTTTCGGTTTGTTTCAACCCCAAAGGCTTTGTTATATGACATTCAGACTATTTTGAATAAAATGGCTATCTCAAAATATCTGTTGGACGCATTTTGCGAAAAGAAGACCCTTCTGATCATATTTGACTCTCAAAAAGGCGCTAGAAATTCTGATTTCCAATAAAAAGGGCCCCTTCGAAGCTTACACAACCACCACTTCCATAAAATATCCTATTAATAATGGAAAACTAGTATAACTTATAGCCCTTGCTATGAAGGCTGTAGGAGGTTGAAATCTTCCAAGATAGTAATTACTAGACCTTTTGACAACGCTGAACAAATTGTCTATCTAAAAATTTTGGTTGAATGTATTTGGGGAAATGACGGGTGTAGGGGGACTGGTTGCCCTCCAATTACTTTCGACTATTAAAAAGGGTACTAGCTCTTTCATTTCCTAGTCGAATGAGCCCCTTTCGAAGTTTATATGGCAACTCCTTCAATACGAAGTGCCCTGGTCTAAAACCAAAAATAAATAAACAATATATTGCGCCGACATCGTTGTTTACTTAGGCAGCGCTATTGCGCTGCCTGTGATTTTGACCTGCTCTCCAATTATATTATTATAAATTAGATTCATTATATATTCCCCTTCAGTTCTATTAATGCTAATATCTCCGTAGATGCTACTACTATTACTGGCAACACATCCCGGCACCAAGCCGCCTGAGGCCAACAAAGCTACGAACGCTCCTCCTCCATCCTAATCCACTCAAAGCCTCCCTCTTTTCACCCTCATAGGAAGTTCCCATTTCCCTTAAATCTTTCTTTTCAATATCCTTCCCCCAACCACGGGTGACCTGCTTTCCGTTTAGTCCTCTATGTTTGGTTAAAAGTACAATCTTTGGTAATCTGTCATCCTTCATCCGCAGAACCTACCCTAGCCATCTCAACCTTTCTCTCATTATAACCCTAGAAAGAGAGATTGAGCCACACTTTTCGTACAGCCTACTCTTTGAAATAAGGTCAGTCAGTCGGGTACCCAAAAAAAAATCCGTAAGCAATTTCTCTGGGAAACTAGCAAATCTTCAGAGAAAATCTCTCAAACCATGCTTCAGAACAATATTTGACCACTATCACCACTGTAGCTTCCAATATTCTAATCTTGGATCGCAGGCTTATCTTCCTATTCTTCCAAACTTTTTTCAACTGTAAAAAAGCACCCTGAGCCTTGACTATTCTAATTTTAACTTTTTCACCACTCCCTCCATCTTTACTAATAATACTACCAAGGTAAGTGAAACTGTCCACTTGATCGATCTTCTCGTTACCCAACGTCATCTTTTCATCTTAACTTATTCCTAGCCTTAGTGACTCAGTGTTCTTAACATTAATTTTCAAACCTATTCTTGCCCCCTGAACTCACAGACCCTCTTAAAGTGCATTTATTTTGCTCACACTTTCAGCTAGGATGCTTAAATTGTCGGCATAATCATAGTCCAAGAAAATTTTTCTTCCCCACTTGACTCCGTGTTCTCCCATTGATTTCTTTGTGCTCATTAATACAAAGTCCATTAAAATGATCCACTTAAGTGGGGATAAAACAAAAACCCTGCTTAACTCCCGATATAATACGAAACCATCCACTAAACTCATTTCCAGCTTAACTGCAGCAGTGTTATTCTCGTATATAGAACTAAACACTTTTATGTATTTGTCCGGTATACTATAGAAGGATAAAACCTTTGCTAAAGCTATGTCGTCAGCTGAATTGAACAGTTCGTAATTTATAAAAATGAGGACTAAATGTGTTTGATGACTCAGACACTTCTCAATTATTAACCAAAGAGTGAAAATTTGATCGACACCATCCTCTACCCATCTTAAAACGCACTTTTCTTCTCTTAAAACTTTGTCTTCAGCATATCTGAGTAAAAAATATCATCATATTAAGTAATTTGCTACCTACAAAGACCAGGCTAATACCTATATAAATACCATAGTCACTCTTATCGCCTTTCTTATACAGGGGTTTGATTAGGGTTTCCCTAAAATCGCTAGCTACTTCTCCTTTTTCATAAATTAATTAAAAAAACATTTTTCCACAAAATAAGTTTTTCAAAGAAAAGAAAAGGACTCTATTAAACAAAAATGAGCAAAAATAAAATAAAATAACCTACCAAGCGTGGAACTACCACAAATCAGCATCGATAAATAAATGAAACCCAAAACGAACGGAAATTACAATAAATAACCAAGGCAAACTCAAAACGAGCAGAAATTAACATAAGTTGGGCGCAAAACCCCTATGCATTCCCAAGGCCAGAACAAAATTTGCACTTTACTGAAAAAATATAAATGTTTTTACTTTTATAACTTTAATAAATCAAATAATATTAACATTTTGATTACTAAATATCAGTTTATGTATATTAAACTGACAATGCACATTCATTTGTGTTTTTTCAGAAATTAAAATTAATTTCTGCTCGTTTTATATTGACATTGTCTTTTCAGGGAAAAAGAAAATAATACTCTAAATCTTTTCGATTTTTAAGACAATATACTTTGGCCTGCTATTTGTATGCTGGAGAAAAATTTTCAGCAATTTTTAACAATATACACCCTTTTAAAAGTCTGGACACAAATAGTGCTGTTTAATTTAGTTTCATACCTCCTCTAGTTGACCTGTAATGGAAAACTTGATACCATTCGCAAAAAAAAATCTGTTTACTTTCTTTGATAGCTTGGATACACCTACGCTATTTTGATTTGGTTAAATCTTAAGAGCAGAAGTAGCCCCGAAAGTTTGAACATAATACCCTCAGTCGTTCTTGGGATACTACTGAGATGCCTTATTGGGAATTAGCATTAAGACAGTGTATTTTGATTTAATCTTAAGGCAACATTTAGTTTTTAAACATAATGGGCAAATGGGAGGGTGGGCGTGGGAGGGTCGTAGTGGTAAGGGGATTAGTTGCCCTCCAATGACTTTCAACTATTAAAAAGGGCATCAGCCCTTTCTATTTTCAATCGAATGAGCCCTTTTCGAATTTCCCACGACAACTCCTTCGATACGAAGTGCCCTGGTCTAAACAACAACAAAAAATAATACATTATACCTACATCGATCTTTACCATAAAAATTTCAAGCCTTCCAATCCCTTTCGACTATTAAAAAGGGCACTAGGCCTTTTGATTTCCAATCGATTGATCCCTTTTGGAAACGATAACGCTTTCTATAAACACCTTATTAACCCCCAGGGCATAAATAAACAACCCTTACCCTAAGGTCTGCTAGGGTGGTTGTCATCCTCTAAGACCGAATTTCCAGAACATTCAACTACGTTAAACAAAATGGCTATCTCAAAATTTTGATTGGATGTGTTTGGGAAAAAGGTGGGCGTGAGAGGGGCGGTAGTCGCTCTCCAATCGCTTTCAACTATTAAAAATGGCCCTAGCCCTTTCAATTTCCAATCAAATGAGCCCTTTTGAAGTTTCTACCAGAAAAATTTCAATAAAAATCTTATATGCCCCCAGGGCATAACTTCAACCCTTGCCCTGAGTTCTGGGGGGGGGTGTCATTCTCAAATTTTGATTGGATGTGTTTAGAGGAACTGTGGGCATGAGAGGCGGGTTAGTTACCCTCCAATCACTTTCGACTATTACAAAGGGCACTAGCCCTCTCAACTTCCAATTGAATTTGCCCCTTTTGAAGTTTTACTACAACTCTATCTATAAAAACCTTGTATGTCCCCAGGGCAGAACTTACAAACTTTGCCCTTGGGGCTCTGGGGGGTTTGTCATCCTTAAATATATAATTTCCAGAACTTTCAACTACGTTGAACAAAATGGCTATCTCTAAACTTTGATTGAATGTTTTTGGGGAGATGGTGGGCGTAAGAGGGGGATTAATTACTCTCCACTCACTTTCGACTATTAAAAAGGTCAATTTCAGTTTTTAATCAAATGAGCCCTTTTTGAAATTACTATAACAGCTTTCTATATAAACTTTATATGCCCCCAGGGCATAACTTACAACCCTTGCACTGAGGGCTCTGAGGGGGCTATCATCCTAAAAGACCTAATTTCAAGAACTTTCAACTACGTTGAACAAAATGGATATTTTAAAATTTTGATTTGATGTGTTTGGGAAAATGGTGGGCGTGAGAGGGGCGTTAGTCACTCTCCAATCACTTTCAACAATTAAAAAAGGCACTAGCCCTTTCAATTTCCAATCCTTAAGACCTAATTTCCAAAACTTTCAAATACGTTGAATAAATTGACTATCTAAAATATTGATTGGATGTGTTTGGGGAAAAGATAGGTATTAGAGGGGGGGTAAGTTGCCCACAAATCACTTTCGACTATTAAAAACGGCCCTAGCTCTTTGAATTTCCTATCGAATGATCCCTTTTTCAAGTTTCTACGACAAAAACTTCAATAAAAACCTTATATGCCCCCAGGGCATAACTTATAACCCTTGCCCTGAAGACTGTGGGGGGAGTGTTCTGCTCAAAGGTATAATTTCCTGAAGTTTGAACTGCGTGGAAAAAAATCTATCTCAAAATCTTTATTGGATGTGTTTGGGGAAATCGCGGGCGTGGAAGGGGTGTTAGTTGCTTTCCAATCACTTTAAACTATTGAAAAGGGCACTAGCCATTTCAATTTCCAATCGAATGAGCTCTTTTTGAAGTTTCTGCGACAACGCGTTCTATAAAAACCTTATATGCCCCCTGGGCATAATTTACAACCCTTGCCCTGAGGGATGTAGGGGAGGGGGGTGGTTGTCATCCTCAAAGACCTAATTTCCAGAACTTAAAACTACATTGAATAAAATGGCTATCTCAAAGTTTTGATTAGATGTGTTTGGGGAAAAGGTGGGCGCAAGAGGCGGGTTAGTCGCCCTCTAATCACTTTCGACTATTAAAAAGGGCACTAGCCCTTTGAATTTCCAATCGAATGAGGCTTATTTGAAGTTTCTACGACATCGCCTTCTATAAAAAAAACCTAATATGCCCCAGGGCATAACTTAAAACCCTCCCCCTAAGGGCTGTTGGGGACTGTCCTCCTCAAAAACATAATTTCTATCTGGAAATCAACTACGCTGAACAAAATGGCGTGTATCTTAAGAATTGATTTGTGTATTAAGTTGGAACTCTCAGAGAATGATTAAAGGGGATGGTCAATTGACCAAATTGAAAGTTCTAGTTCTCTTTTAAGAGTCAAAAGTGACGGAGGGCAACTACTCCCCCCCCCATACACTACCCATGTTTTCACCAAACAAATCTGATTGAAATTGTGAGATAGTCATTTTGTTCAAAATAGTCCAACGAACATATAACATTGTCTCTAGGGATGGCACAACCCCCCAGAGCCTTGGGGCAAGGGTTTTAAGTTCTGTCCTGGGGGCATATAAGGTTTTTATGGAATGGATGGTCATATAAACTTCAGATGGGGTTCATTTGATTTGAAATCGGAGGCTTTAGTGCCCTTTTTAAGAGTCAAAAGTGATTTGAGAGCCCCGCCCCTCCGCGCCATCATTTTCCCAAACACATCCAATCAAAATTTTGAGATAGTAATTACTTTCAGCTTAGTGGAAGGGTCTGGAAATTATGTCTCTGAGGGTCCCAAAGCCCCCAGGGCAGTAAATTATGTCTTTGAGGATGACAACCACCCCACAGCCCTCAGGGTTGTAAGTTATGCCCCGGGGGCATATAAAGTTTTATAGAAAGGGTGTTCGTTTATACTTCAGAGGGGTCTCATTGAAAAGGAAATCAGAAGTTTTAGTGCCTTTTTTTGAGAGGCAACGTAATCAGAGGGCAGCTACCCTCTCCCCCACCCACAAACACGTCGTGTTTTCCCAAAATGCTGACAATAGAAACTTCGAGATAGCCATTTTATTCAAAATAGTCCGAAGATCATATAACAAGGGTTCTGGGGTTGTTACAAGCCACCAGAGCCTGAAGGAAGGGTTGTGAGTTATGCCCCTGGTACATTTAGGGTTTTTTTATGGAAGGGATTGTTGTATAAGCTATGGAGGTGGCTCACTTGCTTGAAAATTAGAAGTTCTAGTTCCCTTTCAAGAGTAAAAAGTGACGGAGGCCAACTAGCCCACCCTAACTACCCCTCTTTTGCTTCAAACGCATGTGATTGAATTTGGGAGATATCCATTTTAAAACAAGATAGCCCAAAGAACATATAACAATACCTCCAGGGCTGACAAAACCCCCAGAAATAGTGCCCTTTTTAAGAGTCAAAAGTGATCTGGGAACATCCAGCCCCCCCCCCCACGCACATCATTTACCAAAAACAAACATCCAAACAAATTTTTAAGACATCAATTTTTTTCAGCATTGTTGAAAGGTTCAGTAATTATGTGTTTAGGGATGTTAATCCCCGCCCCCAAGGCCTCAGAGCAAGGGCTGCAAGTTAGGCAATTTGTCCATTTGTCGCCTGGAGGCAGAATTGGCGTATTAGGCACTTCTAAGCAAAATTAAGCTATGAGTGTCAACGATTGTAAAATTTTGTGCTCTTTCTGAATCTGGAATTTTAACGTATCGCACTCCCACGCAAAGCTACGAGTCAAAACCGTTTTGACACTTGCATTGTTTTCATTCTAATGGAAGCGTAATTGAAGTATCAGTTCTGCACTTTTAACAGAGGTCTTTTCGACGTATCTGCGCATTCCCCTGTACTTTTTAGAAGAAAATATTTAGAAAACGTAAAAAAAGCAAAAATGAGAAACATAAAATTAAATAGAAAACTATTTGCTACTGTTGCAAATGTGGAGGAACTTCTGAAAGAAGCTGGAAGATACGTATGATATCGCAAGTTTCAAGTTTGGGCTAAATAGGCTAGAGAACTCCCCAGCCTGACCATTTGCATGATGAAAGTAATGAAGTAAGGGCAGACATGCCCTTAGACAAAAAAAATCCAGTCCATCCAGCTCAGTAGAATTTCCAGAGGACGTGTCACCCTTCAACAGTGCCTTCAGGCAGGGGTAAAAACGAAAGGCATAATTACGACATTCAACTGTACCCGTTTCTTAACATTCTTTTGTATCCACTTGTTAATATATTATATCCCTTTGTTATATATTATGTATCCATCTATTATATATGAATTTCTTTAAAAGTTTTACTCAGTTTTATACTCACACCTAACAGGTCAGTTTTGCCGTAAGTCGCATGTCTGGTGTTTAACACGCTTGAACCGCTTTTGACGTATCTGTCAAGTTGACCAACTTTTAAAACCCAATAGACGTAGCAGTATTTTGGAAATTTATTGTGCCGAAAATCTTTGATATTTCGCTCAGAAATTCTTACCATCCCTTTATAATTTCAAGCTTTACGGTATGTATTTTTTCTCGCGTTTTTTACACCAGCCATTTCTGTTCTGCAAGGTTACAAACATTCAACAGCGGTTTTCTCGAAGTTCTGTGTTCTCCATTTACGCCAATTCCGCTTCCAGGAAACGCATTGTTTACATATAGTATAATTATTGAGAAAAGGTATGCATGTTTGACTACTGCTTTCTCAAAATACGAAGGGCATTAAGTGAGTCTTTCCAGGAATGTTGAGGGGAGTGTTGAACTAAATCAAAATATGTTATGTGTACATGGATTGTTAAAAGGGCGTAACTCAGGAATAGCTGAGTATATTACTCGTAATTTGGAACTTTCAGGAAATCGTAAGGGAGATGACCAATTGACAAAAAAGGCAATATTTACACGCTACTATTAGTACAAAATATTGCTTCTACTGCTTTAATAACTGCTACTATCACTATCACTACTATCACTAAAACTATTACTTCTCTAGCGGGTACTACTAATGCTGAGGATATTGAAATAAACCTCTGAGGAAACGTTAAGGGAAACTTTGAACTAAATCAAGGCACATTATGCGCATAGAGATTGCTAATACAGGCGTATCAGCAATATTTTTAGAACGTATTATTGTTTAAGAGGAAGCTTCAGGGGTATTATGAGTGGGATATTCAGTTGACCAAAAGGCAAAACGTACCTTTTACTACTGCTATTAATACTGGTGCTACTACTGTTACTACTACTATTAGTAATACACTATTACTGCTACTACTCATCCTACTACTGCCACTACTACTATGATACTAGTACAATTAAGGCTAAGTGTCTGAAGTTGAAACTTTGATAGAATATTGGGAGGGAGTTTGAACTAAATGAAAGCACACTATGTATATGCATTATTGTCAAAAGGGCGTATCTCAAGAATGGATTAGGGTATTAAGTTGGAACTTTCAGAGAATACTTAAAGGAGAAGATCAATTGACAAAAAGGTAATATATGCATGTCACTACTAACACTGATACTTTTACAAATACTACTAACGCTACTAAACTACTCCAACTACTGCTTCAATTGCAACAACTTGTAAGATTTAGAGTATCATAGGCAGCGCAATCGCGCTATCTAAGCAAAGAACGATTTTTTGCACAGTGTATTATTTTTTTTTCTTTTAGACCAGGGCACTTCCTATCGAAAGAGTTTTCGTAGAAACTTGGAAAAAGGGCTAATTCGAATGGAAATTGGAATGGCTAATGCCCCTTTTAATAGTCGAAAGTGATTGAAAGGCAACTAACACCCCTCCCCACACCCATTATTTCCCAAAAACATATCCAATGAAAATTTTGAGATAGCCATTTTGTTCAGCGTAGTTGATTTCCAGATAAAAATTATGTTTTGAGGAGGCCACTCCCCCACAGCTTTCAGGACAAAGGTTGTAAGTTATGCTCTGGGGGCATATAAGATTTTTATAGAAAGCTTGTCGTAGAAACTTCAAAAAGGGGTCATTCGATTGGAAAGTCAAAGGGCTAGTGCTCTTTTTAATAGTCGAAAGTGATAGGCGGGCAACATAGTCCCCCTCTCACGCCCACCTTTTCCCCAAACAGATTTAATCAAAATTTTGAGATAGCCATTTTGTTCAACGTAGTTGAAAGTTCTGGAAATTAGGTCTTTGAGGATGACATCCCCCCATAGTACTAAGGGTAAGGGTTGTAAGTTTTGTCCTATGGGTATATAAGGTTTTTATAGAAAGCGTTGTCGTAGAAACTTCAAAAAGGGCTCATTTGGTTGGAAATTGAAATAGCTATTGCCCTTTTTAATACTCGAAAGCGATTGGAAGGCAACTAACACCCCTTCCAATCCCACCATTTATCCAAACACATCCAATCAAAATTTTGAGATAGCCATTTTGTTCAAAGTAGTTGAAAGGTCCAAAAATTATATTTTTGAGGATGACACTCCCTCCACAGCCCTCAGGGTAAGGGTTGTAAGTTATTCCCTGGGGCCATATAAGGTTTTTATTGAAAATTTTTTCGTAGAAACTTGAAAAACGGCTCATTCGATTGGGAAGTCAAAGTGGTAGTTCCCTTTTTAATAGTCGAAAGTGATTGGAGGGCAACTAACCCCCCTCTCACGCCGACCTTTTCCCAAACAAATACAATCAAAATTTTTAGACAGCCATATTGTTAAACACAGTCAAAAGTTTAAGAAATTAGGTCTTTGAGGATGATAATCCCCTCAGAGCCCTCTGGGAAAGGGTAATAAGTTATGCCCTGGGGGCATCTAAGTTTTTTTTTATAGATTGTGATGTTGTAGAAACTTCTAAAAGGGCTCATTTGATTTTAGAAGGGCTTGTCCCCTTTTTAATAGTCTAAAGTGATTGGAGGATAACTTACACCCCTCTCACACCCACCATTTCCCCAAACAAGCCAATCAAAATTTTGAGATAGCCATTTTGTTCCACCTAGTTAAAAAGTCCGGAAATTATGCTTTTGAGGATGACATTCCCCCCACAGCCCTCAGGGCAAAGGTTGTAAGTTATGCCTTAGGGGCATGTAAGGTTTTTTTTTTTAGAAAGCGTTGCCGTAGAAATTTCAAAAAGGAATCATTCGATTGGACATTGAAACAGCTAGTGCCCTTTTTAATAGTCGAAAGTGAGGGTTGTAAGTTATGCTCTGGGGCATATAAGATTTTTACAGAAGGCATTGTCGTAGAAACTTCAAAAGGGCTCATTCGATTGGAAATTGAAAGGGCTAGTGCCTTTTTTAATAGTTTGAAAGTGATTGGAGAGCAATTAACGCCCCTCTGACGCCAACCATTTCCCCAAACATATCCAATCAAAATTTTGAGATAGCCATTTTGTTTAACGTAGTTCAAAGTTCTGGAAACTTGGTCTTTGAGGCTGGCAACCCCCTCACAGCCCTCATGGTAAGGGTTGTAATTTATGCCCTGGGGGCATATAAGATGTTTATAGAAAGCGTTGTCGTAGAAATTCAAAAAGGACTCATTCAATTGGAAATTGAAGGGGTTTCTGCCCTTTTTAGTAGTCGAAAGTGATTGGAAGGCTTGACATTTTTATAGTAAAGATCGATGTGGGTACAATAACCGAGTCAAACTCAAAAAGAGCAGAAATTAACATGAGTAGGGCTCAAAACCCCTATGTCTTCTCATGGGCAAAACACAATTTGCACTTTACTGAAAAAAATACAAACGAATGTGCATTGTCAGTTTAATATACATATACTGATATTTAGTGATCAAAATGTTAATATCATTATTTATTAAAGTTATAAAAGTAAAAGCATTTATATGATTCAGTAAAGTGCAAATTATGTTCTGGAATTAGGAAAACATAGGGTTTTTGAGCCTTACTCATGTTAATTTCTGCTCGTTTTGAGTTTGATTCGGTTATTTATTGTAATTTCTGTTCGTTTTGGGTTTCATTTATTTATCGATGCTGATTCGTTGTAGTTTCACACATGGTAGATTATTTTATTTTTATTTTTGTTCAATTTTTGGTATAATGGAGTTCTTTACTTTTCTTTGAAAAACTTATTTTGTGGAAAAAGTTTTTTTTAAAATTAATTAAGATTAAAAAAGCGCCAAAAAGGGGTCAAAACCGCAAATCAGCAATATTTTGGGAACGGCTTACCGTGCCAAGGTGGAGCTTCCGGGGCATCATGAAAGGGATTCTCAACTGATCAAAATGCAAGACGTACATGCTACTACCGTTATTAATACTGCTGCTACTACTATTATTACTACTACTAAGACAACACTAACACTGCAACTACTTCTCCTGCTACCACCACAACAACTGTGATACTAATACTATTAAGGCTAAGTCTATGAAGCCAAAATTTGAGAGAATATTGATGGCAAATTCGCACTAACAAAAGACACTAAGTGCGTTTAGATTTTCAAAAGAGCGCATCTTAAGAGTTGATCTGTGTATTAAGTTGGAACATCGGTTGTTGAAAGGAATGTTGAAAAAAAACTAAAGATGATATGTGCATACTGCTACTAATGCTACTGCTACTACTACAAACTATTGCTGCTGCACAATCTAAGGGTATTAATTTGAAATTGTTAAGGAATATTTAGGCAGATGTTGAACTAAATCAAAACGAACTATGTTCATGGGTTGGCAATCCGTGGCCCACGAGGTGCCTTGGTGTGGCCTGCAAGATCTTCACCGCAACACACCTGACGGACCACATTACACACCATACCAATACACAACGGAGTAAAAGGGGGTACCATCTAGCATTCCGCCATCTAGCATTCTCAGAAAAATCCGTAAACACCATCTAGCATACAGAGGCGCCATTTCAGCCAAACCTTAGGGTGGGCAAGCAATCGACATGGGCCCCAATCCGGCTTGTATAAAAAAAATTGCCCCTAGCTTTATCCGAAAAAAAACTGCGTTCCGTGGGAGTTACCGTAAAAATTAAGGAAATTGTCTCAATTACTTTGCCGTTCCTTCTTTCGCTCTTATGCAATACGTTCGGAAAAAGGCCAGATATCTGAAGAAAGCGGAAACAGTATGTGCGATGTTAAAAAAACAGCCGCTTTGGGAATCTTCCACTTTTCCGAACCTATAACTTGACGAAAGCCGAACCTCTGTAGAAACTCACGCTTTGACTAAAGTATATTCTGTAGCCGAATTCTTCAGCTCGCTGCTTACAGTAAATACTTTAGTCCAAGTCAGAGTCACGCTCCGGCTATTACGATGCAAAACTTTGCTCGATCAAGTATATTTACAAAATCAAAAAATACAACAAAATTTTGAAACAGATCAGTGAACACTCAAGGCAGCAAGGGGAACCGTCGTGGTTTCATCTTCGCAACTTCATCAACAATCTGGTCGAAATCCAAGTTTTTAACTGAATCCTTCTCTGCAAAGATCAAAAGCAGGTGACTAAGACGATCGTCTCCTGTAGTAGAGCGCAGATAGTTCTTCACTATTTCCAGCCCAGAAAACAAGCGTTCATTGCTGGCTGTCGTGACGGGAAGTGTGGCAGCAATATGAAGAACTTTGATAATTTCTGAATAGGCCACTGGAAGTGCCTCGATATTATCGATGACGTCCATGAAGTTCTTCGGCTTTGCCTCCTCCTCGAGCAAAAACCGCTTGGCAATACCAGCTTGGGCCTTAAGAAGAATCTGGTCAATGTCCATTTCAGAATAAAGTTCAGAGAATTGCTTGAGGAGCCCTGCATCCATGAACTTGGTAGAGCTGGGGTCCAGAGCTTCGAGTGTACTGAGCACTGGAAGGTTATCTGTAAACCATCTGTCGAATTCCGCAATCAGACGATCTACAGTCTCCAGGTATTCTCTTTTCAGTTCTTCCGCTAGAGTTGGAGCTCTATTGTCGGATTCAACAATGTTTTTTCCTAACGTTGAAGTGGTCATGAATTCTTTCAGGTGTTTGATAATTTTTTGGGTTCTTCTAGGTCGTCCCTTCTGACCCGCAGAGGAGGATCCGGTCGCGGGTCCATTCATGTCAGGTACTTCAATTTCAAGACCTTCAGCAAACTCTTTTGCCTTCTCCAAAAGCGATGCAAATGAAGTGTCAGAGTGCAGTTCAGCTATTTCCTTCCTTGTTGCTTGAATCAAGGTGCGGGACCTAGATATTACCAGATCAACTGCCTGAAGCTGCTCAGAAAGGGAGTTTGTCGTCCTCAGAATTGCTTCCATATAGAGCAACTGGAATATAACTGTGAAAGATTCCACTTTTCTCTGGAGCCCAGCTGCTTCTGCTCGAGCTTCACTATCAGCTCCCTCGCCGACTGCAGACAGTACAGCCAGAACACATTCATATTGGAGTCTTATCTTCGATATTGATCGATACCAGTATGACCATCTTGTCGCAGCACTCCTTGTCGCAGCAGCTATAGATATATATATATATATATATATATATATATATATATATATATATAATATATATATATAATATATATATATATATATATAGATATATATATATATATATATATATATATATATATATATATATATATATATATATATATATATATATATAGTATATATATATATATACATATACATATATATATATATATATATATATATATATATAATATATATATATATATATATATATATATATATATATATATATACATATATATATATATATATATATATATATATATATATATATATATATATGTATATATATATATATATATATATATATATATATATATATATATATATATATATAATATATATATATATATATATATATATATATATATATATATATATATATATATATATATATATATATAATATATATATATATATATATATATATATATATATATATATATATATATATATAATTGAGCTATATCACCTAACATTGAATTTTTACGTACCTAAGATTCTCTCAGCTCCTTCCCCGTGATGAAAATTTTCAAACTGAAGGAATGTACCCCAGGTGTTTGACAACTTGGCTTTAGTTTTGATTTCAGACCATCAACAATCGAAAGGTTTCATTTCGTTAACTTTTCATTGAGACTTTTGTGTGACGTTCGGAAGCCGGAAGTAAGTTTATATGAAAAAGGCGACAGCTTGTCCTTTATCTTGACCGTGCCGAGTAAAAATCAGGGCAATAATACCATTTATAGGTGAAAGAATTTTGAAGGCATTTTCAGAAAGTTTGCTTCAGGGAAGAGCAAGCAACCCCGGAAAATAAATGCAAAGCTTAAAAAATAAGCAGATATAAGTCTTAGCACTCATTTGGTGATGAATGAAATTTTTTTATGAAATTAATTTGTTTTACGTAATAATTTTGGAAAATGTGTCCACTTGTTCCAAATGTCCCAAAATGTGTCCATTTTTTGCCCTATTATGTCATTATGTCCAGGCACATAGAAATATGTCCTTTGGACATAAAATATGTCCAGTTGGCCACCCTGTGCACGACCCAGTTGCACTATTAATCTCACTATTATCTAAGTTAATCTACATATAAATGTAGCAGTTTCAAAATTTTGACTAATTGCTAATTGTAATTTTGTTCTTGTATATTTTGTAAAAGAAAAAAAAGGCCTTTTTGGGAGGAAGCTTGGGCCCCCCTAGAAAAATTAGGGTGGACAATGGCCCACCCCTGCCCCCCCCCCCAAATGACGCCCCTGCTAGCATAGTTTGATGTTAAACCATCCAAACCAATTATTTTGGAATGATACAATTTTTGTTTCTCAGTAAATCTACCTCAAAGTTTAAGAAATACCCCCTAAAAAATTTTTTAATTTTATATTTTCTTTGTTTATACTTTTTCAGTTCAGTAAAATTTAGTGTTGTGGTACCAAATGGAAACCAAATTATCTGGTCATGCTATGTAGCAAAATATTCAGAAGAAAAAAATAGCCCTTGATTTTCAAGATGATTGTCGTCTGGTATAGTGGTAATGGGATAGGAAAAACTAGTACACACTGGGACATTTCTCAGAGTATACCAGATGACACCCATCCATAAAATCGAGGATAATTTTTTTTTCTTCTAAAGGTAATTTTCATCAAAAGGTTTAAGTGCATCCAGCTTGTCGAAGGAGCATAGATACAATGTCTCAGGAACAGAATAAGGTATTAAGTTTCTACTTTCAGGGAAACTAGAGGGAGAGTAAAACTAAATCAAAAGGTACAGATTGTTAAAAGGGCGTATGTGCAATATCCCAGGAAAAAACGGGGTAGGCTTGAACTTTCAGAGTATATTATTGGGGATGTTGAACTAAATCAAAAGACACTATGTCCATCCAAGTTTGTCCTAAAGGCATATTACATCTTAGGAACAGATAAAGGTAATAAGCTGAAATTTCAGGACCTGTTGAGAGGGATTTATAACTAAATATGGATGCTAAAATGGCCTATCTGCAATATATCTGGGATGGCTAAGGGCATTAAGGTGAAACTATTAGGGGATATTGCATGATATATTGAACACAATCAAAATACACCCTACGCATACAGGTAGTCAAAAGGGCATATGAACAATACCTGAGGAAATGCTGAAAGCAATAAATTGAACCTTTGAGGGCTACTACAACTACTACTTTTGCAATTAGTACCACTGCTACTATGACTTTTTCAAGCTGTGACTGTGACTGATTGCGACTGAAATTCCAACTACTTATAGCTACAATTGCCAGTGCATGTGACTTTGATTGCATCAACTACTTTGCTATAACAAGCAACAAGACAGTCACTCAGAACTGGATCAGTGCCAAAGAGGCAAGGGTAAACTGACTGGAGGCTCCATAAAAACAAATAAATATAAATAGGCCTATATTTTATTTCTTATTTTTCCACACCCAAGACGGCTTCTAAAAAAAGAAAGATTGTTGATGAAAGACGGATTTTTAATGAAGTATTGACAAATTTATATTTTTTTATTGAAGCTAAAGAAAAAACTTTGTGTTTAATCTGTCAAAAGAATATTTCCGTGGTAAAGGAATATAACTTGAAGTGACATTACGATACTGAGCGCAAAACTAAATTTGACTATCTTGGAGGTGAATCTTGAAAAAAAAAAAAAAATCATTAACTTCCAATTTTCACTCAAAACTTGGCAGAAAACCTTTAAAGTTGTGACAGACAAAAGCAATTCAGCACAACGTGCCAGCTACAAAGTGGAAGAAATAATACCAAAGCTTTGTCGCACACATACCGAAAGTGAAATTGTCAAACAGTATGTCTTAGCTATTGCAGAGGAAGCAGCTATTGCGGAGGAAGCAGCTATTAGCTATTGCGGAGAAAGCAGCTATTATCTATTGCGGAGGAAGCAGCTATTAGCTATTGCGGAGGAAGCAGCTATTAGCTATTACCGAGGAAGCAGCTATTATCTATTGCAGAGGAAGCAGCTATTAGCTATTGCGAAGGAAGCAGCTATTAGCTATTACAGAGGAAGCCGCTATTAGCTATTGCGGAGGAAGCAGCTATTAGCTATTGCGGCGGAAGCAGCTATTATCTATTGCGGCGGAAGCAGCTATTAGCTATTACGGAGGAAGCAGCTATTAGCTATTGCGGAGGAAGCAGCTATTAGCTATTGCGGAGGAAGCAGCTATTAGCTATTACAGAGGAAGCAGCTATTAGATATTGCGGAGGAAGCAGCTATTAGCTATTGCGGAGGAAGCCCAGAACAGAAACATATTTTTGAAAACATTAATCTCTCTACTACAACTCGCACCCTCTGCATCCTCCGAAGCCTTGGGTGCTAACTTCTGTGAACAGTTTAAGGACAAAGTGCAGTCTTTTACGTACTTATCTTTTGCGATGGGCGAAACTACGGACGTGAGGGATACAACACAGTTTTTAATATTTCTACGAGAGATTGATAAAAAACTTTCATGTATATGAGGAGTTATTTAAGATGTGCAGTCTTAATGGAACTACAAAGGAGGAGGATTTATTTGATTGCTCGGAACAAGCTCTGGTTTCATGCGGCTTGAGCTTGGATAAATTAATCAGCATCACCACGGACGGCAGAAAAAAGATGAGCGGTCATAATAAAGATGTCGTTGGAAGATTCAGCAGCAAACTTCTAGATTCTGGACCTTAAGTTCCATATACATTTTACTGCATTGTCCATCAAGAAGCATTGTGTTGCAAGTTTTTACCGTTGGGAGAAATAATAGATACCGTTATATCTGCTATTAATTTTGGTGACGTGAATATGGTAACGTGATGTATTACTGTGAAGTAAGCTGGCTAAGCCGAGGATCATTACTTCGACGATGTTTTGTTTAAAGAAAGAAATTTGTAACTTCATGGAGATGAAAGGAAAGGTAATACCCGAACTTTACAACAACGAGTGGGTTGTAGACCCTGGGTTTTTAACTGATTTGGTTACAGAACTGTATCTACTCAATACAAGTTCACAAGTAAAAATTAAATTCGTATTCCAGATGTATTCAGATGTAAGGCGTTTGAAATGAAATGACCATTATTTATCAAATATATGATGAAAGAAAGCTCGGTACTTGTATGATAAACGCCCCACCGCTCAAGTTGTTCATTCATTGACGCATTATGGAAACCTGTTTTTTTCGTTAGTTTCTTTCAGCTTAGCGGGAGACAAGACAAAGAGAAGTGACAGAATAGATTGGAAATCAGAGGCAACGCTGTAGCGTTGCCTATAGTAAAGGCCATACGGCTCCAATGTTTTATTATTTATTTATTATTTTTTTTCCAAGAGGCACTTCATATGGAAGGGGTTGTCGTAGAAACTTCAAAGGGGGATCATTCGATTGGAAATCGAGAGTTCTAGTGCCCTTTTAATAGTCGAAAATGATTGGAGGGCAACTAGCCCCCCCCCCCACGCCCATCATTTCCCCAAACACATCCAATCAAAATTTTGAGATAGCCATTTTGTTCTGCGTAGTTAATTTCCAGATAGAAAATATATTTTTGAGGAGGATACCCCCCCACAACCCTCAGGGCAAGGGTTTTAAGTTATGCCCTGGGGGCATATAAGGTTTTTTATAGAAGGCGTTGTTGTAGAAACTTCAAAACAGGCTCATTCAATTGGAAATTAAAGAGCTAGTGCCCTTTTTAATAGTCGAAAGTGATTGGAGTGTAACTAGACCCCCTCCCCCCCCCGCTCATCATTTACCCAAACACATCCAATCAAAATTTTCAGATAGCCATTTTGTTCAGCGTAGTTGATTTCCAGATAGAAAATATATTTTTGAGGAGGATACTCCCCCACAACCCTCAGGGCAAGGGTTTTAAGTTATGCCCTGGGGGCATATAAGGTTTTTATAGAAGGCGTTGTCGTAGAAACTTCAAAACAGGCTCATTCGATTGGAAATTCAAGGTCTATTGCCCTTTTTAATAGTCCAAAATGATTGGAGGGCAAATAGCCCCCCCACGCCCATCATTCCCCCAAACGCATCCAATCAAAATTTTGAGATAGCCATTTTGTTCAGCGTAGTTGATTCCCAGATAGAAAATATATTTTTGAGGAGGATACTCCCCCACAACCCTCAGGGCAAAGGTTTTAAGTTATGCCCTGGGGACATATAAGGTTTTTATAGAAGGCGTTGTCGTAGAAACTTCAAACATGCTCATTCGACTGGAAATTAAAGGGCTAGTGCCCTTTTTAATAGTCGAAAGTGATTGGAGTGTAACTAGCCCCCTTCCCCCCCTCCCCACGCCCATCATTTCCCCAAAACACATCCAATCAAAATTTTCAGATAGCCATTTTGTTCAGCGTAGTTGATTTCCAGATAGAAAATATATTTTTGAGGAGGACACTCCCCAACAATCCTCAGGGGAAGGGTTTTAGGTTATGCCCTGGGGCATATAAGGTTTTATAGAAGGCGTTGTCGCAGAAACTTCAAAACAGGCTCATTCGATTGGAAATTAAAGGGCTAGTGCCCTTTTTAATAGTCGAAAGTGATTGGAGTGCAACTAGCCCCCCCCCCCCACACCCATCATTTCCCCAAACACATCCAATCAAAATTCTGAGATAGCCATTTTGTTCAGCGTAGTTGATTTCCAGATAGAAAATATGTTTTTGAGGAGGAAACTCCCCCAGAACCTTCAGGGCAAGGATTTTAAGATATGCCCTGGGGGCATATAAGGTTTTATAGAAGGCGTTGTCGTAGAAACTTCAAAAAAGGTTCATTCGATTGGAAATTCAAAGGGATAGTGCCCTTTTTAATAGTCAAAAGTGATTGGAGGGCAACTAGCCCCCCCCCTCCCTACGCCCATCATTCCCCTAAACACATCCAATCAAAATTTTGAGATAGCCATTTTTGTTCAGCGTAGTTGATTTCCAGATTGAAAATATATTTTTGAGGAGGACACTCCCCCACAACCCTCAGGGCAAAGGTTTTAAGTTATGCCCTGGGGGTATTTAGGGTTTTTATAAAAGGCGTTGTCGTAGAAACTTCAAAAAAGGCTCATTCGATTGGAAATTAAAGGGCTAGTGCCATTTTTAATAGTCGAAAGTGATTGGAGGGCAGCTAGCCCCCCCCCCTATGACCATCATTTCCCCAAACACATCCAATCAAACTTTTGAGATAGCCATTTTATTCAGTGTAGCTGATTTCCAGACAGAAAATATGGTTTTGAGAAGGACACTCCCCAATACCTTCAGGGCAAGGGTTTTAAGATATGCCCTGGGGGCATATAAGGTTTTTATAGAAGGCGTTGTCGTAGAACCTTCAAAAAAGGTTCATTCGATTGGAAATTCAAAGGGATAGTGCCCTTTTTAATAGTCAAAAGTGATTGGAGGGCAACTAGCCCCCCCCCCCTATACGCCCATCATTTCCCCAAACACATCCAATCAAACTTTTGAGATAGCATTTTGTTCAGTGTAGCTGATTTCCAGATAGAAAATATGTTTTTGAGGAAGACACTCCCCCACAACCCTCGGCAAGAGTTTTAAGTTATGCCCTGGGGGCATATAAGGTTTTTATAGAAGGCGTTGTCGTAGAAACTGCAAAACAGGCACATTCAATTGGAAATTCAAAGGGCTAGTGGCCTTTTTAATAGTCGAAAGAGATTTGAGGGCAACTAGCCCCCCCCCCACGCCCATCATTCCCCCAAACACATCCAATCAAAATTTTGAGATAGCCATTTTGTTCAGCGTAGTTGATTTCCAGATAGAAAACATGTTTTTGAGGAGGACAATCCCCCACAACCCTCAGGGCAAGGGTTTTAAGTTATGCCCTGGAGGCATATAAGGTTTCTATAGAAGGCAGTGTCGTAGAAATTTCAAAAAAGGCTCATTCGATTGGAAATTCCGAGGGCTAGTGCCCTTTGTAATAGTCGAAAGTGATTTGAGGGTATCTAACCCCCCTCTCAAGCCCACCTTTTCCCCAAACACATCCAATCAAAATTTTAAGACAACCATTTTATTAAACGTAGTTTTAAGTTCTGGAAATTAGGTCTTTGAGGATTACAACTCCCCCAAAGCCCTCAGGGCAAGGGTTGTAATTTAAGGATTCTCCGAATCCTTCATATTATTTCTTATGGAAGGATGCTCGTATAAACTTTAGAGAGGGCTCGTTTGATTGGAAATTGAAAGTTCTTGTTCACTTTTTAAGAGTCAAAAGAGATTGAAGGGCAACTAGCCCCTCTCCCTCCTACACGCCCTCAATGCATCAGACAAAAATTTTGAGATGGACATTTTGTTAAAATAGTTCAAAGTTCTGATAACAAAAACTCCGGTGTCGACACAGCCCACCAGGGCCCAGGGGTAGGCGTTGTAAGTTATGCCTGGGGTATAACTTATTAAGGGGGGTTTATAACTTATGGGAAGGGGTTTTGTATGGGAAGAACACATAGGAAATCTATTATAATTATCCAATTATAAGGTTAAAATACATACTCTGTGATAGATGCAAAATTGCTTTGGCACACAAATTCCTATTAAGGTCAATTCCAAACAGCCGTAATCCCTTTGTGTCAGCAAGTGAAATGGTCTAAACTCCCTTATTGGAGCTATTTTTTCAATACATTCATTGTTGTCAATCGCTGTCCACAAGTTATGCAAGCTGTCTATTGTTCATATATAAGGTTTTTATCAAAGAGGTAATCGTATAGACTTTGATAAAAGCCTCCTTCGATTTAAATTGAAAGTTCTAGATCCGTTTTTAAAGTCAAGAATAATCAGACAGTAAGCACCCCCCCCCATGCCAAACAAAAACTTGAAACTTTTTGCAATCAAAAACGAACAAAAATTAATTAAAAAAAACTTTCCGAAAAATAAGTTTTTCAAAGAAAAGTAAAGGCCATTTTAAACTTAACCTCAGGAGATACAAATACCTGTTAAAATTCAAACTCAAAACGACCAGAAATTACTATTAAAGAATAAATGAAACCCAAAACGAACAGAAATTAAATAAACAATCATAGCAAAAAACATACAACAAGTAATAATATAAATGAATAAATAGATCTTAAAGCGAGTAATGCTTAGATTGAATATGAAAATCTACCTTAAAACGAAAACAAATATTTTGCTATTAAAGTATAAATGAAACTTAAAACGAACAGAAGTTAAATAAACAATCAATGCGAACAAAACATACAATATATATTAATGTAAATGAATAAATAAGTCTTAAAACGAGTGAAACTTAAATTGAATATGCAAATCAAGTTTGAATCGAATAAAAATAACTACAAACAAGAGTTTGGGTATCGTTTCACTGCAGAAGCCTAAAACCTACTGCGTCATTGGCGCTTTACTGAAAACGAATTATATTACAAATGTTTTCTTTTGTACTTAATATTGAAAATAAATATTAAAATTACAGTAAAATTTTGAACTGATGAGCTTTTAGCAATTAATATCATTATGCATCAAATATTCAGTTTAATTTATTAGTTCTTTTCAAGATTGGTCAAGACAAATATAGTTTCACTACAAGCTAAATTTGGATACTGCCCCCTTCTTTAACTGTAAAAACCTAAAGCCTTCTGCGTCATTGATGCTTCACTGAAAACGAATTACTCGTATATTACAAATTTATTATTTTCGAGTTCTTACAGCATTGAAAATGAAAATAAAAATTACAGTGAAAAAAAAATTGAACTGGTTGATCTTTCAACAATTAATATCATTATATATCTAATATTCAATTTGATTTTGTTTATACTTTCCAAGACTGTTCAAGACTCATAAAGTTTTGCCATTTTTTTTTTAACTGTGCCATTTTTTTAACTAATCGTGTTAGTTTGTTATGAAAACATTCTATGGCTTCTAGGCATTTCTATTTGAGCGGAAAACTGCACCTCAAACTTTGTGGAACATGTATTTTCTTGCATGAAACACCAAAATATAATAAAATGTCAAGTTTCGGAGTGTTCCACCACTCGCAAGCAAGTGCCATTGGTATTTTTGAATCCGCATGGTCAATTTAGGGGGTGGAGGGTAGGCTAATTCTCGTAGCAGACCCATTCCGTCGTGGTATGATTCACATTTTCAACACCTGGCGTCCAGACTATCATATAATCTACCAAGCATACAACTACCCCAAATCAGTATCAATAAATAAAAGAAAACCCAAAACGAACAAAAATTAAAATAAATATTAGAGTCAAACTCAAAACGAGCATTAATTAATGTGAGTAGGGTTCAAAACCCCTATGCTTTCTAAAAGCCAGAATATAATTTGTACTTTACTGAAAAAAATTCAAATGAGTTTACTGAAAAAAAATGTGCATTGCCAATTTAATATACATATGCTGATATTTATTTCCTAAAATCTTAATTAATTTTTGATTTCTTAAAGTTACAAAAGTGAAAATATTTCAAAGAATTGTTTTCAGTAAAGCGCCAATGACGCAGTAGGTTTTAGGCTTCTGCAGTGAGACGATACCCAAACTCTTGTTTGTAGTTATTTTATTCGATTCAAACTTGATTTGCATATTCAATTTAAGTTTCACTCGTTTTAAGATTTATTTATTCATTTACATTAATATATATTGTATGTTTTGTTCGCATTGATTGTTTATTTAACTTCTGTTCGTTTTAAGTTTCATTTATACTTTAATAGCAAAATATTTGTTTTCGTTTTAAGGTAGATTTTCATGTTCAATCTAAGCATTACTCGCTTTAAGATCTATTTATTCATTTATATTATTACTTGTTGTATGTTTTTTGCTATGATTGTTTATTTAATTTCTGTTCGTTTTGGGTTTCATTTATTCTTTAATAGTAATTTCTGGTCGTTTTGAGTTTGAATTTTAACAGGTATTTGTATCTCCTGAGGTTAAGTTTAAAATGGCCTTTACTTTTCTTTGAAAAACTGATTTTTCGGAAAGTTTTTTTTTAATTAATATATGGAAAGGGTTATATATTTGCATGTTAGGGGGGAGGGGGGTAAAGTATTTCGACAGTGCGAAGTTAGAAAACAATTTTTACGACATAATATGCAGAATAGTTGTACCTAACACATTAGGCATGCAAACCCGCTATACTTTACCCCTCCGTCCCTAGTGTCCAAATATATAGCCCAAATTTGTTGCTAAAGTATTTATTCTGATCTTACTTTGGTATATTTCATTAGGATTGAGCGTCAGAGAAACATATTAGAAGAACATTATGTAGAGCGTATTTCTATGGAAGTTTGCTCTCTGAAAGCTGCTAGGATTTAAAAATATTTACTCAGCAAACAGTCACTATGTTTGGTAGTACATATATTTGTGAACAAACTTTTTCAATTCTGAATTATTGAAAAACAACTACTGTTCTTGGTTATCGGACTTACATTTAGACGCTACGCGTCTCTACTATCAAAATGCAAAAATAATGCCCTTCATATGTGACAACAAAAGTTTTAGGTTTAAAAATAAAACGCTTAATATATTTTTTACGACATTTATTGTAGTTAATGCAAATAAAAAATTGCACTTCAAATATGACAATTCCCTGATTGCATCAACTACAACAAATGTCGTAAAAAATGTAAATCAAGCGTTTTAATTTTAAACCTAAAATAATTGTATATAAATATCATAGATGTACTCTAATCATTATGGTATACCTACAATACTAAATTACAGTGTAACGACATGTGACCTAAGTACCGCCCGCGTAATATCCCCACGTAAAATTTTGGCCCTTTTAAACAAAAGGTTGCCGTCCCATGATGTAGATTGTCAAAAGGGAGACAAAGCAACATCACAATAACAGCTTACATTATTAAGATAGACCTTTCAGGGTAAGTTGTGGCGGAAAAAAAGGTTGCCATCCCATGATGTAGATTCAAATAGCGACGAAGACCACACTGCCTTTCCATCATAAAAAAATAAGTAGAACAACAGGGAAATTTTTATACAAGACAGTGGAACGCAACCTTAAATGAATATTTCGACCCTATATCCAAGGGCCGTCCTCAGCAAAACAGACGAAGAGAATAAAAACACTATAAAAGAAACTTACATTAAAATCCAATCATTAAAACTGTTTAAAAAAATGTTTTAAAACAGCCCTAATATCATTACTTCAAGGAAGTTTAACAAGGAAGTCCTGGTACTTATTTTTTATGATGTAGATTGTCAAAAGGATGACAAAGCAACATCACAATAACGGCTTACATTATTAAGTTAGACCTTTCAGGGTAAGTTGTGGCGGAAACAAAAGGTTGCCGTCCCATGATGTAGATTGTCAAAAGGGTGACAAAGCAACATCACAATAATGGCTTACATTATTAAGTTAGACCTTTCAGGGTAAGTTGTGGCGGAAACAAAAGGTTGCCGTCCCATGATGTAGATTGTCAAAAGGATGACAAAGCAACATCACAATAACGGCTTACATTATTAAGTTAGACCTTTCAGGGTAAGTTGTGGCGGAAACAAAAGGTTGCCGTCCCATGATGTAGATTGTCAAAAGGGTGACAAAAGCAACATCACAATAATGGCTTACATTATTAAGTTAGACCTTTCAGGGTAAGTTGTGGCGGAAACAAAAGGTTGCCGTCCCATGATGTAGATTGTCAAAAGGGTGACAAAAGCAATATCACAATAATGGCTAACATTATTAATTTAGACCTTTCAGGTTAAGTTGTGGCGGATTTTGAACTAGCCAGAAGACACTATGTGTATACTTTACTACTTCATCTACGGTTACTGTAACTACTGACACTAAGGGCAATAAATTAAAGCTTTTAGGGAACGTTTAGGGTTATGATTCTCAACGTGGGACACAAGCCCCACCGGTAGGGCATGGCAATATTTTGGTGGGTCATGTGAAGGACGTGTACCCTTTGGTTGACCATACTTTAAGCCTTAATAATAAAAAAATCATATGAATAACGTAACATTCACATGCATATAAAAAGCACAAAAAAGATACATGTTATTATTGCAATGTCGTCATGCATAAAAGGTGTTGTGTACAGAAACAAATTTTCATTAGTATAAAATATGCCTAGAGGATGACTCGAAAAAAAACAACCGAGTTAATGACACGTCCAATTCTCAAATGGGAGAAGAAGGTTATTTTTTTGGGAAGCGGTATTAGACAAATATTAATGAAGTTAATCAATTAATGAAGTTATTAGACAATTAATTAAGTTAAACTACTAGCGATCATCATAGTCTATCGGAGTGGCAATACTGAAATACGTACTTATATCAATTTCTCGGTGAAACTTTATTAATAATTAGGATGTTAATTAAATAAAATTTAATTACTATTTATTACTAAAATAAAATTAGGATTTTATCCTTTTTTCCATAACGTCACATTCTAAATTGTATGGAAACCCGTTTTGACAGGTGTAACGGATAATTCCTCCCTATCAAATGACAATAGGGAGGAAATTATCAAATGATAATTCCTCCCATCAAATCAAAAACGCGTTTGATTTAATCATGTACGCTAATTAAATTTAAAAATACAAGTTTTTTTCAATTGAAAGTAAGGAGCAACAATAAAACCTAAAACAAGAAGAAATTATTACGTATATAAAGGGGGTTGCCCCCTCCTCAACACCTCCCACTTTACGCTAAATTTTTTTAGTACTTTTAAAAAAGCGTCTTATTGTTCTAACTCAATGGCCCTAGTGTTTCAGGAGTCATTATTAAAGAGTTGGGACAAAATTCAAAATTTATCGTTTTAATGTTGCTCCTTACTTTCAGTTGAAAAAACTTGTGTTTTCTTTATTTAATTTCAGATTGTTTTTTAAATAATGCAAGGAAACCTGGCCCCACCTCCACGGAGAAATCCCCTCCCACCGGAAATATCCTCTAGACAATTCAATCCCCGTGAAAATTCCCCCGGGCGATTACTCTTCACCACTCTGCGCGTAAAATTAAGCCGGGAAAGAGAAAGCAAGACATATAAAAAGAACTTTATATAAGAATTCTGCCAAATTCCCCCATTGTATAATTTCCCCTGGCAAGCTCACTCCCTGAAAACTTCCCTCCCCATGAAAATTCCACGGTGGAAGAACCACCAGCGGAAAATTTGTCCCCCCCCCGAATATATATGCCTACATCCCAATAACGAATACTATGCGCAAACAATGGGCAAATTTAATAACTTAAAGATCTTTCCCCTGGGGCGGGGGGGGGGGAGGGGTCGTGTTACACCGAAAGGCATAGTTATTGCGCCTTTCAACTATGATCAACAAAATGGCTATCTCAAAATTTTAATCAGACGATTTTGGAAAAAAAAAACAGGCGGAGTAGGGGGCCTAGTTGCCCTCCAATTTTTGGTCACTTAAAAGTGGCACTTGAACTTTTAACTTCCATTAGAATGAGCTTTCTCCCGATATTCTTGGACCACTGGGTTAATACTATCACCCTGAGGAAAAACAAAACAAAAAAAAGACAAACAAATAAACACGTATCTGAGATCTTTCTTCTGGCAAAAAATACAAAATTCCACATTTTTGCAGATAGAAGCTTGAAACGCATACAGAAGGGTTCTATCATACTCTGAATCTGATGGTATAATTTTCATTGAGATCACTTGACTCTTAGGGGTTGTTTTACCCTTTTTCGAATATCAGGAAAATTTTCTCAGGCTCGTAACTTTTGATGGGTAAGCCTAAACTTAATGAAATTTGTATATTTGAAATCAACATAAAAAGCCAATTGTTTTGATATATCGATTGGTATCAAAATATATAGGTATCCGTTTTTTTAGGGTTTCGGTTACTATTGAGCCGGGTCACTACTTACAGTTCGTTACCACGAACTGTTTAATACCAGTTTCTATAAAAAGATTTCAGCTTAAATTAAAAGCTAGAACTTTCAGACCTTGAGAATTGTATTACAAACTAAGGTCGCTTTACGATGCTAGCCAGCGATTTCAAAGGAAGAACACGATTTTAAAATCCTATTTTAAAACAATGGCATTTAGTGAAAATTATACGAAATACAAAAAAAATATGATTTCTAAGTGAACAGAATTAAAAACTGCGGTTAAGATAATATATTTTTCAATTAATTTCTTGATCCTGTTAATTTGACCGGTTAATAAAGCCTTTCATTGGTTAATCATTTTATATTGGACATTGTAATATGTCCCTGTTTATGTACAAATAATTAATTAATAGATCCTATTAACCAGTAACTATGTTAAAAACTTTACAAAATCTTTTATAAATTAAGATAATATTAGCCCTTTGAGACCTGGAAATCGAATCACTTTTTGAATTTTACTAATTTCTTCCTATCTAAAAAAAGTTTTTGATCTATTTCAGACAATTTTACCAAGGCCGTATCCAGGGGAGGGGGGGGTACCCGGTTTGAACCTCCCCCCCCCCAAATTTTGACCGAGTCGAAAATTAGTACCCCCCCCCCCGAACAAAAATCCTGGATCCTCTCTTGAATTTTACCTCTATATCTACCTCAGGAGGAAGTCCACATGTGTATATATTGGATCCGTATCCATCAATTAAGTTTTTTAATTGTTATTCATTTTACTATTATAACACAAGGCGTTTCCAAGTTCAGAAATACTAAAATATTTTGCTCGATTTCTTTATGACTTTTTCTTTGGGCCTTAGGATACAATTAAAGACATGATCTAGAATGCACCGCAATGCACCGTAAATGCACCGTAAATTTACTAGAATGCACCGTAAATTTACCGCATTTACGGGGGGATGAAGTGCCTAAAATGTTTCAAATGAAAACCATACAGAAACTAAATATTCGGATTTACAAAGAAAAATTCTGCATCTTTTGTCTAAAATTTTGATTGCAACATTTATTTACACATATTTTTTTTTTATTCAGAACAATAAAATAGATCTGCATGTGTTTGCACTTAATTTTTCTACTGATCAATACTAATTTGCTAATTAATTAATTTATTTGCTAATTAATTAAGTCGATAATAAATTGCAGTCATGCCAAATAATTGCTAATCAGTGGCGCTAGAGGGCTGATAAGTCTTTTTATTCCGATTTTGCTTTTGCATCTAATCGTATAGAATTTTTTAAATTAAGCCTTAGATACGAATGAAGATTTTTATTGAACTAAAATACCAAGATATTAATAAAGATATACATTAATCCACCTGCTCACCGTTAGCACCGTTAGCAGTAATCAGCACCACAATTGAGGTCTTTTAATCACTCAAACCAACGGTTTTCATAGCCAAATCAATCAAATCTGACTTTTTGGCTTTCGGTGGAATTTTGGCATTATTCAAAGCTAAGAACTCTTTTAGTTGTGCAACCGTCAGTTTCGTGGCCTACAAAAAAAAAATAATAAAAGAAAGAGAGAAGCAGTAAAGAGTAGGTAGTAAATCAAAGCAGGAAATGCAGGAAAAGTAGTAAAGGAAAAGCAGGAAAGCAGTAAAGAAAGTAATAAAGTAGAATGAAAGTTTTTGATATGGATGTTGAGGGTTTACAAAACAAGAGAAGATAATGAGGAAATTTGTGAGGACAGTGAATAACACGATAGTATAATCTATGCAAATATTTCGGTTATATATTTAATAGCCATCACCAGTGAAATACAATATAAAACAAATAAAATGAAAACAATTTACTCAAAAAATCATATCGATAAAACAAATTTTTTTTTAACAAATACCATAGAATATTTCTTTTTATAGAGTCTAGGCTTCCTCACCTTATATAGGTTCAGCCAAGACTAAAAAACAAAGGAATGTGCATTGTCATTTTTATATACATACACTTATATTTAGTAATCAAAATGTTAATATTATTTGATTTATTAAAGTTGTAAAAGTAAAAACATTTATATTTTTTCAGTAAAGTGCCAATTTTGTTCTGGCCTTCGGAAGACATAGGGGTTTTGAGCCCAACTTATGTTAATTTCTGCTCGTTTTAAGTTTGACTCAGTTATTTATTGTAATTTCTGTTCGTTTTGGGTTTCATATATTTATCGATGCTGATTTGTGGTAATTTCACGCTTGGTAGATTATTTGATTTTATTTTTGCTCATTTTTTGTTTAATGGATTTCTTTACTTTTCTTTGAAAAACTTATTTTGCGGAAATTTTTTTTTTAATTAATTGTTGAAAATACCGTTGCGAAAGAGAATCCTGTTTACTATATTATCATTATCAAAAAATTAGTAGCTGCTAATTTTTCTGAAGGAGACTGGAGCAAGAGACTTTGCGCTAACTGACGAGACGGATGGTGTCTTAAAGACAGAAGTGGAAATGAAACTGCAACTATTTACAGGTGGAACACCAAGATTAGCGGAACGGCTTACTTTTGGTGTTGATCAGTCAATTTATAAATCAAAATTAATATTCTTTAGTTTGTTTTTTAACCTTACTGATATTCATTTAGTAGTTTTTTTTCTTTATGCTTGTTATACTTTAGTTTTTTTTTTACCCTACTGATATTCATGTAGTAGTGTTTTAATGTTCCCCTGGCCACTTTTCTGTTTCTTTTGTGAGGTGGCCGAACATAAGCCAGGGACGGCCAAACCAGCAACAGGGTGGCCCAGGTTCGGAACTTTTGACCACTTGGACAGAGAGTCATCCAGGTGGAAAAGTGGTGGAGTATTCTAATTGTCTTTTTCAAGGATGGTATTAAATGAGTTACCTTAGCTTTGGCATACTCAGCAACTTCTTATCGCTTGAATCGATTCCTGGAGAATTAAAAAAGTCAAAACCAGCCGATTATTGGCCAGTCTCCTATCTATGAATCGGACCAAAAATCAATATTGAATATCGAAATGTAAATATAGATATCGCAAACGATATTTGGAAACTTCTGTTTATTTCCAGCTTTTTCAACCATCTGCCAGTGAACATCCAACTGGCAAATTCCAACATACGAAAAACTCTGGTTCATATCTAATGTAAATATTGAAGTCCTAGGGGTGGGGCAGCTGCCCTTCCCTGCCTCCCTTACCTACGCCCATGACCAGGGTTGCTTCGAATTATCTTATAAATGAATTAAGACCAGGGAATCTGTCCTCCGCAATTTACGTATAAACTATCTAAGATGTTTAAACTTTATGACCGTTATTGCACCGATGAAGACGAAGAGGATGAATTAATCGAGATGAATTTCAATTTATCAAACCCAATGGCAGTTTGAGGACTGAGGACTGCCATATGATCGACCTATAAAACTTACATGTCCTTCCAATATCATGTTCTCGATGTTAGCCATGTCATCTAGTTTCATCTTCTTCTTCGATTCATGTTTCAAAGACCCTTGTTCTTCTTCTCCATCAGCGTAACCGCGTTTTCCAAGTTTTCCAGTAACCAAAGATGACAGCTCTTCAATTAATGGTCCAATTCTCTGGTCAATAATCTCAGATGGTACAACTGAAACACAAGTTCATTTGAATTGACGCTACTAATGAATCAATC
>CM051259.1:69247024-69397024 GCA_027921565.1 Artemia sinica
CAATAATTTATTTCACTCTAATTTTATTTTTATTTACAATGCCGTAAGAACTGAAAAAAAATACTTGTAATATAATTCGTTTTCTGTTTATTTAATTTCTGTTCGTTTAAAGTTTCATTTATACTTCAATAGAAAATATTATTTTTTTCGTTTTAAGCTTGATTTTCATATTCAATCCAAGCATTACTAGCTTTGAGATCTATTTATTCATTTATATTATTACTTGTTGTATGCTTTTTCCTATGATTGTTTATTTAATTTCTGTTCGTTTTGGGTTTTATTTATTCTTTAATAGTAATTTCTGGTCGTTTTGAGTTTGAATTTTAACAGGTATTTGTATCTGCTGAGCTTAACTTTAAAATGGCCTTTACTTTTCTTTGAAAAACTTATTTTTTGGAAAGTTTTTTTTTTTAATTAATTTCATCAAAGAAGGAAATGTTTAAATTTTTCAAATATCGATTGCCTACTTGCTTTTCGGGTTAGATCCAATTTCCAAACGCATGATTCCCACCGAAAGAATAATCCTCGTGATCGTTATTTTTTTTCTTTTTTGTCATTATCTCTGCGATTTTTTTCGATAATTAGTTGTGACTATTGAAAAAAAGCAAAAAAAAGTACGAAGGGAATTTCACACGTTTGTCTCTAGAATGATATCGTGACAAGCTAAGAAAATCTGGTAAATCCATTAGTCACCAACGATAAAACCAAGGATACACTATCCTTCAAGATAATCTTTATAATCCTCAAGTAGTTACTTTACTTGCTTACTTATACATGTTACAGAGTTAGAGGCAAACACCCCCCGGCAGATGCCGGGTTCCTCCGTACGGTTCTATACTGATTTCATTCATCTAAAACAGTTTTATATATATTGGTTTTTTGGGAGGTTTATTAGTTGGTTTTTTTTTGGTATACTTATGATTATGTTTCACGTCTGGATTACAGTAAAGAATTATCTCTTTCTCTCCTTTTTTTTAAAGTTAAGGTAATTAAATTTTCCCTCCTCATGGACAAAGTCTGCTTCTTATGGGGATTATTCTTAGAATTTTAAAACGTTTGACAAACTTTTATTTCTTACGAAAGAAATACTGCATTGTAAAAATATGAAAAAAAAATTTAATTTTAGGTCAATCTGTTCAATTTCTCAGTTGAATCCTTTCAACAAATCCGTCAGGGGAATTTCTAACTGTTTGTAGGTATTGATATTAACTAGACGATTTATGGGGCTTTTTTTTTTCTCAATGAGGACAAGGAATCGCAGGCTATGGATCCTAAAATTTCTAAAATCACGAACTGAGAGAGAAATTGTCCTACTGCTTGGAAATTCATTCTGAGAAAACTGCAATTAAATATTTGAAACTTTCCTTTTCAAACCCTCCGTAGTCCAGTCAATAAATTTGCGCCAGCTTAATCTTTTCTTCGGCAGTTAGCGTCTGTTAAAACAAATAAGTGTTATAGATAATTTTTTAGACGTCATTTACAAAATTTTCCATTTCTTTTCCATTTTAAAAAAAATGAGAGAAAAAAAAAGAAAAAAAAGATTTTTTTGCTGACCATAAAGAGGAGAAATATCTGTTGTACTAGTGACATACATTAATCGGTGATTAGTCGGACAGGAAGTTATATTTATGTGTTTTTTTTTTGTCGTTGTTGTTTTTTTATTTTTTTGCGTTTGGTTGTCGTTTTCTTTAGATGAGTTAATTTAAAAAATTGTTTCTTTTCCTTCAATTATTTTGGAAAAATATTTTGAAGGAAAAATTGTTTCTTTTCCTTCAATTATGTGTTTTATGTTGTTGTTCTTTTTTTTTTAATTTTTGTGTTTGGTTGTCGTTTTCTTTAGATGAGTTAATTTAAAAAATTGTTTCTTTTCCTTCAATTATTTTGGAAAAATATTTTGAAGGAGAAATTGTTTCTTTTCCTTCAATTATGTGTTTTATGTTGTTGTTCTTTTTTTTTAATTTTTGTGTTTGGTTGTCGTTTTCTTTAGATGAGTTAATTTAAAAAATTGTTTCTTTTCCTTCAATTATTTTGGAAAAATATTTTGAAGGAAAAATTGTTTCTTTTCCTTCAATTATGTGTTTTATGTTGTTGTTCTTTTTTTTTTTAATTTTTGTGTTTGGTTGTCGTTTTCTTTAGATGAGTTAATTTAAAAAATTGTTTCTTTTCCTTCAATTATTTTGGAAAAATATTTTGAAGGAAAAATTGTTTCTTTTCCTTCAATTATGTGTTTTATGTTGTTGTTCTTTTTTTATTTTTTGTGTTTGGTTGTCGTTTTCTTTAGATGAATTAATTTAAAAGATTGTTTCCTTTCCTTCAATTATTATTTTTCCGTTGAAAAGAGCCCCCGGAAGTGGATTCGAAATATTCGATTTTTTTATTATTTAAAATTTTGTTGTTGTTTTTTATCTTTTGTTTTTATCCGCTGCTTTATTTAAATTAAACTCATTTTTTCTGTGCCAATTTTTGTAATAAGCAGGATAAAATAATTTCACTTTCAAGAAAAGTGCTGACATGTTGATTAGGATAAAACTAAATTTTCTGTTGCTGAGAAACAGAGGGTCGTACACAGTCCCTAAATAGAATACTTGAATGGGGGCAACATTCTGTTATTTGGAAGAGGAAATGGGCGCCCATAAGGGAGGGGCAGGGGCGCGCCCCCCCCCCGGCTGAATGATGCTGCCTTATTTTTATATTTTTATTTAAGATTTCTATTATATAGCGTTAAAAGTGCCAATTAGACGAGGTTTGCCCCCCCCCCTGGAATTCCGCTTATTGGCGCCCATGGAAGAGGCGCTCCAAAACTTTGGCATCTTACAGATTAGGATAATTTAACTCTCAGTGCACGAAATATTGCGTCCAAACAAAAAAGAGAGTACCTCTAGATGTCCCTAACGGAAATTATTTTGGAATTTTGGTAAAAGGGTATCAACAATTCAGGCAAAATTTTAAGAACAATAAAAAGTCTTTTCTTTAAGAGAACCAACACAGAACATAAACAAGATCACTAACACGATCACTAAACCAGATCACTAAACAAGATCACTAACAAGATCACTAAACAAGGTCACTAAACAAGATCACTAACAAGATCACTAAACAAAATCACTAAACAAGATCACTAAACAAGATCACTAAACCAGATCACTAAACCAGATCACTAACACGATCACTAAACAAGGTCACTAAACAAGATCACTAACAAGATCACTAAACAAACTCACTAAACAAGATCACTAACACGATCACTAAACCAGATCACTAAACCAGATCACTAACAAGATCACTAAACAAGGTCACTAAACAAGATCACTAACAAGATCACTAAACAAAATCACTAAACAAGATCACTAATACGATCACTAAACAAGATCACTAACAAGATCACTAAACAAGGTCACTAAACAAGATAACTAACAAGATCACTAAACAAAATCACTAAACAAGATCACTAAACAAGATCACTAAACCAGATCACTAAACAAGATCACTAACAAGATCACTAAAAAGGTCACTAACACGATCACTAAACCAGATCACTAAACCAGATCACTAACAAGATCACTAAACACGATCACTAAACCAGATCACTAAACAAGATCACTACCAAGATCACTAAACAAGGTCACTAAACAAGATCACTAACAAGATCACTAAACAAAATCACTAAACAAGATCACTAAACAAGATCACTAAACCAGATCACTAAACAAGATCACTAACAAGATCACTAAACAAGATCACTAACACGATCACTAAACCAGATCACTAAACCAGATCACTAACAAGATCACTAAACAAGGTCACTAAACAAGATCACTAACAAGATCACTAAACAAAATCACTAAACAAGATCACTAACACGATCACTAAACCAGATCACTAAACAAGATCACTAACAAGATCACTAAACAAGGTCACTAAACAAGATCACTAACAAGATCACTAAACAAAATCACTAAATAAGATCACTAAACAAGATCACTAAACCAGATCACTAAACCAGATCACTAACACGATCACTAAACAAGGTCACTAAACAAGATCACTAACAAGATCACTAAACAAAATCACTAAACAAGATCACTAACACGATCACTAAACCAGATCACTAAACCAGATCACTAACACGATCACTAAACAAGGTCACTAAACAAGATCACTAACAAGATCACTAAACAAAATCACTAAACAAGATCACTAAACAAGATCACTAACAAGATCACTAAACAAGATAATCAAATATCATAAAAGACTTGTAATATTTACAAGTCTACATAAAAGGCCGTGTATATTTACATTTTATCACTTTTATGATATTTACATTTAATAATTATATTTAATTTTAATTATTTTAATTATTTAATTTTAATTTTAATTATTAATATTATTTATATTAATATTTAATATTTTATTTATATTAATATTTAATTAATATATTTAATTAATATTTACATTTAATAAAAGGCCGTGTAATATTTACCTTCTTTTTTTTCCTCTCATTTAAAAGAAGGGCTGGCTGTAGAAGACTAGGAGAGGTAACTTAAAATTCGAATACAAGATTTATGTGTATAGTTTTCTTAAAATGATTTTAGTAACGAATTTATTTTTTTTTATCACTCGGTTGACAAGCTCTGGTTCTCGGATGGATTATTTATTATTTTTTATGATCACCTATTAAGTGATTCATACCAACAAAGGAAACTTGCATCAGTAGAGAGGGCGCTTCCGGGGTAGGCCCACAAGAAATATCCGGCTGTATATTATTTCTCCATTAATTTCTACAATTTGCTATATTTTGATGTTTTGGCCCCCCCCCTTCACACAAACGCTGACGCTGAGATTTGAAAACTTTATAGAATTAATAGATATAATATTTTTATTTATTTAATTTTTTTCTATTTATTTAATAACAATTATTGAAAAAACTTAACACGAACACATCCCCTCCAAATGCCACAGCATGATATGGAGGAGGGACAAAAAAATTATAAAAAAAAAAACTTAACATAAACCCCATAAAGGCTGTAAAAACAAAACACAATAACAACATCATATATCAATTTATAGAATAAACGAGAATGAACAGAACAGGATATATAGGAATACATAGAATAAGAATCATCATCTCGGCCTGTATATATTAATCTGGAGCCGTAAACCCCTCCCCCACAAACAAAACAAACAGCAGAATTCAAGGCTACTATATATTTTTATTAATATTTTCCTTATATTTGTGTTCTTTTGATTTTTTTTACATTATGCTTTCAGGAGAATCCTCCTAGCCTTAGGAGAATCCTTCAGCAATTTTTTATTTATGCCTACCTATTTTAGCTTTTTTTGTATTTGGTCATCTATGCAAGTTCTTTATTTGGAGATTACCTGTACTATCAAAGAAGTCTTCTGGATCCTTATCCAAAGCCATGCTTTCTATATTAATCCACATTTTTCGAAGAACGGGATTCTGAAATAATTCTGGCTTGTATCCACCCTTTTGCTCAAGTTTTCTCACAATTTTCTTGGCTACTATAACTTCTTCATCACTTGCTTTAGCAGGGTTGTCACCCATTAGTTCTTCAATGTTTAAATCTCGGATATCATCTATCAAAAATAAAAAAATAATGATTGACTTAATCTAGCACAGTGATTATTTACATTCTGCTTTCAGAGGCGAATACTTCTACAAAACCAGTGAAGGTACAACATAGGACTGGAATAGAATATAATATAAGTATTTAAGATAAATTTACATTATATATATATATATATATATATATATATATATATATATATATATATATATATATATATATATAATATATATATATATATATATATATATATATATATATATATATATATTATATATATATATATATATATATATATATATATATATATATATATATATATATATGTATATATATATATAATATATATATATATATATATATATACATATATATATATATATATATATATATATATATATAATATATATATATATATATATATATATATATATATATATATTATATATATATATATATATATATATATATATAATATATATATATATATATATATAATATATATATATATAATATATATATATATATATATATATATATATATATAAATCAAAAGGGCTCCATATTTTTTCGGGAAATTTGGTATATTGGGATATTTTCGCATAAAAACGATCTAAATAGGTAAGAAGTCTGAGAAAAATCGTTAAGAACTTTAGTTTTGGTTTTTGCAAATGACGTCATGTAGTAAAAATTACAATGACGTTATACACGTAAAAAATTACAATGACGTCATGTAAGTCATGGCATCAAAATTACAACGACGTCATGCTCGTAAAAAAATACATTGGCCTCATATACGTCAACATCTTATGACGTCATTCTTTTTATATAAGCCACCTATTTTTCCAAATGTAGTCAATTATTTATCCAACACAATCAGTTATTTATCCAACACAATGTCTAAAGGAAGACCTGAAAACGAAAATTTGCAGTTGCAGTTACTATAAATGATGATTCTGTGGAACCAACACCTAAACTATCAAACGTGATAAGATGTGAAAATAAACAACTTGGACCATTAGTTACGACAACACCAATACGGGCAGCTAAAGAAAATGCCATTGCTAAAGTGTCTGAAGTAATCAAAATCAAATAACGTGTCAAAAATGAAAATAAACAGCAAACACACAGGCGGTTAGAAGACATGCAAAAACGACAGTTAGAGCGTATGAAAAAATGAAAATGAACAGCAAAAACCAGGGCGGTTAGAAGATAAGCAAAAACGACAGTTAGAGCGTATGAAAAGTCATAATGAACAGCAAAAACACGGGCGGTTAGAAGATATGCGAAAATGATAATCTGAGCATATGAAAAATGAAAGTGAACAGCAAAACACGGGCGGTAAGAAGATTAATGAAAACGAAAATTAGAGCATGTCGAAAACGAAAATGAAGATTAAAGACACACGCGGTTAGAAAAACAGCGGCGTCATAATCTTCGTTACCAACAACGTGTGGCACAAAACCAAGTACATACGTACAAAGATGCCATAAACTCAGTAAATGTAACATATAAATCATTGGGACCCTTCAAAGTTGTTTGTATCCACTGTAGAGCCTTCCATTTTCCGGAGGAAAGAGTAGGAAACAAAGGTAATTCGTTTGGAGATTGCTGCGTGCATGGTCGAATTGCAATGTCACCACCTCAATTTCCAAATGAATTGGTTTGCCTTTTTTTAGGACGTCACTTGCTCTCTAAAGAGTTTCATAAACATTTTCGAAACTTTAACTCGTGTTATACTCAACCTTCATTTAACATAAGCGATGATCGAACCATAAATAGTCGGAATATATTTAGGTTTAAAGTAGCTGGACAAATTTATCACAAAATCAACTGAGCGGCACATCCGTCACAAACTACTGAAGGTGAAATTGAGCCATCTTCATATGGCCAAATACACTTTTTAGCCCCAATGAATCTGTTGAGGAACGCCCCGCACATCCTTTAAATTATGGGATCTCTCATAATTCAATTAATCTCTTGGAAAAAATATTGAGAAATACAAACGACTATGCCAAAGGTTACGAAAAAATGCGAAAAGTGAAGGATAATTCAAATAAACTTGCTGCTTCATTGGTACAACAGCCTCCAAATGTGCAGCTCATTTTTACTTTGCCAGATGGTGTCGATTATCCCGCATGTAATGAAGTATACGCTGTGCTTACTCTTAATCCTGACCTGATTTGCCACGAAATGAAATGGCTCTAAAACAACGTGGCATAAATCTTGTCATTTCAATAAATACCGACCATCGTGTGGAGCCCTTTACCTACCCAATGTTTTATCTAGCTGGAACTTCAGGATGGTCAAGGGGTGTGACACTTCAAACACCTTATGTAAGTCGCCCCATATAATACGGCTTTTTAGGAACCGTATTGCTTTTCGATCTGAACATGCTAAAAGCCTTTATGTGCAAGCTGTAACACCTGATCTGCGTAGGATTGGTTTTAATGCTTTGCGTTTTGTTGGAAGACTTTTCAGCAGTACCTCGTTGATACCGCTATTCGTCTTGAGCGTGATCGTTTTGATTTGATAAAATTTAAGCAGAAAACTGCGTAGGTGTTACACGACTTCTTAGAGACTTAGCCTCGAAAAAGGATGCATTCGATGGTGAAAAGGTTATACTACCGTCATTATTCGTCGGATCAACACGCTACTTTGCTGAACATTTTGAAGATGCCTTGGCTATTGTTCGTCGCCTTGGACCCCCAGATTACTTTATAACTGTGACTTGCAATCCTGATTGGCCTGAATTTAAAGAAGTAGCAAGTACTAAACTTGATGAAAGCTCTATTATAGAACAGACCCCTCAAGATCGTCCCGATCTCATTACTCGAATTGCTAAACTGAAATTTGACGATATAATCAATGATATTGATAAGGATCAGATATTTGGAAAGGTGGCAGCATATGTGTATACGATTGAATTTCAAAAACGTGGACTACGTTCATGAGTCCTAAGGATCAAATCCACAATCCAGTTGAAATTAATGATCTTATTTCAGCTGAAATTCCAAATTCCAACGATCCATTATTAAGAGAATTAAACTTAAAGTGGATGATTCATAATCCCTGTGGGAATTTAAATCCAAATGCGAGCTTTATGATCAATAAAAATGGGAAATTCCAGTGCCACTTCGGTTTTCCAAAGCAGTAAAATTCAGACACATCTCTAGCGGATGCTGAAAAACCAAAGTATCGACGTCGTTATGATCCCAAATTAGACGAAATGAATAAAGAAGAATTTTCACATGACCGTGCTGTTTATCGAAAAGATTCTAATAATCGCCGAACTACTCGTGACAATCGTCATGTCACCAAATATAATCCTCATATGCTTAAAAAGTACCAATATCACATAAATGTCGAATATGTAGGAAATATAGGTCCAGTAAAGCATCTATATAAATACATATACAAGGGACATGATTGTGCTTCAATAAAGATTGTCGAAAATAAACGGTGCATGGTTTACAATGAAGCAGAAACCTATGTAGAAGGACTCTATTTTACACCAACTGAAGCATGCTGGTAACTATTTAGTTACGATATCCAGAAAAAGAGCCATGTCGTTCAACGTTTAAAAGTTCATTTGCCAGGACGTTATCTAATGTAAAATATCAGCCAAGCCCAAGAAGATTTGGTAGATATTGGACAACAAGGCTCAATGTTGGAAGCGTATTTTCGACACAACAAGGCACTAAAACAAATGAAAAAGAAGGAATTTCTCTATTATTGGGAAATGCCTGAACACTATAAATAGAATGGCAGTATATGGGAACAACGAATCTGTCGATTACGTGTCATTGGACGAATTCACAACGTAAATTTTGCAGCTTTTCCCGAGTGCTTCTATTTACGAGTACGTTTGCATCATGTGAAGAATACAACAAGTTTTGAAGATCTTAAAACAGTTGATAACGTTGTATATTCCACATACAAAAAACCATGCCTGGCTCAAAGCCTTGAATTTGACGATAAACAGTGCTTCAACACACTAGAAGAATCAGCACTGTCCAAAATGCCTTCTGTAATGCAAATACTCTTCACAGAGATTCTTGTTTTTTGGTAATCCTGTAGATCCAAAAGCTATTTGGGGAAGATTCAAAAATCATTTGGCAGAGGATTTCATTTTGCATGCAAGACGAAATAATTTATCAAAAGCACTTGCAGTAAATCATGCTTATCGTTCTATTGCATCGAAGTTAAATTCGATTGCAATAGATTGTTGAAATTTTAGGTCAAAAGGTCGAAATGCGTGTTTATTTGTTTGTTTTTATTTTGTTTTGTTTTTTGGTTGGTTTTCCCCAAGGGGGATCATATTGAATCCCTGATCGTAGAAGATTAGGAAAAGGCTCATTTGATCGCAAATCAAAAGTTATAGTGCTCCTTTAAATGACCAAAGATATTGAAGGGCACCTAGCCCCCCTCCCACCCTCTTTCTTTTCCAAAGGTCACCCGATCAAAATTTTTAGATAGCCATTTTTTTGGGTGGAACGATACGGCATGGACAACATTGAGACCTATGAATATGACCAAAGCATGGAATTTTCAAACTCTAGTGAGTCAGCTGTTACTGGAGATAGTATGTATCGGCTTCTGCGAGGAAAATAGTTTTTAATGGTTGACAATATTTTACTGGCTGTCAATGATCCTAATTATTTTACAAAAAACTGTTTTTTTATAGATGAACCAGGTGGTACCGGTAAAACATTTGTTTATAAGACCTTGTGTCACATTCTGTGTGGATAAAAATTACAAAGTACAATGTATGGCTTATACAGGAATATCAGCAACTTTATTGCCATTTCGATTAACAATACACAAGGCCTTCGGCTTACAACTTCCACTTTCCTCAGATTCTATTTCCTGTATAAGACCTGGTTCAAGCAGAGGTTTAGAATTAGCTCAAGTAGATGTCTTCCTACCTGACGAAGCATCCATGCTTACCAAGTATGGCTAACAAAACATGGATCAGTCGTTGCGGTTCATTGCAAATCCAAACCTACCATTTGGTGGAAAAATTTTAGTTGCTGGAAGTTATTTCCGACAGTGTTTACCAGTCCAACAACGAAACAACCGCAGTGAAACACTCGATTTGTCAATAAAAAAAAGTCATCTTTGGATGACTTTCAAACATGTTTACTTTGAAAAAAAAATATGCAGGTCAATCCTGAACAGGAAGCATTTGCAAAGTACATCCTCGAACAGTGAAATGAAAATCTTTCTAAAAATGAAGTTAATGAAATTGAATTACCGGAAGATATAATTTCCAGTGACAATTTAATTCAGGAAGTATTTTGAGAACGTCTATCTAAACAAAGTTTCGATTTAATGATCGTATAAAAGTTACGATGCTGTAAAAGATAAATAAAAAGGAAGAATTGAATTTACTTCAGAATCCTTCAATTCAATTGACACAGCAGATTTACCTACACATGACTTAAAAATAAAGAAAAATAGGATAGTTATGTTTTTGCGAAGCTTAGATATTTCAGAAGGGATGTGTAATGGGACCTGTCTTATTGTTAATGAATTGTGTAACAACATAATTAAGGCGAATATAATTACTGGGAAAAAAAAAATCAAGAAATGAAGTCCACATATCCCGAGCTACAGTGGACTTTAGTAAAGGTCAACTTGGATGTACTGTTAATCGACATCAATTTCCAATTCGACCCTTAGTTGCCATGACTATACATAAGTCGCAAGGGAAAACTTTTGAATTTGTTGGTGCCGACCTTGGTACCATGGTACCTTGTACCTTGGTACCAGTTTTTAATCATGGGATATTATACGTTGCATTTTCTCGTGTGAAAAGACAACGTACCTTAAACGTTTTGCTACCACCTGAAAATGAACGAAGAGCATATAACGAATTGTGGAAGTAAGCCCTGACAACTACCAACGAAACGTCTTATTGTTAGAGTGATGTTTCTTTTTTGATCATCAATGCCTACCATACCTTTGTTAAAAAAAAACAAAGGTTCGGCTATATGCATTTCATAATGACGAAAGATAAGCCGAGGTAAAACGAATCAAATATATTGAAAATGACAGCGATGATTATTAGGTTTTCGATTTTGACATGGATAAGGCCGTCAATACCTACCATACCTTTGAAAATCAAAAACCTGGACTAGATAAATCGTCGGAAGAAAAAGAAGTTTTTGTCCTTTCACCTGAGCAATTAAAAGAAACAAAGGTTCGGCAATATGTCTTTCATAATGAAAAAAGATAAGGCAAGGCAAAAGTTAAAGGTCCAAATAAAAAAAACGTAATTTTACAAAGGAAACTACTTCTAACTAAGGTCCATTTGGACGTCAGAACATCAAGACGAGGCTCAAATTGTCTGCGTTCAGAAGACAAGCGACAGTGAGAATCCATATATAGAAGCCTGCCGCGTGCCGAGTGCCGGGACCCGGTGGCGGAGCTGCCAGGCTTCCGGTACTTATTTACTATCATTCCAAGTGAGCAATAATTATGTATATATTTATTTATGTATGTTCTCGAAAACGGCTCCATATTTTTTCGGGAAAAATTGGTAATTTGGGATATTCTCGCATAAAAAAACCATGTAAATAGGTCAGAAGTCTCCGAAAATTCGTTAAGAGCCTTAATTTTGGGGAAAATAAATATTTACGTGAATGACGTCATTCACACTTGTCGCACTTATGTAGAAAATGAAGATTTTCAAGCATGGAAAAGTTTACATTAAATTGGTTAAAGAGCAAAAAACTGGTGATTGCAAAAATATTTCTATATTTTCATGTATGGAGAAGTTTATATTAAATTGCTTAAAGAGCAAAAAACTGGTAATTCTAAAGTATTTGCATATATTTGAAAAGGCATTACAATAATTCAAAAACCTTAAAAAAGAAAACCAAAAGTTTGATGAATTATATAATTCTCCCCCCCCCCCAACACAAGTGTATCTTTTTATATCTATGAAGCATACAACCTTACAAATGGAAAGTATTTAAGACATGAAAAAAAGTCGAATTTTTTTTTAATTCAGTTCAGAGTTGCTAAAGTTATTATGTAAACTGCAAAAATATTTATGGTGTCTGAGCAATAATTTTAACGTTTTAATTCAAACTAGTAAGATACCTGACAATTTTGAAATTAGTTTGTTTTTTTTGTTTGATAATGGAAAAGAAAAGAAAACTTTAATTAAAATAACAAACTTTTTCGAAGTAGTGAAAACTTTAGTGTAAAAAGCGAGGGTTGAGGAAGAGGCAGCTAATAACGACCACATAACGATTCACACAACGACCAATATCTAACAGCCTTACCGGAACAGTAAAAGTTCAAATAGGAGATAAGTCCTTTTATTAGACAGTGAAAACAGATACAAAAAGCTCTAGATATTTCGAACACGCACAAAAGTGATAGTCATTAGCAGATAAGCTGTCTAATAAAAGGACATATAACTATTTGAACTTTATTTGTTCGTCATAGAGTTTCAATGTGGTCTTCGAAAAAACACCTAAGCCTTACCAACGACGGAAAAATGAAAAAAAACACGAAACTCAGACGATATACCTTGCATATTTTTGCGGAATAAATAACTGTGACAAAATATAAATGATAAGTCTAGTACAAATTCAAATAACAATAAACATGTAATAGTCTTACCGGCAAACGGAATTTAAAAAAAAAAACAATATGATATATGTTTTTATGTTCCATGAGCTGTATATGTTTCATATCTTATGAATATAGAACTGAAGTTAAATATTGATTGCAAGTCCAATACATTACATTTCCAAAAGTAATTTGGTAGGAGGGCAAATTAAAATAACGATAAACATCTAATAGTCTTATCGGCACACGGAATAAAAAAAAAACATGACATATGTTTATTTTGTTTCATGAACTGTATATGTTTCTGTATATGAATTGTATATGAACGGTGTATGTTTCATATTTTATGAATATAGAACTGAAGTAAAATATTGATTGCAAGTCCAATACATTACATTTCCAAAAGTAATTTGGTACGTGGACGGCAAATTAAAATAACGATAAACATCTAATAGTCTTATCGGAAAACGGAATAAAAAAAAACATGACATATGTTTATTTTGTTTCATGAACTGTATATGTTTCTGTATTTGAACTGTATATAAACGGTGTATTTTTCATATTTTATGAATATAGAACTGAAGTAAAATATTGATTGCAAGTCCAATACATTACATTTCCAAAAGTAATTTGGTACGTGGACGGCAAATTAAAATAACGATAAACATCTAATAGTCTTATCGGAAAACGTAATAAAAAAAAACATGACATATGTTTATTTTGTTTCATGAACTGTATATGTTTCTGTATTTGAACTGTATATAAACGGTGTATTTTTCATATTTTATGAATATAGAACTGAAGTAAAATATTGATTGCAAGTCCAATACATTACATTTCCAAAAGTAATTTGGTACGTGGAGGGCAAATTAAAATAACGATAAACATCTAATAGTCTTATCGGCAAACGGAATAAAAAAAAAACATGATATATGTTTATTTTGTTTCAGAACTGTATATGTTTCTGTATATGAATTGTATATGAACGGTGTATGTTTCATATTTTATGAATATAGAACTGAAGTAAAATATTGATTGCAAGTCCAATACATTACATTTCCAAAAGTAATTTGGTACGTGGAGGGCAAATTAAAATAACGATAAACATCTAATAGTCTTACTGGCAAACGGAATAAAAAAAAACATGACATATGTTTATTTTGTTTCATGAACTGTATATGTTTCTGTATTTGAACTGTATATAAACGGTGTATTTTCCATATTTTATGAATATAGAACTGAAGTAAAATATTGATTGCAAGTCCAATACATTACATTTCCAAAAGTAATTTGGTACGTGGAGGGCAAATTAAAATAACGATAAACATCTAATAGTCTTATCGGCAAACGGAATAAAAAAAAAAACATGATATATGTTTATTTTGTTTCAGAACTGTATATGTTTCTGTATATGAATTGTATATGAACGGTGTATGTTTCATATTTTATGAATATAGAACTGAAGTAAAATATTGATTGCAAGTCCAATACATTACATTTCCAAAAGTAATTTGGTACGTGGAGGGCAAATTAAAATAACGATAAACATCTAATAGTCTTACTGGCAAACGGAATAAAAAAAAACATGACATATGTTTATTTTGTTTCATGAAACTGTATATGTTTCTGTATTAGAACTGTATATAAACGGTGTATTTTTCATATTTTATGAATATAGAACTGAAGTAAAATATTGATTGCAAGTCCAATACATTACATTTCCAAAAGTAATTTGGTACGTGGACGGCAAATTAAAATAACGATAAACATCTAATAGTCTTATCGGCAAACGTAATAAAAAAAAAACATGACATATGTTTATTTTGTTTCATGAACTGTATATGTTTCTGTATTTGAACTGTATATAAACGGTGTATTTTTCATATTTTATGAATATAGAACTGAAGTAAAATATTGATTGCAAGTCCAATACATTACATTTCCAAAAGTAATTTGGTACGTGGAGGGCAAATTAAAATAACGATAAACATCTAATAGTCTTATCGGCAAACGGAATAAAAAAAAAACATGATATATGTTTATTTTGTTTTATGAATTGTATATGTTTCTGTATATGAACTGTATATAAACGGTGTATGTTTCATATTTTATGAATATAGAACTGAACTAAAATATTGATTGCAAGTCCAATACATTACATTTCCAAAAGTATTTTGGTACGTGAAGGGCAAATTAAAACAACGATAAACATCTAATAGTCTTATCGGCAAACGGAATAAAAAAAAAACATGATATATGTTTATTTTGTTTCATGAACTGTATATGTTTCTGTATATGAACTATATATAAACGGTGTATGTTTCATATTTTATGAATATAGAACTGAAGTAAAATATTGATTGCAAGTCCAATACATTACATTTCTAAAAGTAATTTGGTACGTGGAGGGCAAATTAAAATAACGACAAACATCTAATAGTCTTATCGGCAAACGGAATAAAAAAAAAACATGATATATGTTTATTTTGTTTTATGAATTGTATATGTTTCTGTATATGAACTGTATATAAACGGTGTATGTTTCATATTTTATGAATATAGAACTGAACTAAAATATTGATTGCAAGTCCAATACATTACATTTCCAAAAGTATTTTGGTACGTGAAGGGCAAATTAAAATAACGATAAACATCTAATAGTCTTATCGGCAAACGGAATAAAAAAAAAACATGATATATGTTTATTTTGTTTCATGAACTGTATATGTTTCTGTATATGAACTATATATAAACGGTGTATGTTTCATATTTTATGAATATAGAACTGAAGTAAAATATTGATTGCAAGTCCAATACATTACATTTCTAAAAGTAATTTGGTACGTGGAGGGCAAATTAAAATAACGATAAACATCTAATAGTCTTATCGGCAAACGGAATAAAAAAACATGATATATGTTTATTTTGTCTCATGAACTGTATATGTTTCTGTATATGAACTGTATATAAACGGTGTATGTTTCATATTTTATGAATATAGAACTGAAGTAAAATATTGATTGCAAGTCCAATGCATTACATTTCCAAAAGTAATTTGGTACGTGGAGGGCAAATTAAAATAACGATAAACATCTAATAGTCTTATCGGCAAACGGAATAAAAACAAACATGATATATGTTTATTTTGTTTCATGAACTGTATATGTTTCTGTATATGAACTGTATATGAACGGTGTATGTTTCATATTTAATGAATATAGAACTGAACTAAAATATTGATTGCAAGTCCAATACATTACATTTCCAAAAGTAATTTGGTACGTGGAGGGCAAATTAAAATAACGATAAACATCTAATAGTCTTATCGGCAAACGGAATAAAAACAGACATGATATATGTTTATTTTGTTTCATGAACTGTATATGTTTCTGTATATGAACTGTATATGAACGGTGTATGTTTCATATTTTATGAATATAGAACTGAAGTAAAACATTGATTGCAAGTCCAATACATTACATTTCCAAAAGTAATTTGGTACGTGGAGGGCAAATTAAAATAACGATAAACATCTAATAGTCTTATCGGCAAACGGAATAAAAAAAACATGATATATGTTTATTTTGTTTCATGAACTGTATATGTTCTGTATATGAACTGTATATAAACGGTGTATGTTTCATATTTTATTAATATAGAACTGAAGTAAAATATTGATTGCAAGTCAAGTGGAGGGCAAATTAAAATAACAGATAAACATCTAATAGTCTTATCGGCAAACGGAATAAAAAAAACATGATATATGTTTATTTTGTTTCATGAACTGTATATGTTTCTATATATGAACTGTATATGAACGGTGTATGTTTCAGATTTTATGAATATAGAACTGAAGTAAAATATTGATTGCAAGTCCAATATATTACATTTCCAAAAGTAATTTGGTACATGGAGGGCAAATTAAAATAACGATAAACATCTAATAGTCTTATCGGCAAACGGAATAAAAAAAAACATGATATATGTTTATTTTGTTTCATGAACTGTATATGTTTATGTATATGAACTGTACATAAACGGTGTATGTTTCATATTTTATGAATATAGAACTGAAGTAAAATATTGATTGCAAGTCCAATACATTACATTTCCAAAAGTATTTTGGTACGTGGAGGGCAAATTAAAATAACGATAAACATCTAATAGTCTTATCGGCAAACGGAATAAAAAAAACATGATATATGTTTATTTTGTTTCATGAACTGTATATGTTTATGTATATGAACTGTATATAAACGGTGTATGTTTCATATTTTATGAATATAGAACTGAAGTAAAATATTGATTGCAAGTCCAATACATTACATTTCCAAAAGTATTTTGGTACGTGGAGGGCAAATTAAAATAAAGATAAACATCTAATAGTCTTATCGGCAAACGGAATAAAAAAAAAAACATGATATATGTTTATTTTGTTTCATGAACTGTATATGTTTCTGTATATGAACTGTACTTAAACGGGTTATGTTTCATATTTTATTAATATAGAACTGAAGTAAAATATTGATTGCAAGTCCCATATATTACATTTCCAAAAGTAATTTGTTACGTGGAGGGCAAATTAAAATGACGATAAACATCCAATAGTCTTATCGGCAAACGGAATAAAAAAAAACATGATATATGTTTATTTTGTTTCATGAACTGTATATGTTTCTGTATATGAACTGTATATGAACGGTGTATGTTTCATATTTTATGAATATTGAACTGAAGTAAAATATTGATTGCAAATCAAATACATTACATTTCCAAAAGTATTTTGGTACGTGGAGGGCAAATTAAAATAAAGATAAACATCTAATAGTCTTATCGGCAAACGGAATAAAAAAAAACATGATAAATGTTTATATGTTTCATGAACTGTATATGTTTCTGTATATGAACGGTGTATGTTTCATATTTTATGAATATAGAACTGAAATAAAATATTGATTGCAAGTCAAATACATTACATTTCCAAAAGTAATTTGGTACGAGGAGGGCAAATTAAAATGACGATAAACATCCAATAGTCTTATCGGCAAACGGAATAAAAAAAAACATGATATATGTTTATATGTTTCATGAACTGTATATGTTTCTGTATATGAACTGTATATGAACGGTGTATGTTTCATATTTTATGAACATGTAAGTGCAGTAAAATATTGATTGCAAGTCCAGTACATTACATTTCCAAAGGTAATTTGGTACGTGGGAGACAAATTCAAATAACGATAAACATCTAATAGTCTTACTGGCAAACGGAATTAAAAGAAAAAACAAAATGATACATGTTTATACGTTTCATGAACTGTATATGTTTCTGTACTGGATATGAACGGTATATGTTTCATATTTATGAGCATATAACTGTAAGAAAATATAAATTGCAAGTCCAATACATTACATTTCGAAAAGTATCTGATACATGGGAGACAAATTCAAATGACGATACACAATGTACATATTGCTAGTATTGTTTTATGACCTTGGTTTTGGAATTTTTTAGCAATCGATTTGGTCCTCCCAACTCCAAAACTATGTTACTTCATACTTTAGGAACATGGTCATAGAAACGGAATCAACTTATAGAAACAACGAGAAACAAAAACTTCTATCCTACATAAATTAGACCGGGGTTGTATTGCTCCCGGGGCCAAAGAGTAGGAATAGCTTACAGGAGTGGAAACCGGCGCTAATGCCAAAAGAAAAATCATCCACGCCATCTAACCTTCGACGACTTTGTATGCCTCAAAACTACTGCTTACTAGTCTTTTCAGATACTTTAAAATACACAGGAAATTAAAGAGAGGAGACCTACCAGGTTAAAATCTACTAGTCTCATTTTTGTAGAATAGATTTTGACATTAGACGATCTTTAGGTAATTTGTTTCGAGACCAAACTACCTTTCGATAACGATAAATAAAAGTTCAAATAGGGATAAATTTCTGCTGATGACTGTCACTGTACATGTGATTCAAATATCCATTATATTTTGTGAGTGTTATTATCACTGTCTAATAATAGGATTTATCCCTATCCGAACTTTCATATAGATAATTCTAGGAAATAAAACTGGTATTAACAATCCCTTGCAGAAAAATCTCACATTTAATCCTATTGCACTGTAGATTAACCATATCAAATATCCAATTTTCTATTTTTTAATGAGGTCGTCAGACGCTCAACTGTAAGTGGCGCTTGTAGATTTTAATCTCCATCCTCACATGTAAAACTGCCGATGATCCAACTGTTAGAGGTTTCTCATTCGCTTTTTTCACGGGAATTGTGAGTAACTTCAACAGTAGGCGGAGGGTAGCGCCACTTGTTTTATTCTATAACCCACGTCCACGAGCATATTTTTGAACACCATAGATATGGTTATTAGCAGTGGCCGAGTAGTTAGCGCGCTTGACTTTCGATCCTCTTTCCGTAAGGGCAGGAGTTCGAGTCCTGGTGGCGTTGATTATTCGGTTTGGAACGAAGGGTCAGCGGTATAAACATAAGCACAGCCAAAATCGACACCGTTCAAAAGAAACAGACACCATAAAAGGAGGAAGAAAAACAACATACATGTACAAAAATAACTTTATGACGTATTTTTGCAAGCCATCACATTGTTTAGTTTTGGAAAGCAAAATAGCCCCACCTTTTAAGACCCAGATCAACCAACGGTGAGAGAAAGACAGAAAAAGAAATGCAATTCCTGAATAGACTCCACTTTTTGAAACCTAATTGGTTCTTTTGGGAAAAATTAACCCATTAAAAGAAAATCCAAATTTTTCAGCCACAGAATTTTGCGTATAAACTTGCTATTTCTATGTGCTTACGCTTTGTCAAAAACTAAATACTAATCAAAAAGAAATTATTCATCAATCAATCCAAAACTAATAAAACGACCAAAACTAAACCAAAACTAATCCCTAACTAGATTGTTTTTCGCTCAACATATCGCCAGTAGATAGCAAAAAGACACCCCTAGTCCAGATTGGGAAACCAACACTATCCAACACTATTCAGGGGAGGGGTTAGGGGGTTTGAAGCCCCCCTCCCATAAAATGTTTGTCTGCCTCGTAAAAACGTAATAAAAATGGAAAAAAAATTGATGCGTTTTCTAAGTTTTTGTAAACTCACCCTCCCTAAAAAATGCACCCCCTCAGAAAAAATCTTGGATACGGCACCTAACGCTATCTAAAATTACATTTTTACGAGCTTCATAGCGGTATAGTTCATTTTGTCGTACAGTGCCTCTCAGCTGAAGTATTACCGGCAAACGGAATTTAAAAAAACAAACAACATGATATATGTTTATACGTCTCATTAACTGTATATATTTCTGTACTGTATATTAACGGTATATGTCCCATACTTTATGAAAATATAACTGAAGTAAAATATTGATTGCAAGTCTAATTCATTACATTTTCAAAAGTAATTTGGTACGTGGAAGACAAATTCAAATCATAGGCAGCGCAATAGCGCTGCCAAAGTAAAAACGATGTTGGCACAATGTATTATTTTTTTTTTTGATCAGGGCACTTCGTATCGAAGGATTTGTCGTATAAACTTCTAAAATGGCTCATTCGATTGGAAATTGGATGAGCTTGTGCCCTTTTGAATAACTGAAAGCGATTGGAAGGCAACTAACACCCCTTCCACGCCCACCGTTTCCCCAAACACATCAAATCAAAATTTTGAGATATCCATTTTGTTCAACGTAGTTGATTTCCAGATGGAAATTATGTTTTTGAGGAGGAAATTCCCCCCACAGCCCTCAGGGCAAGGGTTATAAGTTATGCTCTGGGGGGATATAAGGTTTTTATAGAAAGTGTTGTCGTAGAAACTTCAAAAAAGAGTCATTCGATTGGAAATCCCAAGGGCTAGTGGCATTTTTAATAGTCAAAAGTGATTGGAGGGCAACTAACCCTCCTCTGACGCTAACCATTTCCTCAAACACATCAAATCAAAATTTTGAGAGAGCCGTTTTGTTCAACGTAGTTGAAAGTTCTGGAAATTATGTCTTTGAGGATGAACCCCCCCCCCCCCCCACACACACACACACAACCCTCAGGGTAAGGTTTGTAAGGTATGCCCTGGGGGCATATAAGGTTTTTATAGAGAGCATTGTCGTAAAAACTTCTAAAAGGGCTCACTCGATTGGAAATTGAAAGGGTTAATGCCCTTTTTAATAGTTGGAAGTAATTGGAGGACAACTAACCCCCCCCCCCCCCTCACGCCCACCATTTCTCACATGCAATCAAAATTTTGAGATATTAATTTTGTTCAAAGTAGTTAAAAGTTCTGGAAATTAGGTCTTTGAGGATGATAACCCTCTCAGAGCCCTCAGGGCTAGGGTTGTAAGTTATGCCCTGGGGGTATATAATGTTTTTATAGAAAGCATTGCCGTAGAAACTTCAAAAAAAAATTCATTTGATTGGAAATTGAAAGGGCTAGTGCCCTTTTTAATAGTCGAAGGTGATTGGAGAGCAACTAACCCCCCTCTCACTACCATCATTTCCCCAAACACATCCAATTAAAATTTTGAGATAGGCATTTTCTTTAAAGTATTAGAAAGTTCTGGAAATTATGTCTTTGAGGATGACAAACGCTCCAAACCCCTCAGGGCTAGGGTTGTAAGTTATGCCCTAGTGGCATAGAAGGTTTTTTATAGAAAGCGTTTTCGTAGAAACTTCAAAAAGGGCTCATTCAATTGGAAATTGAAAGGCCTAGTGCCCTTTTTAATAGTTGAAAGTGATTGGAGGGCAACTAACGCCCCTCTCAGGCTTACATTTTCCCTAAACACATCCAATCAAAATTTTGAGATAGCCATTTTGTTCAATGTGTTGAAAGTTCTGGAAATTAGGTCTTTGAGGATGAAACCCCCCCCCCCCCAAAGCCTTCAAGGCAATGGTTGTAAGTTATGCCCTGGAAGCATATAAGGTTTTTTTTATAGAAAATGTTGCCATAGAAACTTCAAAAAGGGCTCATTCAATTGGAAATTGAAAGGGCTAGTGCCCTTTTTAATAGGCTAGTCGAAACTGATTGGAGGGCAACTAACCCCCCTCTCACGCCCACCATTTCCTCAAACACATCCAATTACTAAAAATTAAGAAAGAAAAAACGGGTAATAATTTTAAAAAAGCAGTGAGACAATAAATAACAACAAATAAACACTTAATTAAAAAATACTCCGAATATGTCGGTCCCACGTCCGAGAGCCTTTCTCAACGGAAAAAAACGAGAAAATGTTCTTTTAAAAAATAACAGACATAGAAATACAACAACTAAACGCACGAAGAGAGAGAAAATAAAATATAAATAAATAAGTAGGAAACAAACTGACATATTAAACAAAACTTCCAGCACTGGCGTATTTAACGCAATAAACAAAAGCGAATGTATATATTGATACCAGGAAAGGCTCCCAGACGTGGGGCCGAAATATTCGGAGTATTTTTTAATTAAGTGATTATTTGTTGTTATTTATTGGTTCACTGCTTTATTAAAATTAAAACCCATTTTTTCTTGCTTCATTTTCGTAAATGGAAAAGCAGTGTGGTCTATGAAAATTATTTTGCACATCCAATCAAAATTTTGAGATAGCCATTTTTTCAACGTAGTTGGAAGTTCTGGATATTATGTCTTTGAGGATGATAAAACCCCCTCACCCCTCAGGGCAAGGGTTGTAAGTTATGCCCTGGGTGCCTATAAGGTTTTTATAGAGAGCATTGTCATAGAAACTTCGAAAAGGGCTTATTCAACTGGAAAATGAAAGGACTAGTGCACTTTTTAATAGTCAAAAGTGATTGGAGGAAAAGTTACACCCCTCCCACGCCCATCATTTCCCCAAACACATCCAATAAAAATTTTGAGATAGCCAATTTGTTTAACGTAGTTAAAAAGTCCGGAAATCATGTCTTTGAGGATGATACTCCCCCCACAGCCCTCAACGAAACGGTTGTAAATTATGCCCTGGGGACATATAAGGCTTTTATAGAAAGCGCTGTCGTAGAAACTTCAAAATGGGGTCAGTCGATTCGAAATTGAAAGGGCTAGTACCCTTTTTAATAGTCGAAAGGGATTGGAGGACAACTAACGCCCCTCTCACGCCGACCCTTTCCCCAAACACATCCAATCAAAATTTTGAGATAGACATTTTGTTCAACGTAGTTGAAAGTTCTGGAAATTAGGTTTTTGCCCGCGTTGTCACAGAAACTTCAAAAGGACTCATTCAATTATGAATTGGGAGGGCTAGTGCCCTTATTAATAGTCAAAAGTGATCGGAGGACGAATGAACTCCCCTCCCCCCCACGCCCATTATTTCCCAAAACACTTTCAATCAACATTTTGACATAGCCATTTTGTTCAACGTAGTTGAAGGGTACGGAAATTACGTTTTTGAGTATGACAACCCCCTCACAGACCTCAGGGCTACGGTTGTAAGATATGCCCTGGGGCATATAATGTTTTTATAGAAAGTGTTGTCGTAAAAACTTCAAAAAAGGCTCTTTTGATTGGAAATTGAGAGGGCTATTGCCCTTTTTAATAGTCGAAAGTAATAGGAGGGAGAATCGCCCTTCCCCCCCCCCATGCCCATCATTTCCCCAAATATTTCCGATCAACGTTTTGATATGGCCATTTTGTTCAACGTAGTTGAAAGGTACCGAAATTATATCTTTGAGGATGACAATCCTCCACCTACAGCCCTTAGGACAAGGGTCGTAAGTTATGCCCTTGGGGCATATAAGGTTTTTATAGAAAGCTTTGTTGTAGCAGCTTCAAAAAGGGCTCATTCGATTGGAAATTGAGAGACTAGTGCCTTTTTTATTAGTGGAAAGTGATCAGAGTGCAAATTTTGATACAGCCATTTTGTTAAGCCCATCAGAAAGGTTTGGAAATTATGTCTTTGAGGATAACAAATCCCACCCAGGCCTAAGGGCAAGGGTTGTAAGTTATGCCCTGGGGACATATAGAGTTTTTATAGAAAGTGTGGTCATATAAACTTCAGAGGGGGCTCATTGGATTGGTAATCAGACACTCTAGTGCTCTTTTTAAGAGTCAAAGTAGGCGGGGGGCAGCAATCCCCTCTCCACACACACACCTCTTATTGTCCCGAAATGCATCTAATAGAAATTTGGAGATAGCCATTCTATTCAAAATAGTCTAAATATCATACAACAAGGTTTTTGGGGTTGAAAAAAACCCCAGAGATTAGAGGCAAGGGTTGTAAGATATGCCCAGAGGGTATTTAAGGTTTTTATGGAAGGGATGGTTGTTTAACTTCAGAAGAGGCTCAGTCTTTCTCCCTGAAAAAAACTATGTCAAGTAAAACGAACAGAAATTAATAAAAAAATACTTGTTGCACAAAAAGTTTTTCAAAAAATAAATTAAAAAACTCTATTAAACCAAAAATGAACAAAAATTGAATCAAATAATCTACCAAGCATACAACTACCACAGATTAGTATCAATAAATAAATGAAACCCAAAACAAACAGAAATTAAAATAAATAATAGAGTCAAACTCAAAACGAGCAGAAATTCATCTGATTAGGGTTCTAAACCCTATGCTTTCTAAAAGCCAGAATATAATTTGTACTTTCCTGAAAAAAATTGTTTTAAATGTTTTCACTTTCATAGCTTTAAGAAATAAAAATTAATCAAGATATTAAGGAATAAATATCAGCATATGTATATTAAACTGACAATGCACATTTTTTTTCAGTAAATTCATTTGAATTTTTTCAGTAAAGTACAAACTATATTCTAGATTTTAGAAATCATAAGGTTTAGAACCATAATCAGATTAATTTCTGCTCGTTTTGAGTTTGACTTATTTTAATTTCTGTTTGGCTTGGGTTTCATTTATTTATTGATTCTATTATTTATATGATTCTATTTATTATTTGATACTATTTTTGCCCATTTTTGGTTTAATGGAGTTCTTTCCTTTTTTTTGAAAAACTTAATTTGTGCAAAAAGTTTTTTTTGATTAATAACGATAAACATAACATCTAATAGTTTTAGAGGCAAACGGAATTAAAATAAAAACAACACGATATATGTTTATGTATATGAACTGTCTGTGTTTCATATTCTAAAAACATATAACTGTAGTAAATTATTGATTGTAAGACCAATACATTACATTTCAAAAAGTAATTTGATACGCGGAAAACAAGTCAAAATAACGATAAATATCTAATAGTCTTACCGGCAAACGGAATTAAAAAAAAAAACGACATGATATATGTTTATACGTTCCATGAGCTGTATATGCTTCTGTACTGTATATGAACGGTATATGTTTCATATTTTACGAATATATAACTGTAGTAAATTATTGATTGCAAGTCCAATACATTACATTTCCAATTGTAATTTGGTAAGTGGAAGACAAATTCAAATAACGATAAACATCTAATAGTCTTACCGGCAGACATAATTAAAAAACACGATATATGTTTATATGTTTCATGAACTGTATATATTTTTGAATATGAACTGTACATGAACGGTATATGTTTCATATCTTATGAACATATAACTGTAATAAAATATTGAATGCAAGTCCAATATATTAAATTTCGAAAAATAATTTGGTACGTGGAAGACAAATTCAAAGAACGATAAACATCGAATAGTCTTATCTACGAACGGAATTAAAAAAAATTAAATTTAAGCGGTGTAGGTCACATATTCCATGAATAAATAACCTTAATAAAATAGCAAGGATAAGTCCAATATAATTTGGAAATTGAATACGAAAGACCGATCCACATTGAGGCACTAATATCGAATACTCTTACCCGCGAATGGAAGATAAAAAACATGAAATCCAGGCGGTACATCTTGACTCCCACTTTCATCAACAACCTCTTCCTGTGGAATAAGGGCCACTAGGCTGGGCACAGAATTTGAATTTGCAATCATCCTACAGATAGCAACCTTATTTTGGACTTGTAGGCGTTCTAGAAGGGCTACGAAAAATGATCGACTCCCTAGAAATATAAGAACAGTTTACCAAGTGCAAAACACACATGCGGGAAATTATTTCATAGGCAATTAGGTATTTCTGGACCTTGTATTGAATTACAAAGAAAACGAAAAATTGATGAATTATATAGAATTATCAGGAACAAGTCATAAAACATGAAGATTTTGAGATGACACGATTACAAGGGGTAGTAGCCTAAGCATACATTTATGGATTTTTTTTTTAAATAGGAATAAAAATTCTTTTTTTGCGGGGAGGGAGGCAATTTTTCTGTTTGAAAAGATTCAATGAGAATATAGAAAAGACATTTTTAATAAAAACAAAGGTGAAATTGTGTCTCATTTGATGAAAAAAAGGAAAAGGCAACGCAGAAAAAAACCCTTTCTACTTCCCAAAAAATGGATTTTTAAAATTCTAGAGGGGAGATAAATACCCCTCTGACCCTCCAATTGGCGTCCCTGAACATGATTTATCCAAAAAAGGGTGTTCTTACCCCTCTGAAAGTAAAATCAGGTACAGCAAAGTAACCTTCAAAGTTATTCCAAATGATGACGATAGTTCCAAAAACCTGTTAGAGCAGTTTCCAGTTTTATCCAAAGCCGGGCTGAAAGAGGAACTTTCTTTGGTCCATTTATCCATAATTTTACGAAGTTTAAAGAATTTAAGACGAGCATAACAGCAAAGAAAAAAAAGCCAGGGGTGCCTCCAAATATATCACCAGTAAGTTTTTGCTAATTACCAGAATCTTTATAAAGTTCAACGTTGGGCTGTTCCTGCTCAATGAGCGTTAAAAATACATTTCCTTCACTCATAAGTGGACTATTCCGTATCAATTTAGGATCAGTCGAAGAAATAGGAGGTTTAGGGTTCAACCAAAATGTCAAAGACATGGGGCACAAAAAAGAAAGACAATGGGATGATAATGGATATTGATGGTATTCACCAGCTATCATTGAAGTTAACACGATTAAATAAAAAAAAAAACTAGTTTTTTTAACTGAAAGTAAGGAGCAACATTAAAACTTAAAACGAACAGAAACTACTTCATATGTGAAAGGGACTGTCCCCTCCTCAACGCTTCGCTCTTTACGCTAAAGTTTTTATTGCTTTAAGAAATAGCGTTGTGAGAAAGAGTCTAACTTTAGCGTAAAGAGTGAGGCGTTGAGGAGGGGACAGCCCTTTAATATACGGAATAATTTCTGTTCGTTTCAAGTTTTAATGTTGCTCCTTACTTTCAGTTAAAAAAAAACTAGTTTTTTTTTAATTTAACTTTTGAACGTTTTTGAATTAATGCAGGTTTTGATTTTGGCTCACCGTACATGAATAATTAAAACAACATTTGCATATCAATTTTACTTTTATTTGGTTAAATGGCTTTCTCGAAAGTTATTAAATTTTATTTACGAACGTTTTTATTAGTAATAAATATACGTAACTTACGAATTAACTTACGTAACGAACTTCTATATTCATATATTTTAATACGTATATTAGGGGGTTTGCCCCCCCCAGTCAATACCTCACTCTTTACGCTAAAGTTCGAATTTTGTTCCAATTCTTTAAAAATGACCCCTTAATCACAAAGGCCGTTAAATCGAATAAATAGCTCTTATGAAAGTACTAAAAAACCTTTGGCTTAAAGAGCGAGGTATTGGCAAGGGGGCGAACCCAATCATATACGTAATAATTTCTGTTCGTTTTAAGTTTTGATGTTGCTCCTTACTTTCAGTTGAAAAACTTGTTTTTTTTATGTAATTTCTGATCGTTTTTAAATAATGCAGGGAAATGCGGCGTCCCGTTCATAGCAATGTCCCTTCCCCCATGAAAACTTCCTCCACGGAAAGATCCTCCCACATAACCCCCGATCCCCCCCCCCACTACTAGAAAACATCCCCCCTGAAACCGTCTGTATACTTCCCAATAACCAATACTATATGTAAACATTAGGTAAAGCTCATAACTTTCAGCCCTCCCCCCGCGGGCTTTGGGGGATTTAGTCATCCTAAGAGACATATTTATTATATTTTCGACCATGCTGAACAAAATGGCTATCTCAAAATTTTGATCGGGTGACTTTGGAAAAAAATGAGCGTGGGAGGGGGCCTAGTTGCCCTCCATTTTTTTGGTCACTTAAAAAGGGCACTAGAACTTTTAATTTCCGTTTGAGTGAGCTCTCCCACAATATTCTAGGACCATTGGTTCAATACGATCACCCCTGGAAAAAAAAAAACAAACAAAAAACAAATTAACACGCATCCGTGATCTTTCTTCTGGCAAAAAATACAAAATTCTACATTTTTGAAGACAGGAGCTTGAAACCTCTAAGTAGGGTTCTTTGATACGCTGAATCTGGTGGTGTGATTTTCATTAATGTTCTATAACTTTTAGGGGGTGTTCCCCCTTTTTTCGAAAATCATGCAAATTTTCTCAGGCGCGTAACTTTTGATGGGTAAGATTAAACTAGATGAAACTTATATATTTGAAATCAGTATTAAAATCTGATTCTTTTGATATATCTATTGGTATCAAAATTCTGTTTTTTAGAGTTTCGGTTACTATTGAGCCGGGTCGCTCCTTACTTACAGTTCGTTACCACGAACTGTTTGATATATGCCCAAGACTGGAAGTAAGCAAAAAAAAAAGGATGTAGCAGAGAAAAATAGAATGATCTTAAATAGGAACCCTTTTTGTCTGTTTTTTTAGCTAAATTAAATCTGTTTCAGACTTTCATGCAGAACCGTTCGTAGGAGGGGAGGGGGGTAGTGGGCAACCAAGGCAGTTTCCCCAGGAGCCATAGCGTGGGGGCACCTCGACCCTGGAGTTACCCACATACATCTAATTTTTCACTTTGATATGGTTTTTTTTTTGCTTATATTTAATTCAGGAGGGGGTCGCTGTAATTAGCTTTTCCCGGGCGACACCAGCCCTAGGAACGGCTCTGCTTTCATGTATGTGTAAATTATATTTGCTCCTCTCGGTTGATCTTCAATTAAATGTAAATCACCTTAATAAAATAACTAAAAATAATATTCGTGGTTTTATTATAGAAATTGTGCCATTAGCTGATGTAAAAACTTTAAACTGAATCTTTTGTTTTGCTCTCGACCAGAGGCGATTTGTGGAGACCTGAAAACAGTGGTTTGCACTCACTGAAACCTATAAAAAATAACTAACCCTAGAAAAATTAATTGTCTCTCCAAAATTCGGTTATTTTACGTAGACTTAAATTAATAAAAGTACTGTTGCCAGGAAGTACATTCAAAAGTGTTTTCTTTCCAAAGTTCAGGAAAGGCCAGCACCAAAAGTTTTCTAGAAATTTTTAGCTAGAAAAACGTTAAAATCCGCTCAAAACAAATTATCATTTGAACAATAATGGCCACTTTGGGAGTTCCAAAAGGGACGCAAAGTTTCACTGGATTTTCGGTGAGATTTCAGAGTCAAACCACAAATTCTCGACAGCTCTCGATGATACCTAGCTCGATGGTACCCTAATTCACTAATGGGCTCTTTGTCTCTGTGATGGTCAGCCGACAAGACAAGATAGCTGAGGCTCGCAAAATGATTGAAACTTACGCATCGCCTTAAATAGGGTTTTGGCCGTAGTATCTATGTCTATTCTGGAAAAAATCCTGACTATGGGAAAAATAGAGGTTATTTTCAAAATTATGTCACTAAATCATACATAAAACCCCAAAAACTTTTCTTATAATTGTCAAAAACTTCAATTTTGCAAACCTCTATTTCAATTACCGGTTACCATTATTTTGGCAGTATGCCCCAAAATGTATTAATTTCCTCTTATTTAAAACTGATTATTGCAATGCTAGTAACAACAAGGGGAAATAGTCTAACACCTCCTTCCATTTTCACCTCCGTCTTCGGCAAAATTAGGGACACAACTTTTTCTTGACATTGAGAAAATACGTTATTGCTCTCCCGATTTCTTTTTAATGTTAAATCTTTGTGATTACAAACCTTTAACCATAGATTCCTCAGGGTATATGAAATCGCAGGGTCTATGAAACCAGTGCCGCTTTATCATATCTTTAGGTTTAAACCCCAAAAGAAAGAGGCCAGGTTCTCCAAGTCTCCGCAGATGTCTGTGTTCGTCAACTCTCAAACGTATCCTAGCACCGCCAAACTCTTGATATTTGGTAATATCAGATCTTCCTAGTTCTTCAGCTGATATATCTTCCTAAAACATAAAAGAATTGATATGACAATCATCAAGGACGTTACCTAGAACATGAAAAATATACTAAAGGTCCAAAATTAATCATATAAAACATATCAAAACATAAAAGAATTGATATGACAAATCATCAGGGAGGGCAGCTAGAACATGAAACATATACTGAAGGTGCAAAATTAATCATATCAAACATATCAAAACATAAAAGAATTGATATGATAATCATCGAGGACGGCACCTAGAACATGAAAAATATACTTAAGTAAAATATTTGGCATTTTTTTGCATTTTTCTACCCACAAACTTTATTGCTCGGGAGTCCTTTAGTATTTTGGATGTCAGATTTAACCTCATCCCTATACTTTGTCAGCCCTATACACCATTGTCACGATTGATTTCTCTTTCCTTTTGATTGTATTTGTTCTTCTGGCATATTTTTGACTACTTTTATTCTTTTTTCTTTCACTTATTTATTGTTTCATTTAACTTTAATGTCTACCATATTAATTTTCAAAATTACAATTTACAGCATTAATCCTTTTATCCAATAGTAACTGTGAACTTTATTATTGTCAACAGTTGCGTTTTTGAAACTTTTTGTATATTTCAAAATTTTGTTCGCAAGATTTTTTTCATTGATTAACTACTAGCGTCATTTCCTGAATTGAACATTACAAATTCTCAATGTGCAATAAAAACTTCTCAAAGTAGGACAGGTAGGCCTACCAGAGAAGCAATTAGAGATCTTCTAGATTTGGTAATTAGAAGTCCTGAGTTTTTGTGATTATTTTAATGCCCTATGTAACTGACCTTCCCCAGCAACTGAACACTCGGGTAACTGAACCCTCGTCCAACTGAACCCAATTTAACTGAGCCCTTGTGCAACTGAACCCCCGTGCAACTCAACAGCGTTTGACTGAACCCCTTGCAACTGAACCCCCGTGTAACTGAATCGTTGTAAAACTGAACTTCATTTAACTGAAATCCCAGTCCTTGTGTAACTGAGCCCCTGTTTAACTGGATCCACGTGGGACTGAGCCTATGTACAATTCATCCCCACTAAACTGAGCCCTCGTGCAACTGAATCTCCATTTGAATAGACCCACGTGAAACTCAACCCACGTGCAGCTCGACCCCATTTAACAGAAAATTCGATCAACAAATAAATCTGGCTTTAATGGTTTGTGACGTCAACTTTTCCTTTTATTGTGACAACAAAACAGAGGTTTCTTTTATGAATGATCTTGACAGGTATTTATTTTATGACGCTAACAAACAAAGAGTTACAACAAGATAGAGCATGTAAAGATTCCAAGTATGTTTTAACCCATAATAGTGCCTCATGCTGTAAAATTCTGAAAAACTAGCGCTTTACTGAAAACTCAAAGCATAACTGAAAAACAGGGTGTATCTTAGGATCAAGAAAGTCTTAAACTAGCCTGAACAAAATAAAAGACTAATTTTCTCAAAACTTTTTTTTTCTACTTGTAAAGGTGACTAGCAAATGGAGTATTCAAGATGGGGATTTTAAAAACTAGTTTAGGGGGTTTTTGGTCATAGAGATTTCAAACCTTTACACTCCAAAAATGACACTAAAATCTCATTTTGATGCCATAAGGCATTTTACGATATCGTTGTCACAACGAAATTATAAAAAGCACGCAAATGCGAATATTAGCTTTTAAATGACCTTAAACAGCTCTCTTCAACATTTTAGCGCCCTATCAGTATTGGATTAATAAAACAGAAAAGGGAGACTTATCAGCGTTTCCAGCTCTTTTTAAAACTTTCATAAAATTGTTTCGGGAATTAGCTTTTACTATTAAGATGAAAGAGTTGAGCTGAATATGGTTGATATGAATGTGAATTGAGTCAGACAAGTTTGGATTAAACGGTGGTTTAGATGAATGAGGATTGAATTAAATTAAGGTTGAATTGCACGGAAGCAGAGTTGAGCGGGGTTTAAATAAAAAGGGGCTGAGTTGCACGAGGATTCAGTTAAATGAAAATGAGCTGTGCAAGGGTTCAGGTAAAAGGAGTTCGGTTGCAGGAGGGTCCATTTACACAAAAGCTCGGTTACACGACGGTTCAGTAGCACGAAGGTCCAGTTACAATGGGGATCAGTTGCACCTGAGTTCAGATACAGGAGGGTTCAGTTAAAGGGGGTTCAGGTGCATGGGGTTCAGTTACAAGCCTACCGTTGCTCTTACTCTTAATGCTGACTATGGTTTTCAGTCAAATGAAAAGATTGTAAAACAACGTGGCAAAAATATTGTCGGTTTAAAAAAATACCCAACATTGTGTGAAGCCCTTTACCTACCCAATGGTTTATCCAGCAGGGACGTCAGGATGGACCGTAGATATGCCACTTCAAGCATCGTATAAGGCCGACACCGTTATAACGTCAACGCCGTTCATTGACTTTATAAGACACCATTCTCGTTTTTCTTCTCTTTTTGCTTTTGTAAAACTCAAGAATTTTGTCAAATTACTTCCCTTTTATGGAACAAGAAAGTAAGAGGGAGAAAGGGGGGAAAGAGAGGTAGACAGAGAGAGAGGTAGACAGAGAGAGAGAGAGAGAGAGAGAGAGAGAGAGAGAGAGAGAGAGAGAGAGAGAGAGAAGAGAGAGAGAGAAGAGAGAAGAGAGAGTGTGAGAGAGAGAGAGAGAGAGAGAGAGAGAGAGAGAGAGAGAGAGAGAGAGAGAGAGAGAGAGAGAGAGAGAGAGAGAGAGAGAGAGAGAGAGAGAGAGAGAGAGAGAGAGAGAGAGAGAAAAGAGAGAGAGAGAGAGAGAGAGGAAGAGAGAGAGAGAGAGAGAGAGGGAGAGAGAGGTAGAGGGCACTTACCAAGCTTTCTCCCATTGTATATTTGGTTGTAACTGTTTCTAGAACTTCGTTTGTTCTTCGATCCAGTTTTACTTTTTTAGGAAGATATGCTCCCCTGTAAAGCAAAAGAAATGTACTACATAAGAAGGTTACAATCTTCTTTACATTCCTCTTGTTTAAAATCACTTTTTGTGCGTAGACTATACATTTCTCCGTGGACTCTACCACTTTGAATAACAATGGCTCCAAAATTCTGATGACACACGGAGTAATTAGTCTCCCAGTGACTGCCCTTGAAAATTGAGGTATTTAAAGTAAGCCGCACAATAGCTGCCCTCAAATTTAAGTCTCATTCTTCCTGAGTAAGAAATCTGTCTGCTATAATCGCGGTTGCTAGCAAAAGATTGCTTAAAGACTAGTGATAAGAGATATTATTTAGTTATTTCAATACACAAGTATTTTTCGTTCCGATATTCCATGTATTATAATATCAAAACTGATATTTCGAATTCATTCTTCTTTTGACACTTGGTATGATGACGCGCAGCAGACGAAACCGCGCCAGAAAACTCTGGGAACTGCGATTCAGACCTACCTGTGACAAGGGCCTAGAGGCAAGACAACCCTCGAGGTAAATAAAGCCAAGAATTAAACACAGCTTTGTGCTGCCGTGTTTTCCTAAGACGGCTTTGTGCTGATATGAGGTGTTATTTACTTCGGACTCTTCAAATGAGCCTTTAAACATCTCTCTTATGATATTTCGGTGCCCCACTAGCCGTGACAGAAAAAAAAAGAAGAAGTAAGAATAAAAAAGGAAAGACATCATTGCTTCCCATGCAAAAGTAATTTTCCTTTTTGCCCAAGATGGGGGACTGTAATTCTCCTCTTTGTTTTTTTCGGCTATGGATATTCCAAAGGTGCAGGTTTCATCACCGCAATAGACCTTTACCATTAACATTAATCCATATTAATGTTAATTAATCCGTATTAATAGTTGCCATTCTAAAATTATCTTTAAATTAAGATTCTTCTCCACTCGACAGTTTTTTCCATACAAGTTTTTGTTTTTTTGGTCACTATGGGGTAGAGTTCGTTCATCACTAGGGTGCGGAAGATCCCACAACCAGGAAATCATCCAAGGATTTCTGTTTGTATAATTGGAGGGTTCAAATTGAGGAGCCCTTCTATACCAAATCTTGGTCACCCAAGGATTACTTAGGGAACGCTCCTATATAATTACAAGTTATACTAAGAAATCAATTACATTAATTAAAAAAAAGTTAAAATTTGAACTGTAGCGAATTTGGCTTCACAGAAAGCATCCACCCCTACTACTACTACCCAGTCAACTCATATCAGCACAACTCTTCCCGTGACTAGTTCTTTTACGAAAATCATAACTACGAGAATTGCCTCAATGAATACTTACACTGCGACTACCTCAAAGAATACTATTCTAGCTAAGACTACTCCAATGAAAACTTTTCTTTAACTTTCATTCTCGGCACAACCACTCCAGCTACCACAGCTGTTCCCAACATGACTTCTTCTGCCATCAAAAATCCAACCCCAATAACTCCAAAATACGATCCGAGAAGCAAATATTTACTCCACTGCGACGTTTCTACTAATTGAGACTAAATGTTATTATTTATTTGTCAATATTCGTCGATATTGTAAATATGGCAATAAACTTTGGCAATTATTAATTAATTTAAGGTAATTTAAGGAATCCCTGGCAATTATTAATTAATTTAAGGTTTCTGCCACAATGATGCCAAGAATTTTTCAGATTTTCTGGATGTTCTTTGTCAAACAATGCCCAACTGATAGTTAATAATTCTAACTTTGTTTTTCGAACACTTTCAAATTTGAAATGCAGTCGCTAATGTGGAGAATATGTCACAATATAATAGGCCTGTTCTTTTGCACTAAGATCTTACATCTAAGATCTCACATCTTTCTGCAAAGATTTCCATTCTTTTAACTCATCTTTGTTCTAAGATCTTACAGCTCACTGATGTTAGCAAAAAGTGTGAAAGACGCCATCTTTCTACCGTATAGAACAATGATGAGAGAACTTTGATGATATGCTCATCATTGTTCTTAGACCGCTGATCAGAGCAGAATGATGAAAGACGTTTGCAAAAGAACGCTATAAGATGTAAGATCTTAGTGCTAAGATTTCACTTTTAAGCGATCTTTGTCAAAAGATGTAAGATCTTAGCACAAAGATGAGTAAAAGAACGGCCCTAATGTTACACAATCTGAGGTAATACTTTGACTTACCCCGTATCTTTACGTAGACAGCACTATTGTGCTACCTATGATTTTGTTTCAGCTTTATATGTCCCGTTGATATTAATGCTATTTATTAATATAATTGAGCGAACCCACAAACAAATCAATTTGATAAAAATCACAAACATCTCAATAAATCACGTATATTAAAAGTTTAGTAAAACAAATTAAATCTTACAGAGGCAAAATCCATTCAAAATTACGAACAAATGAATAGCGCGATACCCTGGGCTATTAGAATAGACCTTGGTTCAATTATGAGATTTAGCATCCAGTGCTGGACTTGGGGGTTGGGAGAAATAGAGGGGGGTATATATTGCAGCATAAGCGGTTAATCTGGCTGAACAAAAGCCGAATGCATACAACATTCACCTTCACCCATCTGAAAGCTTGTTTATGCTATACTTCTGTCGTCTGCAGTAGCTCATTGCTGATAATTTTAGTAGAAGCCAAGCACCAGCACTAACATTTATGATTGTTAAATGTGTGTTTATTGTTTATAAAGTATTGCGTAATGATTTTAAATTAACCATGTAGCGTGTTTGTTAAATAGTTACTTTTCTTTACTACCACTTGAATAGCACCTACTTCAATAACACCCCCTCTCCCCTCCCCCAATAAAATACTGTAGCTATGCTCTGTTACCAAGAGCTATACAACTCATTTTCCAGTTCATTTTCTTTGGCTTGCTACATGAGTCCAATTACATATTGAAAGAAATTTTATCCGATAAGCAAATATTTACTCTACTACAACGTTTCTGCTAATTGAGACTAACTTTTACGATTAATTTGTCAATATTCATCGACATTGTCAATATGTCAATGTTGGAGACTAAGGTACTGAAAGGTATATAAATCATTTTTCAAGTCCTTTTCTTTGGCTTACAACATGAGACCAACCACATATTGAAGGAAATATCATACGAGAAGCCAATATTTACACTACGACGACGTTTCGGTTACTTCAGATTAACTTTTACTTTTAATTTGTCAATGTTCGTCGATATTGTCAATATTTCAATAAATTTATATCATTATTAGAGACTATGGCAAAGAGAGCTAAACAAATCATTTTCAAATTCCTTTTCTTTGGCTTGCTACATGAGTCCGATTACATATTAAAGGAAATATCATACGAGAAGCCAATATTTACTCTACTACGACGTTTCGGCTACTTCAGATTAACTTTTACTTTCAATTTGTCAATGTTCGTCAATATTGTCAATACTTCAATAAATTTATATCATTATTAGAGACTATGGCAAAGAGAGCTAAACAAATCATTTTCAAATTCCTTTTCTTTGGCTTGCTACATGAGTCCAATTACATATTGAAGGAAATATTTGCTATATTGAAATATATAAGGACATTGTCCATATGTTAATAAACTTGCGTCACTTTTAGAGACTATGATACTGAGAGCTATACAAATGATTTTCCGATTTATATTCTTTGGCTTGCTACATGAGTCTAATGAAATTGAAGGAAATATGATCTGTGAAGTCAATATTTACTCTTCTGCTAAGACGATGATAACTTTTACTATTAATTTGTCAAAATCCGTCGATATTGTCAATATGTCAATAAAAATTTGTTAATGTAAGAGACTATGGTACAGGGAAGTATACAAATCATTTTCCAATTCTTTTCTTTGGCTTGCTACATGAGCTACATATTGAAGGAAATATTATCCGAGAAACCAATATTTATCCTACTGCGACGTTTCTGCTATTTTAGACTAACGTTTACTATTAATTTGTCAATATTAGACGATATTACACCCTCCCATTGCAGCCTTCTCTACTGTTGCATTACTACTAATTACTACTACTAAATAAGTACTACTACTTCTACTGCTAGAATGCTTAAAAATAATCAGCATAATCTAAATCCTGGAAAGTTTTCCTTCCCATTTGATTCCATATCCCATTGCCTTTCCTGTGGTCCTTAGGAAAAAGTCTATAAAAAGGATCCATATAAATAGGGATAGGACGCAGCACCGCTTAAATCTTGATTTAATAAAAAAAAAAAGAGCTACTAGCCCTTTTCCTACCTTGGCTGCAGCAATGTTACTCTCGCATATATCACTAATCACTTTAATGTATTTACCTGGTATACCATACAAGGGTAGAATCTTCGCTAAAACGATTTAGCGAAGATAATTACAATCATTTAGACAAAATAACTATTATTAATATACACACATACTGTATCCATTAATAAATGAACAGCAATGAAATAAAAACAAGTTTTTCGCAAAAAGTTTAGAGCGAAGTTTAAACAAACTGAAAAATAAAAAAAATCAGTTTAAATAATATCTCAAATTTAAAACAAGTAGAAGCAATAATGAATATATCACGGAACGTCCTACGTCACAGAAAAAAAAGTTAACAGAACGTCCCTAGTTTCTCTTCTTTTATTATTTGTTCCTATGTTGCCTATGTTACGTTTTGGGTCGTCATCCCTTTTTTATGCTCCGTTTAAGTGAAAAAAATTGTTTTTAATTATATTAACTATTTTTACCTGATGTTAACCTTCTAACCTATTTTGCTTGACCTTTTTTCCCTGTCTGTTGCTTTTTCCCCCAAAATTCACAAAATTCGAAATCAGCCCTTCAGGGCTTGTGATAAAAAATTTGTGACATAAGCATCTTATATGTTATCCAAAATACACGAAGTAATTTCATAGTATTAAGTAAAATAAAAGAAAAAGACATATACTACTCAAAGTTCCATACGAACAATATTCTTCTTTAGAGAAAAAGACCGAAAACTTCCTAGATTATTACTTTAATTTATTTTAAATTTATTTATCAATATATTGTTTTTTTGGTAAACTTAAATTGACTGCATATCTCAGAACTTAAATTGACTGCATATCTCACTTTTTGGCACCCATTGGACAAAAACTATTTGTTTTGTGTTGTGTGTTTTGTTTTGTGTTTGTTTTTGTGTTACAAAATGGCCGAAGATATTATTGTGATGTGTCATAGTCTTTTTATTACTCAAAATGGGAACTAGACAAAAAATTTCGATTTAATGAGACTTTTCCCGATTTCCTAGGACCATTGGTTCGCTGCAATAGCCCTTAAGAACAAAAACAAGCAAACAAATAAACAAGCATCCATGACCTTTCTTCTCATATTATTATTAACCTTTATTAACCTTTGATGACGGGGTGATTCTACTTGATAATTTGTTTTTTTAGTATTATTTTTAGAATTTATCATGCTGAGGAAGCTTCCTTTGTCCTTCTCCTTCTATATGTTATGATGCTCTTTGTTTAATCTTTTTTATCTTTATTTTCGCTGTATTTGAAATTAAATAAATAATTTATATTACTAAAGTAATAATCTAGCCATTACCACCATCTTCAGCCACTACCAGAGGCTTACTTAGAAGTAATTAAAGCATTCTTATTGCTGCCACACTTCCTGTGACAACAGCGACCAACGAGCCTTTGTTTTCTGGCCTAGAAATAGTGAAGAACAATCTGCGGTCTATAACAGGGAATGATCGTCTCAGTCACCTCCTTTGATATTGGCAGAGAAGGATTTAGTAAAAAAAAAAAAAAAAAAAACTTGGACTACAACCAGCTTGTTGTCGATTTTGCAAAGATGAAACCTCGGCGGTTCCCCTTGTTACCTTGAGTTTTGTAATATTTTTTGCTCTTGTTATGTTTTTCCTTTTTGTAAATACATTTGATCTGGAAGCTTTTTACTGAAGGAAAACCAAGATTTTGGTTACAACTCTTGGCAGAATAATGAAGATTAGGCTACTATTACCGACGTATTGTTTACTTAAATAAGAAAATTTCTTGCTGAGGAACGCCAGCCTGCAGTCTGGTTGAATTTTCCGCTTTCACTTTAAGTTTCACTTAACCTCGTTGATAGTAATCTTCATTGTTGTAATTAATCTTAGAGGTCAGTGTGGCTGAGTTCCACATTCGGTTGCAGTACATTTCCAAGCGACACACGGGTAATGAAAATGCGTTTTTACTTATAAAATTCGATCGAAGGGCTGCCAAAACCCGCATTTTTTTACGCGCCACGAAGTGAATCGCCCAGGGGTGGGGTGGAGGAGGGGTGGTGGATTTTCCCAACCCCCAAGATTTGGCCCAAATGGCGCCTATGCCGGCAGTGAGAAATGCATGAATACAATTTGACTTCATTTTAGCTAAGAGTAAAAGTAGCTGCTACAAAATCCTAGCAGATCAGAATGTTTTATTTGATCCTCCTTTTTCACTCAAGTGGGCAGGAAATAGCTTCTACTTGCTTCTCTAGACTCTGAAAATTTCTCCTCGTACGCCCTATTCATATCTGCAACTATGCTGATCACACTTGTAATCCTAGCATACTGTCACTAAGAGTTTATCCGTAAACATGTCGTGCCAAGAAACTTGGAGAGCAAGCTGCCTTCTTGACCTGTGATCAGAGCCGTTTCTAGGGATGGTAGTGCCTGGGAAAAAATTGATCATTTTTTTCCCATGATTTCATGGAATTTTGTTCCATGAATTTTTTTATATTATTATATTTGTAAAAATCTACTACGTTAGTTTCACCCCCTCCAGCCGTCAACGCTGCAACTGAGTGGCTTATGACCCTAAATCTATTTGGTTTACCTCACAAGTGCATATATTCCAACTGCAATTTGAAAATTTTCTCCAATTTGGAAATTTATTTTCGCCCTTGGTCTTCTTGGTCGGGACAAAGTTACGACTTGGTTTAGCAAGGTATCCAGTTTCCCTTTTACTGTTGGTGGTTTCCAGAGATTTTCACTTTCTTCTTCTCCAGGCAAAACAACCAAATCCTAAAAATATCAACAACAGTGAAAATGAGATCTGATTGCTTACATCAGATACATCAATACATCTGATCTTATACATCTTATACATAATACATCTTATAGATCTTATACATCTTAATACATCTTATACATCAGATACATCTATACACATCATAATAAATTAGAAAAAAAAAATTAGGGATTCATAATTTAATAAAAAAGGGGGAAAAAATAATAAAAAGCAATCTAAAGAAATGATGCATTAAGAAGGTTTAGTTTCCCTTCGAAGGGGTATTAAATGATGTTTAATTTTGAATTCTTATGGGCAAAAAGCGCTATCAAATTTAATTAGTTAGTTCTGGTTATTTATTTTAACCGTTCAGCGTGGCAACACTGACAAAAATGTGGTAATATCCTAAAACATTATAATTTTTAAACAAATCAAATAATAAACTTAGAAAATCGCAGTTTTCAAACATGAAGATGCCTAAGATGGGTAAGGGGGGGGGGGAGACAAAAAAATTTATATTTTGATGTCCTAGGTGCATGAAGAAAACAAAAATGTTAATTCAAACATCTTTTTTCAATTATTAGGTTGATAGATGACAGAACGTATAACAGAGCAATCAAATTAGTGTTTGAGGTGAGAGGCCAGCTCAGCATGAATTTTTTGGACGGTCAATCCATATACATCTTTCTTTCTTCTTGTTTGATTCTTGTTTCTGAACTACGAAAGGAATCTTATGTTTCTTTTTCTCTCAGAAATGATATGGATATTTTAATTCATAAAACCAAAACCATGAGATCAGATTTCAAACCAGTTTTATGTTGTGCCTCCATCTGGAATTCCCTACCAGTTAAAATTCGGCTATGTCATTCCTATGGACAATTTAAAAAACAGCTAACCAACAACCACTTATGCCTAGACAGTTAGTTCTCTCCTCCCTTTTTTTCCCCTCTATCTTTCCTTTTCAATTTTTTTAATTCATTTATTTTCATTGGCATGGTAGTTTTCATTGTTGTTGTTTTTTTTTCTTTTTCGTCTTTTTTTTCTTCTTCTTGTCCTTCTGTTTGATTTTAGTGCTATTATTTAATGTTATGTTTAGTCTCCCACTCTCACACGCCAAAGAGCCTTTGTGGGGGTCTAAAGTTTGCAATTTTTTCTCTGTTTCTTTTAATATTAAATAAAAAAAACAAGTTTTTTTTAAACTGAAAATAAGGAGCGACATTAAAACTTAAAACGAACAGAAATTATTCCGTATATGAAAGGGGGTGTCCACTCCTCAACGCCTCACTCTTTACGCTAAAGTTTTTTATTGTTTTAAAAAAAAAGTTGTGAGAGAGAGTCTAACTTCAGCGTAAAGAGCGAGGCGTTGAGGAGGGGACAGCCCCTTTCATATACAGAATAATTTCTGTTCGTTATAAGTTTTAATGTCGTTCCTTAATTTCAGTTAAAGAACTTGTTTTTTTTTTTTTTTTTTTTTGAACGTTTTTGAATTAATGCAGGTTTTTATTTTGGCTCACCGTACATGAATAATTAAAACAAAATTTACATATTCATTTTACTTTTATTTGGTTAAATGGCTTTCTCGAAAGTTGTTTAATCTTATTTACGAACGTCTTTATTAGCAGTAAATATACGTAACTTACGAATTAACTTACGTAACGCACTTCAATATTCATATATTTTTAATAGGTATTTTAGGGGGTTCACCCCCTAGTCAATGCCTCGCTCTTTACGCTAAAGTTCAAATTTTGTGTCAATTCTTTAAAAATGACCCCTTAATCACAAATGCCGTTAATTAGAATAAATAGCTCTTATGAAAGTACTAAAAAATATCTGGCTTAAAGAGCGAGCTCCTTACTTTCAGTTGAAAAACTTTTTTTCTATTTAATTTCTGATCGTTTTTTAAATAATGCTGGGAAATCCGGCACCCCCTTCATAGAAATGTCCCTTCCTCCATGAAAACTTCCTCCATGGAAAGATCCTCCCACAAAACCCCCGACTTCCCCCCCCCCAACAATCAGAAAAAAAACCTGAAAACATCTGAATTCTTACCAATAACCAATACTATATGTAGATATTGGGTAAAGTTCATAATTTTCAGCCCTTCCCCCGGGGACTTTGGGGGATTAAGTCATCCTAGAAGACATAGTTATTATATTTCCGACCATGCTGAACAAAATGGCTATCTCAAAATTTTGATCGGGGGATTACTCCTCATTGTATTTTATGAGGAGTATAGAACTTATAAAAATAAACTGAATTCTATTATAAGATATACTAAAACAAAATATTTTTCCGATAAATTGTTACAGTCAAAGTCAAATATGAAAAAGACATGGCAGCTAATCAATGATAAAATTTGCCCCAATCATCGTTCGAGTTCTGGAGTTAATTGTCTTGAACTTGATGGTTCAAAAGTGACAGATCCAAAAGAAATTTTGGATATTTTTGGCAAGCAGTTCAGTACTATTGGTCTAGGATTGTATCGAGTACAGACTAGGCAAGAGAGTCAGTCGACTGATTTTGTTGTTGACGATGACGCACCAAACTCATTTGATTTTTCTGAAATTGCACCTCAGGAAGTTAAAAAACATATAATGAAACTAAAGCAAAGTTTTTCATTGGATGATTTTGGGTTCTCTACACAAACTGTGAAACAAATAGCTCCTAATATAGCCCCATTGTTGGCACACCTTTTCAATTTGTTTTTACCAAATGGTGTTTTTCCTGATCTTTTAAAAAAATGTCCATGTATTAGCTTTGTGTAAAAGCGGTGCTTCTACGGATCCTTCATACTATAGAGGAATTTCACTGTTATCTGTTTTTAGTAAAATTTTGAAAAAAATGGCTCATAAAGCACTTCAAAATTATTTATGCAATAATAAAATATTGCATCCTTCGCATTATGGATTCATTAAAGGAAAATCAGCCGAACTAGCAATACATCAGCTTTTAATTGAAATAAATAATACGATGGATACTGGTCAGAACGCTTTGGCTACATTCTTGGATGTGGCCAAGGCGTTCGACTCGGTTGATCACCGTCTTTTACTAAATATACTAAAAAAAATATGGATTTTCTTCAAATTCTTTAAATTGTTTTGCATCTTACCTTGGTGAAAGAAGAATTGAATGCCATGATTGTAAAAATGAAATCCGATCTAAGTCATTTTCCGTAAATTGTGGCGTTCCTCAGGGCTCTGTTTTGGGTCCTACCCTATTTCTTCTTTTTATTAATGATTTGCCTGAGTTTCTTCCAATCTACAAAATTGTTATGTTTGCGGATGATGTTGTGTTTTTTTCTTCCCATTCAGAATTAATACAGCTTTTCCCAAACATCCAAAGTACTCTATCAACTACTTCAGAGTGGTATTGTCAAAACCTTCATCTATTAAATGAAAGGAAATGCCAGAATATGCTATTTCCACGAGTTGGTTCAGTCAATTCTGATGCTTTTTCTCTTTATTTAAATAACGTGGAATTGAAACGGGTACAACAGTTCAGATATCTTGGGATAATTATAGATGAAAATTTGTCGTTCCATGAGCATGTTAAAACTCTATCGCTAAAAGTTTCTAGGAATGTTGGGATTATGTGCCGTCTCCGCCATGTTTTTACGGTTAATATACTTAAATCAATTTACTTTTCTCTGGTCCACCCTTTTTTTCTATATTGTGTTTCTGAGTGGGCTTCAACTTTTTCTTCAGTTTATAAACCCCTTCAAATTTTACAAAATAAAGCGATAAGGATACTTTTTCATATTGATAATAGGTCTTCTGTTACTCATCTTTTTGGATCAGCTGGAATTTTTTCTTTACATCAACTTCATTTTATTGCAATATCCCAGATATGTCACAATTACGTTTTTGGCCAGTTAGCATCAGATTTCCATGGAATTTTCCCTCTGAACTCGCAGCGTCATTCATATTTGACATCACTCAGGTTTAATTTCTCGCAGGAGTTTAGGTGTACAACTAGAGCAGGATTTAGTTTGAGGCATATTGCTCAAAAGGTGTGGAATTCTATTCCCCTGGATATTAGAGAGTGCGCTGATTACCAGCAGTTTCGCAAAAGGGTGGGGAAGTTTATCTCTGATGGTTGATTTTGGTTTTATTTACCTTGTTTTGCATTTGGGCAGTTGTCCAAGAGGCTTTTTTTCTTTGTTTTTTTTTTTCATTTAATTTGTTAACGGTGTTTAATAATTTGCTGTAAATATTTAATGCGCTCAATTATGCCACCAGGCATGTGCGCAGGTGTAATTTGTGGCAGTATGTATATTTTATAAGTAAAATATCTGTATCTGTGAGTTTGGGGAAAAAATGAGCGTGGGAGGGGGCTTAGTTGCCCTTCAATTTTTTTGGTCACTTAAAAAGGGCACTAGAACTTTTAATTTCCGTTCGAATGAGCCCTCCCAAGAAATTCTAGGACCACTGGGTCGATGCGATCACTCCTAGAAAAAAATAAAAAAAATTAAAAATTAATAAATAAACCCACATCCGTGATCTTTCTTCTGGCAAAAAATACAAAATTCCACATTTTTGCAGATAGGAGCTTGATACCCCTACAGTAGGGTTCTCTGATACGCTGAATCTGATGGTGTAATTTTCATTATCGTTCTATAGCTTTTAGGCGTAAATTTTGATGGATATGACTAAACTTAATGAAACTTATATATTTGAAATCAGCATTAAAATCTGATTCTTCTGATGTATCTATTGGTATCAAAATTCCGTTTTTTTTTAGAGTTTCGGTTACTATTGAGCCAGGTTGCTCATTAATTATAGTTCGTTGCCACGAACTGTTTGATGAATGATTGAAATTTCTGGGAGAAAATTCTCAATTTTTAGAAGAAAATTAGCCAATCAAGAGTTAAATGGAGAAGAGTTTATTCGACAAATAAGCACAAATCTTCTAATTTCCTCCAATGTTTTCCTGAATCTAATAGCTTTTTAGGAATATAATCCTAGTTAAGAAAACAAATCGTATCCCAATTGGGATCCCACAAACAGTTCATGTTAATTTTCATTTTTTTTTTGTTAATATTTTAATTTTTACGTTAATTTTTACGAAGGAGAAGCGTTGTTAAATTCAACTAATTACTTGTATTAATTAATTGTGCTGATTTTTATTTAATATATTTTCGATATTTTCTAACTTTTGTAACACAGAAAAAAACTGTTCAGGATTATTTCATTTAATATCTTAGATGTAATTACAAGTAGTTTTGTATTATAGCCATATTTAAGAAGAGAAATCTGAAACAGACCCTCTTAAGAAGACCACAAAATATAACACCAAAAGGAAATAGAGGAAGTGTTGCATATTTCTCAGTTTTTGGTTACAGTTCATGCAGAAAGGCTTACCCTCCTGTCAGGGTGATTTTCCCATGGCAAGACGAAGAGTTTATTCGACAAAATGCACCAAATATTGAGACTTAAGATATTTTCAGGAAAACCAATCAGGCGAAGTTTGACTTTCTGGACTATTTCTTTTTCTCTTTCTTTGATCAATGTTCGTTTTACTGGATTAATTTTCGTTTACAGAGGGATACAAGTGAACCAAAAGAGGAAAACTTTGGTTTGAAAGAGGTGAGGTTGGGAAACCTCAGGTTGAAAGAGGTTTGGTTGAGAAAGAGGTGAAAACTTTGGTGAGGAAAGAGGAATACTGCGTTGAATATTCTTCCAATTAAAAATGAAATGATGCTGAATTTAAAGGTGCTAAATTTATCATTTTATTCTTATAATAGCAAATGAAATGTTGCTGGTTCTGAAGTTGGTCTGTCATCCCCATATATACGACGTTACTATTATTCTCCATGACCACAGTGCCTTTTCAATGACAAAATCAATAAGAATTCCAAATAGGGATAGGTCCTTTTATTAGACAGTGAAATGAAAATATAAAACTTTCTAAGTCAATGGACCGGTAACCTGCTTTGACCTGCAATTTCGAAGAAACTTGTACCAACTTTACTGAAAGCAGTATTAAAAAATTCAAGAACAATTAGTGAGCTTTTTAAGTCAATGGACCGGTAACTTGCTTTGACCCGGAAGTGATTATTTTGTTTAGTATAAAAGCAATTTGTTTTAATTTTGATAAGTTAGTAACTCTACTGATGATGATGACCGACTGTGTCATCGTAATATTTAGAGTCTTTGTTTTATATTTTCGTTTCACTGTCTAATAAAAGGACCTATCCTTATTTGGAATTCTTATTGATTTCGTAAAAGAGGAAAAAGAATCAAGTTCACACACCTTATAAAATGGTAGGAAATCAAACTGTTGGGACAGTCCAACAACTTCAATACGAGCTCCTGCATCCATAAGGTCACTTGCACGCAGCTCAGCCTGCTTCCTTTCCTCCCGAGACATTTGCGGCTCGCTATCTGCAGTGAACAACAACACAGTCGAGTTAACGTTCTTGCCACTAAAACCGAATTCTTAATAAATCAAATATTATATATATAACACAAAAGTACTCATGTATTAATGTTAAAGAATATAATCAAAAAACGAAAATTAGCTATCCGATGTCGGTCCTTAGAATTATTTTACAAAGAAATATTGTACCGTAGCTACACTGACTTTCCTTTAAAGTGCCAAAAACATTAAAAATTTTTTTTGCTCCCTCAACCCGTTTAGGACTTATTCATAGCTTGACACCAAAGTTTTCTTGTCTTGTTTTTAAATTGTTGAGTTCATAGGACAGTATCACATTTTCGTCAGTGTTGCCACGTTGAACCGAGAGAATAAATATGCGAAACTAATTAGTAAAAATTGGCAAAACGTTCCGTTCGCAATAATTCAAACATTAATAATATGTTGATTTCCAAAGACAGCTACAGCTTGAAAAAAGTGCTACACCTACTTAAGCCGTTGGGTGCCACACGAGCTTCGCTGAGCTTCAACCCACGTTTCCTTTTTTTGAAGATTGCCACCCCTTATTAGCAAAAAGTGCATAACTATATTTGGAGGTCTTTTTATTTGGAAACTACAGCCCAAATTTTTCCTAGTTTTTTTAAAATATATATGCTTGCGTAAATTTCCACTTGACCGATTTAAACAGTCACAAGTAATTTCTTATGTTCCTGCTACTTCAAAAATTAAACAAGCATTAATTTTAGACATTTATTAAGTCTTACTAAAAGTTAAAATAGAAAATTGAAAGTCCAAAAGCTGAATCTATTTCCCTTAACTGAGTTCTAGCTTTATGCTAGAACACGCCAAAACTCAATTCGCAATTTCTTTATAGGATATCTGGCAACAAGATCTTTAGATGATATCGGGCAACAGCGACATTAACAATGTGGTCAGATGGCAAAAATTAATAAAAAAAAAAGCTTCAAAACACCATTATTTACAGAGGCTTTCAATTCCTACTACTATTTTCTCTGTTAATACGTAGCGACAATTTCTTTCTAAGAAGGATTGGAAATTACCATCTTAAGACAATCTTTTTGGTATATATAGTCACAATGTAAGGGAACATTTGGAGGAATAAATATTTTCTTATGCAGAGTAACTTTGCCGATTATATTTATGTTTACCTCTCTTTTGGTCCTAAACAAAAGATTCCCCCCCCCCCCCTGAAATACTATTCTAAAAAGTAAAAGGAAAATAACTTTTAAATAAATATTAAAAATCGGTAATCCAAACTAGAATTAGAGTGGAAAAAATTACGAGCAGAAAAGACATCCTTCTTAAAACCGAAATTTTTAGAAATTTATTAAAATTTCTAAAATTTATCTTTCTTTAGTGGCAGTAAAAAATAAGAAAAACCTGAACTGAGCTGACATTTCTTCTTCTAAAGAAACAAAGATTTAGTCAAAACAATCTAAAAAAATTAAGGTAAAATATCCGAAAAAAATATTTCGCAATTACCCTATACATACTGTTTGTTAAAAGTAAAAAAAAGCTAAAAGATTATACTGCTTATACTTGTTTTGAAATGAATGACGGATTGGGGGCACACAGTCCAAACATTTGTTTGTTTGGCACACTAAAGGACTAAATCTATTTAGGACCAGTGACATAATTTCGTAAACAATCCTGGGGGGAGGGGAAATTCGAGCCAATTCTCTTTAAGATTGGTAATTCCTCTATAAGCCGATTCCTAAACTGACCCGTTTCTCTGGATGATTGAATTGTGCAGGTATATCTTAGTTTTAAAAAGACTTTTAAAGAAACTAAATTTCAGGCAGAAGGAAGAGGCGAACTGGGGCTTGGAAGGGGCAGTTGCTCCACTACCCAGTGACAAATAACACCCCTGTTTAGGACCAGTTGTGATATCACAACTACACAAAACGATATAAAAAGATTAATTAACATAAACGCCTCCACATTAAATAGAAAATGGACAATTTTATAATAGATGAAGGAAGAAGGATAAAGTAACATAAACACCACCTAAAAGACAGAATGGCCAATTTTATAATGGAAGAAGGGTAAATGGAAAAAGGATATATTAACATAAACACCACCACCTCAAAGAGAAAATGACCAATTTTATAATTGATGAAGGAAGAAGGATAAAGTAACATACACACCACCTAAAAGACAGAACGGCCAATTTTATAATGGAAGAAGGATAAAAGGAGAAAGGATAAATTAACATAAACACCACCACCTCAAAGAGAAAATGACCAATTTTATAATAGATGAAGGAAGAAGGATAAAGTAACATAAACACTACCTAAAAGACAGAATGGCCAATTTTATAATGGAAGAAGGATAAAAGGAAAAAGGATAAATTAACATAAACACCACCACCTCAAAGGGAAAATTACCAATTTTATAATCTATGAAGGAAGAAGGATAAAGTAACATAAACACCACCTAAAAGACAGAAGGCCAATTTTATAATGGAAGAAGGATAAAAGGAAAAAGGATAAATTAACATAAACACCACCTCAAAGAGAAAATGGCCAATTTTATAATTGATGAAGGAAGAAGGATAAAGTAACATAAACACCACCTAAAAGACAGAACGGCCAATTTTATAATGGAAGAAAGATAAAAGGAAAAAGGATAAATTAACATAAACACCACCACCTCAAAGAGAAAATAGCAAAATTTTATAATAGATGAAGGAAGAAGGATAAAGTAACATAAACACAACCTAAAAGACAGAATGGCCAATTTTATAATGGAAGAAGGGTAAAAGGAAAAAGGATAAATTAACACAAACACCACCACCTCAAAGAGAAAATCACCAATTTTATAATTGATGAAGGAAGAAGGATAAAGTAACATAAACACCACCTAAAAGACAGAACGGCCAATTTTATAATGGAAGAAGGATAAAAGGAAAAAGGATAAATTAACATAAACACCACACCGCAAAGAGAAAATGGCCAATTTTATAATAGATGAAGGAAGAAGGATAAAGTAACATAAACACCACGTAAAAGACAGAATGGCCAATTTTACAATGGAAGAAGGATAAAAGGAAAAAGGATAAATTAACAGAAACACCACCACCTCAAAGAGAAAATGACCAATTTTATAATTGATGAAGGAAGAAGGATAAAGTAACATAAACACCACCTAAAAGACAGAACGCCCAATTTTATAACGGAAGAAGGATAAAAGGAAAAAGATAAATTAACATAAACACCACCACCTCAAAGGGAAAATTAACAATTTTATAATGGATGAAGGAAGAAGGGTAAAGTAACATAAACACCACCTAAAAGACAGAAGGCCAATTTTATAATGGAAGAAGGATAAAAGGAAAAAGGATAAATTAACATAAACACCACCTCAAAGAGAAAATGGCCAATTTTATAATTGAAGAAGGAAGAAGGATAAAGTAACATAAACACCACCTAAAAGACAGAACGGTCAATTCTATAATGGAAGAAGGATAAAAGGAAAAAGGATAAATTAACATAAACACCACCACCTCAAAGGGAAAATTGCGAATTTTATAATGGATGAAGGAAGAAGGATAAAGTAACTTAACATAAACACCACCTAAAAGACAGAAGGCCAATTTTATAATGGAAGAAGGATAAAAGGAAAAAAGGATAAATTAACATAAACACCACCTCAAAGAGAAAATGGCCACTTTTATAATTGATGAAGGAAGAAGGATAAAGTAACATAAACACCACCTAAAAGACAGAACGGCCAATTTTATGATGGAAGAAGGATAAAAGGAAAAAGGATAAATTAACATGAACACCACCACCTCAAAGGGAATATTACAAATTTTATAATGGATGAAGAAAGAAGGATAAAGTAACATAAACACCACCTAAAAGACAGAATGGCCAATTTTACAATGGAAGAAGGATAAAAGGAAAAAGGATAAATTAACATAAACACCACCGCCTCAAAGAAAAAATGGTCAATTTTATAATTGATGAAGGAAGAAGGATGAAGTAACATAAACATCACCTAAAAGACAGAACGGCCAATTTTTATAATGGAAGACGGATAAAAGGAAAAAGGATAAATTAATATAAACACCACCACCGCAAAGAGAAAATGGTCAATTTTATAATAGATGAAGGAAGAAGGATAAAGTAACATAAACACAACCTAACAGACAGAATGGCCAATTTTATAATGGAAGAAGGGTAAAAGGAAAAAGGATAAATTAACATAAACACCACCACCTCAAAGAGAAAATCACCAATTTTATAATTGATGAAGGAAGAAGGATAAAGTAACATAAACACCACCTAAAAGACAGAACGGCCAATTTTATAATGGAAGAAGGATAAAAGGAAAAAGGATAAATTAACATAAACACCACCACCGCAAAGAGAAAATGGTCAATTTTATAATAGATGAAGGAAGAAGGATAAAGTAACACAAACACCACGTAAAAGACAGAATGGCCAATATTACAATGGAAGAAGGATTTAAGGAAAAAGGATAAATTAACAAAACACCACCACCTCAAAGAGAAAATGATCAATTTTATAATTGATGAAGGAAGAAGGATAAAGTAACATAAACACCACCTAAAAGACAGAACGCCCAATTTTATAATGGAAGAAGGATAAAAGGAAAAAGATAAATTAACATAAACACCACCACCTCAAAGGGAAAATTAACAATTTTATAATGGATGAAGGAAGAAGGATAAAGTAACATAAAACACCACCTAAAAGACAGAAGGCCAATTTTATAATGGAAGAAGGATAAAAGGAAAAAGGATAAATTAACATAAACACCACCTCAAAGAGAAAATGGCCAGTTTTATAATTGAAGAAGGAAGAAGGATAAAGTAACATAAACACCACCTAAAAGACAGAACGGCCAATTCTATAATGGAAGAAGGATAAAAGAAAAAAGGATAAATTAACATAAACACCACCACCTCAAAGGGAAAATTACGAATTTTATAATGGATGAAGGAAGAAGGATAAAGTAACTTAACATAAACACCACCTAAAAGACAGAAGGCCAATTTTATAATGGAAGAAGGATAAAAGGAAAAAGGATAAATTAACATAAACACCACCTCAAAGAGAAAATGGCCAGTTTTATAATTGATGAAGGAAGAAGGATAAAGTAACATAAACACCACCTAAAAGACAGAACGGCCAATTTTATAATGGAAGAAGGATAAAAGGAAAAAGGATAAATTAACATAAACACCACCACCTCAAAGGGAATATTACAAATTTTATAATGGATGAAGGAAGAAGGATAAAGTAACATAAACACCACCTAAAAGACAGAATGGCCAATTTTATAATGGAAGAAGGATAAAAGGAAAAAGGATAAATTAACATAAACACCACCGCCTCAAAGACAAAATGGTCAATTTTATAATTGATGAAGGAAGAAGGATGAAGTAACATAAACATCACCTAAAAGACAGAACGGCCAATTTTTATAATGGAAGAAGGATAAAAGGAAAAAGGATAAATTAACATAAACACCACCACCTCAAAGGGAAAATTACCAATTTTATAATGGATGAAGGAAGAAGGATAAAGTAACATAAACACCACCTAAAAGAAAGAAGGCCAATTTTATAATGGAAGAAGGATAAAAGGGAAAAGGATAAATTAACATAAACACCACCACCTCAAAGGGAAAATTACCAATTTTATAATGGATGAAGGAAGAAGGATAAAGTAACATAAACACCACCTAAAAGACAGAACAGCCAATTTTATAATGGAAGAAGGATAAAAGGAAAAAGGATAAATTAACATAAACACCACCACCTCAAAGGGAAAATTACCAATGTTATAATGGATGAAGGAAGAAGGATAAAGTAACGTAACATAAACACCACCTAAAAGACAGAAGGCCAATTTTATAATGGAAGAAGGATAAAAGGAAAAAGGATAAATTAACATAAACACCACCTTAAAGAGAAAATGGCCAATTTTATAATTGATGAAGGAAGAAGGATAAAGTAACATAAACACCACCTAAAAGACAGAACGGCTAATTTTATAATGGAAGAAGGATAAAAGGAAAAAGGATAAATTAACATAAACACCACCACCTCAAAGGGAAAATTACCAATTTTATAATGGATGAAGGAAGAAGGATAAAGTAACATAAACACCACCTAAAAGACAGAATGGCCAATTATATAATGGAAGAAGGATTAAAGGAAAAAGGATAAATTAACATAAACACCACCTCTTCAAAGGGAAAATGGTCAATATTATGGTAAATGGTCAATACCACCACCTCAAAGGGAAAATTACCAATTTTATAATGGATGAAGGAAGAAGGATAAAGTAAAATGGTATTAAATGGTAAATGGTCAATACCACCACCTCAAAGGGAAAATTACCAATTTTATAATGGATGAAGGAAGAAGGAAAAAGTAACATAAACACCACCTAAAAGACAGAATGGCCAATTATATAATGGAAGAAGGATAAAATGAAAAAGGATAAATTAACATAAACACCACCACCTCAAAGGGAGAATGGTCAATATTATAATGGATGAAGGAAGAAGGATAAAGTAACATAAACATCACATAAAAGACAGAATAGCCAATTTATAATGGAAGAAGGATAAATTCTCATAAATACCACCTAAAAGCTAGAATAACCCAGTCCCCAAGCTACACATCGGCAGAACATGTCCTAGCCATTTCAACATTTCTCTCATTATAGCCCTAGAAAGTGAGATTGAACCATATTTTTCGTAAATCTTACTGTTTGAGATGGAGTTAGTCAGTCGCGTGCCCAAAACAAGCCAAGCAGTTTCTCTGGAAAACATCTAGCAAATCCTGCTCTGTTTTTTAGAGCACCCTACGCTTCAGTCCCCTCCTTAGACCACCAAGGCCCCCAACTATAACTATATTAAGTATATTTTCTTCACTTGCAATATTTAGGAGGATAATACAAAAATACTTACGCAGAATCTAACAATTTACTGCACAGCCAAAATCCTTCTGCAAGCTTTGACGAGGAATTGGGTGAATCTTCACTGGACTTTATGCCTTTCGGTAGAGAATCTGGGGAAGAGAATATATATATATATATATATATATATATATATATATATATATATATATATAATATATATATATATATATATATATATATATATAATATATATATATATATATATATATATATATATATATATATATATATATATATATTATATATATATATATATATATATATATATATATATATATATATATATATATATATATATATATATATATATATATATATATAATATATATATATATATAAATATATGTATATATATATATATATATATATATATATATATATATATATATATATATATATAATATATATATATATATATATATATATATATATATATATATATATATATATATATACATATATATATATATATAAATATATATACATATATATATATATATATATATATATATATATATATATATATAGATATATATATATATATATATATATATATATATATATATATATATATATATATATATATATATATATATATATATATATATATATATAGATATATAGATATATATATATATATATATATATATATATATATATATATATATATATATATATATATATATATATATATATATATATATATATATATATATATATATATATATATATATATATATAAATGTTTTTACTTTTATAACTTTAATAAATCAAATAATATTAACATTTTGATAACTAAATATCAGTATATGTATATTAAACTGACAATGCACATTCATTTGTATTTTTTCAGTAAAGTCCAAATTTTGTTCTGGCCTTGGGAAGGGATAGGGGTTTTGCGCCCAACTTATGTTAATTTCTGCTCGTTTTGAGTTTGACTCGGTTAATTATTGTAATTTCTGTTCGTTTTGGGTTTCATTTATTTATCAATGCTGATTTGTGGTAGTTTCACGCTTGGTAGATTATTTGATTTTAGTTTTGCTCATTTTTGTTTAATGGAGTTCTTTACTTTTCTTTGAAAGACTTATTTTGTGGAAAAAGTCTTTTTAATTAATCTCTTTAAACGAGCAATAATTGTGTATGCTTAAAAAAAAAAAAATTCTCGAAAACAGCTCGACATTTTTTTTCGGAAAATTGGCTTCCCAAGATTTTCTGGCCTAAAAGTCGACCTATATAGCTCACGACTTTGAAAAAATTGGTTAAGACCCATTGGAAAAAAATCTATACGAGTAACGTCATATTTATAAGCACATTTCAAGAGCATACATACGTAACATTTGCCTCAGTGGTGATTCTCTCGTTTTTGGTGTCTATGATGCAGAAAAAAATCACATAAGAAATATGGCTAAGCATAAAATACCAAGTGTAATGAGCCTCTTTGCAAAAGTCGTTTTCAGCAATTTCACAATACCAAGAGGACAAATGAACAATCTAGACCAGGAATAAAACAAATTAAAATGAAAGTCAAGAAAAAAGAAATATGCTGTTAAAAGACATGCCACAACGGGAACAAAGAAATGTGAGGTTAGAAGATAAGCGGCAGCGAGAATTACAAGCGATAGTGAGAAAGCGAGTATCAGAACGTGTCAAAAATGAAGGGAAGAACAAGGAATAGTGCTCTTAGAAGACAAGTAAAGGCAAAAATTAGAACGAGTCAAAAATGAAAGCGAAGAAGAAAGAAATATTACGTTAGAAAAACAACGCTATCACAATCTTTGACGCAAACCAAATGTAGCGGAAAACGCAGAACAAATCTATTAATATGCAATATACTACGCAATTGTTAATTAAAAGTCATTGGGACCCTTCAAAGTTATATGCAAACCCTATTGAGCACTACACTTTCCCGAGGCCCGGCTACGCAGAAGGCTTGTATATATTGATTCTCATTGTCACTTGTCTTCTAGCCACAGCCTCTTCTTGATGTCGTGGCGCCACCATAGGCTCGATACAACCACCCTGGGAAAAATAAAATTCGTCCTTAAAGTTGCAACCTATTTAGATCGTTTTTATGGCCAGAAATGTCAATATACCAGTTTTAAGAAAAAAAAAACATATCTAACCGATTTCGAGGCCAAGCCCCGACACTCGGCACGCGTGTAAATATTAATTCTCGTTGGAAGCAACACCCTCCAAATGAATTACCTTTGTTTGCTACTCTTTCCTCGGGAAGATAGAAGTTTTACAGGAGATACATTTCATGTTGAAGAGTCCCAATAGCTTGTCACTTCAGTTTTTGACCTGTTCTGAGTCTCGCTGCCGCGTATCTTCTAACTGACTAGGTTTTGTTCTCGCTGTGGCATATCTTTCAAGCGGGTATTTCATTGTTGTTCAGTTTCATTTTTAATTCGTTTTAATTCTTGCTCCCGCTTATCTTCTAATCGGTATTTCTTTGACTTTTGTTTTTGACTCGTTGGAATTGCCGTTGACGCAAGTAGTCTAACTGTAGATATCTCTATTCTTCATTTTTGTTTATCATTACTTAAGACATTTTTTCAATACCCTTTACCTTAGATAATCGGATTGGTCTTGTCACATTTGATGGTCTACGTTGTTCATTTGTCCTCTATGCATTATAAAACTGCTTAAAGTGTGACCCTAACATCAGTTGGCCAGCGTCCCAGAAACAACATATTGATTATCTAGAATGTATTTCTTATAGCATAATATCATCAACGACTTGTAGGCTCAGTCGAGTAACGTCTCGTTCTTTTACCATAGGATATCATGATTATCGCGTTTGATTCCTACATCAAACATAATTTTCATAAAATTAATGGAAAACTACTTAAAAGCTAAAACAATGCATGGTTGAAAAAGAAAACATGTCACCATCTATAGCTATTAGAGGCAACGCTGTAGCGTTGCCTATAGTAAAGGCCATACGGCTCCAATGTTTTATTTTTTTTCCAGAGGCACAACATATGGAAAAGGTCATCGTAGAAACTTCAAAGGGGGCTCATTTGATTGGAAATCGAGAGTTCTAGTGCTCTTTTTAATTGTCGAAAATGATTGGAGGGCAACTAGCCCCCCCCCCCACGCCCATCATTCCACAAACACATCCAATCAAAATTTTAAGATAGCCATTTTGATCAGCGTAGTTGATTTCCAGATAGAAAATATATTTTTGAGGAGGACACTCCCCCACAACCCTCAGGGCAAGGGTTTTAAGTTATGCCCAGGGGGCATACAAGGTTTTTATAGAAGGCATTGTCGTAGAAACTTCAAAACAGGCTCATTCGATTGGAAATTAAAGGGCTAGTGCAATTTTTAATAGTCGAAAGTAATTGGAGTGTAACTAGCCCCCCTCCCCCCCACGCCAATCATTTCCCCAAACACATCCAATCAAAATTTTGAAATAGCCATTTTGTTCAGCGTAGTTGATTTCCCGATACAAAATATATTTTTGAGGAGGACACTCCCCCACAACCCTCAGGGCAAGGGTTTTAAGTTATGCCCTGGGGGCATATAAGGTTTTTATAGAAGGCGTTGTCGTAGAAACTTCAAAACAGGCTCATTCGATTGGATATTAAAGGGCTAGTGCCCTTTTCAATAGTCGAAAGTGATTGGAGTGCAACTAGCCCCCCCCTGACACCCGTCATTTCCCCAAACACATCCAATCAAAATTTTGAAATAGCCATTTTGTTCAGCGTAGTTGATTTCCCGATACAAAATATATTTTTGAGGAGGATACTCCCCCACAACCTTCAGGGCAAGGGTTTTAATATATGACCTGGGGGCATATAAGGTTTTTATAGAAGGCGTTGTTGTAGAAACTTCAAAAAAGGCTCATTCGATTGAAAATTCGAAGGAATAGTGCCCTTTTTAATTGTCGAAAGTGATTGGAGGGCAACTAGCCCCCCCCCCACGCCCATCATTCCCCCAAACACATCCAATCAAAATTTTGAGATAGCCATTTTGTTCAGCATAGTTGATTTCCAGATAGAAAATATATTTTTGAGGAGGATAATCCCCCACATCCCTCAGGGCAAGGGTTTTAAGTTATGCCCTGGGGGCATATAAGGTTTTTATAGAAGGTGGTGTCGTAGAAACTTCAAAAAAGGCTCATTCGATTGGAAATTCAAAGGGCTAGTGCCCTATTTAATAGTCGAAAGGGATTTGAGGGCAACTAACCCCCCACTCACGCCCACCTTTTCCCCAAACACATCCAATCAAAATTTTGAGATAGCCATTTTGTTCAGCATAGTTGATTTCCAGATAGAAAATATATTTTTGAGGAGGATAATCCCCCACATCCCTCAGGGCAAGGGTTTTAAGTTATGCCCTGGGGGCATATAAGGTTTTTATAGAAGGTGGTGTCGTAGAAACTTCAAAAAAGGCTCATTCGATTGGAAATTCAAAGGGCTAGTGCCCTATTTAATAGTCGAAAGGGATTTGAGGGCAACTAACCCCCCACTCACGCCCACCTTTTCCCCAAACACATCCAATCAAAATTTTGAGACAGCCATTTTATTAAACATAGTTTTAAGTTCTGGAATTAGGTCTTTGAGGATGACAACTCCCCCACAGCCCTCAGGGCAAGAGTTGTAATTTAAGGATTCTCCGAATCCTTCCCATTATTTCTTATGGAAGGGATGCTCGTATAAACTTTGGAGAGGTCTCATTTGACTGAAAATTGAAAGTTCTTGTTCACTTTTTAAGAGTCAAACGAGATTTGAGGGTGATTAGCCCCTCCCTCCTCCGCCACGCCCTAAATGCATCAGATAAAAATTTTGAGATAGACATTTTGTTAAAATACTTCAAAGTTCTGATAAAAAAAAAAACTCCGGTGTCGACACAGCCCACCAGGGCCAGGGGTAGGCGTTGTAAGTTATGCCCTGGGGCATAACTTATTAAAGGGGGTTTATAACTTATGGGAAGGGGTTTTGTATGGGAAGAACACATAGGAAATCTATTATAATTATGCAATTATAAGGTTAAAATACATACTCTGAGATAGATGTAAAATTGCTTTGGCACACAAAATCCTATTAAGGTCAATTCCAAACAGTCGTGATCCCTTTGTGTCAGCAAGTGAAATGGTCTAAACCCCTTTATTGGAGCTATTTTTTCAATCCATTCATTGTTGTCAATCGCTGTTCACAAGTTATGCAAGCTGTCTATTGTTCATATATAAGGTTTTTATCAAAGAGGTAATCGTATAGACTTTGAAAAAAACCTCATTCGATTTAAATTGAAAGTTCTAGATCCGTTTTTTAAAGTCAAGAATAATCGGACAGTAAGCAACCCCCCCCCCCCCCCATGCCATAAAAACTTGAAACTTTTTGCAATCAAAAACGAACAAAAATTAATTTAAAAAAAAAAACTTTCCGAAAAATAAGTTTTTCAAAAAACTTAATTCAAACTCAAAACGACCAGAAATTACTATTAAAGAATAAATGAAACCCAAAACGAACAAAAATTAAATAAACAATCATAGCAAAAAACATACAACAAGTAATAATATAAATGAATAAATAGATCTTAAAGCGAGTAATGCTTAGATTGAATATGAAAATCAAGCTTAAAACGAAAACAAATATTTTGCTATTAAAGTATAAATGAAACTTAAAACGAACAGAAATTAAATAAACAATCAATGCGAACAAACATACAATATATATTAATGTAAATGAATAAATAAATCTTAAAACGAGTGAAACTTAAATTGAATATGCAAATCAAGTTTGAATCGAATTAAAATAACTACAAACTAGAGTTTGGGTATCGCCTCACTGCAGAAGCCTAAAACATACTGCGTCATTGGCGCTTTACTGAAAACGAATTAAACTACAAATGTTTTCTTTTGTACTTAATATTGAAAATAAATATTAAAATTACAGTAAAATTTTGAACTGATGAGCTTTTAGCAATTAATATCATTATGCATCAAATATTCAGTTTAATTTATTATTTCTTTTCAAGATTGGTTAAGACAAATATGGTTTCACTACAAGCAAAATTTGGATACTGCCCCCTTTTTTAACTGTAAAAACCTAAAGCCTTCTGCGTCATTGGTGCTTCACTGAAAACGAATTACTCGTATATTACAAATTTATTATTTTCCAGTTCTTACAGCATTGAAAATGAAAATAAAATTACAGTGAAAAAAAAAATCTTGAACTGATGGATCTTTCAACAATTAATATCATTATATATCTAATATTCAATTCGATTTTGTTTATACTTTCCAAGACTGTTCAAGATTCATATAGTTTTGCCATTGTTTTTTAACTCTGCCATTTTTTCTAACTAATTGTGTTGGTTTGTTATGAAAACATTCTATGGCTTCTAGGCATTTCTATTTGAGCGGAAAACTGGACCTCAAAATTTGTGGAACATGCATTTTCTTGCATGAAAACCAAAATATAATAAAATGTCAAGTTTCGGAGTGTTCCACCACTCGCAAGCAAGTGCCATTGGTATTTTTGAATCCGCATGGTCAATTTAGGGGGTGGAGGGTAGGCTAATTCTCGTAGCAGCCCCATTCCGTCTTGGTATGATTCACACTTTCAACACCTGGCGTCCGGACTATCATATAATCTACCAAGCATACAATTACCCCAAATCAGTATCAATAAATAAATGAAACCCAAAACGAACAAAAATTAAAATAAATATTAGAGTCAAACTCAAAACGAGCATAAATTAATATGAGTAGGGTTCAAAACCCCTATGCTTTCTAAGAGCCAGAATATAATTTTTACTTTACTGAAAAAAAATTCAAATGAGTTTACTGAAAAAAATGTGCATTGTCAATTTAATATACATATGCTGATATTTATTCCCTAAAATCTTAATTAATGAAAGAATTGTTTTCAGTAAAGCGCCAATGACGCAGTAGGTTTTAGGCTTCTGCAGTGAGGCGATACCCAAACTCTTGTTTGTAGTTATTTTTATTCGATTCAAACTTGACTTGCATATTCAATTTAAGTTTCACTCGTTTTAAGATTTATTTATTCATTTACATTAATATATATTGTATGTTTGTTCGCATTGATTGTTTATTTAATTTCTGTTCGTTTTAAGTTTCATTTATACTTTAATAGTAAAATATTTGTTTTGGTTTTAAGCTTGATTTTCATATTCAATCTAGGCATTACTCGCTTTAAGATCTATTTATTCATTTATATTATTACTTGTTGTATGTTTTTTGCTATGATTGTTTATTAAATTTCTGTTCGTTTTGGGTTTCATTTATTCTTTAATAGTAATTTCTGGTCGTTTTGAGTTTGAATTTTAACAGGTATTTGTATCTCCTGAGCTTAAGTTTAAAATGACCTTTACTTCTCTTTGAAAAACTTATTTTTCGGAAAGTTTTTTTTAATTAATAGTTAACAATAGCGACATCTATGACTCTGGTTATGTAGATGACAGCATTGGTGGGATCCCCATTCTGTTTCGTCTTTTAAAAAATGTGACCGGATCGGGATTCGAAGAGTTCGGGCTCCCGTAGAAACTGTCAAAGCAATACTACTTTTAATATCTGAAACAAATGGCTTCCCACATTCTTTTAGGAAGGCAATTGAAATTAAAAATCCCATAAATACAAAACTTGCTTTAAACAGAGATACTGGAGATATTCCTATAAACCCAATTTACATAACTTAAAATTAAAGAATTCAAATAAAATTTTTTGTTCAGTGGAAATTAAGATCACCTGACCAGAATTTTAATGAGAATTAAGTCGGTAGAAAAGCTAAGTCAATCACTAAGCAATGATTCTTGCCCAATCTAATTGGTGAAGAGTCTTTCATTTATTCTTGCTTGGTTTGTTTGATCCAGTCTTCCTCCTGCTCTGTTAAGAGTTACTTCAAAAGGTTATTTTTACTTCTTTTTTTGAGCACTGAAGACGGCTGGGCGGAAGTCCCTGACAAAATATCTGCTTCTGTCATTTTCGCCTCTGTTCAGTCCAATGGCTGACATTACTCGTTTTTCTCGGCTATTTCATTTTATTTTTTTTCTTGTTTGTCATATGTCAATCCTGATTATACCCCTTTCTGTCTTTAACCGCTCACAGAACTATTATAATTTTATTTCACTTAATATTTAATCATTTTAAAAATAGAGTTACTTGTGCTATAATTCACTTTATCATTCTGGTAACAAAAGACCGAAGTCAGATAGACGGCCTTTTAAACCAGGTAATACAGCTATACACAAAACAAAATCATATCCAAACCTGTTACTGCCAGCCTCTTCACGCTGTTGTGCTGTGAAAGTTGCAAACCCCCATAAAATATGTCAATGAAATATGTAAGATACCGGTAAAATACCGGCAAAATTCGTAAAATACCGGTAAAATACGTAAATTACACAAAATCGGTAAATTACGTAAAATAGGTAAGATACCAATTTTACGGGGGTCCATAAAATTACGATAAAATACGTGAAGTACCCAATTTTACCGTGAACACTTTTAATAGTTACAACACTAGTTTAAGGTCTAGCAAGGCCTGCTTAAGATCTTAATCTAATAAATTTTCTTTGGGTCCGACCTGAGTTTCTGAGATTAGGCAGATCCTTCGATTTTCAAACTCTTTCCAGGATTAAAATTAATTATAAAATTTCAGTCTTGAATGTGAGTTCAGGAGACACTTCTCCTGTGAATTATTTAAAATCTGGATACCGGCAATTTCGCAACCTAACCTGTGAACAAAACGTGAGTAATTCATGTTTCCCACTAACCTATTCAACTTTGTTAAAATAGTGAATATTTAAATTTCTTGGCAACTGAAAAGTAAACACTAAACCAGATTACTGGTACTTTCCTCGTTACTGTTGATTATTTTGAATTTATTGAGAAACAAATTCAAATTAGTGTTCGAATTTGTGATTTTGGATAGTTCAAATGTTTGGAAAAAAGGAGCCTCCAAAACAACCTCCTATAGAGATATGAGTGAGTCACCATTTCAAACATCTTCAAAATCCCTTTCTAGAACCCCCCCTACAACTGTGTCTGTACCAGCGACATCTCTAAAGAGTATTCATACCTTAAACATGGATACCACCCAATGACCATCACCCTCAACAACTAATACTGAAAAAGACGAAGAAGGCTTTAAGATAGTAAACTCGGCCAAGCGTAGAAGACAGAGAACAAAAAGTCCACCAGATTCAGCAATAATACATCAAACCGATACCACGAACAACTCTTTAAGAAATCCAGCCGATTCCCCGGTAATTATTCAACTAGTTCCCCAGTCAGTAAAAAAGGTAATGGAGCTAAAAAGTGTTGAAAATATTGTTGTCACAGTCCGTCTGTGGTCCCCAAACCCGATACAAACAAAGATAGTGCTCTACAATGTCCCTAAATCGTTTCTAAACTCAGACCTGATGTAAGCATTGATGAACGAAAAAGGTGAATGTATTCCGGTCTCTAGTGTCCATACCCTTGGTCGCGAAACCACTGAAACCTCAAACTTTAAAACAGTGTTGTTTGAGCTTCAAGGACAATTTAATATTGACAAAGTGTTCCTCTTTGGCCAACAAATCTTTCAAGCCATACAAAGAAAAGCCTTTACAGTGTAATAAATGTCTAAGGCTTGGGCACACAGGTAAATACTGCAGAGAGGATTCCAACATTTGTAAGATTTGCCTAGGCAAGGACCATAATGAGTCAAACTGTCAATTTGACCCAATATGTACTAATTGTAAGGGAAAACACCAGTCCTTAGATAAAGGAAACTGTCCCAAATATAAACAAAGGGCAGAGGTAGTAAGAATGGCAAAAAAGCAAAAACTTCCAATCCCTTTTGTACCAATGCAAGTCCCAAGGACACAAATAGTCCCAGGCCCCAGGCCACCAACAGCCCCTGAACCACCAACAGGCCCAAGACCACCAGTAGCCCCCAGACCATCAGCAGTCCCCAGGACACCAACAGTTCCCAATGCTTCCCCTAGTGTTAAAAATTTTCAGAATAATCTCAGCCGAGATAAAACTAATCCATGGTTCCCCTTGATACCAACTGCCCCCAAAAAAACCCTGAAGAACCCCCTTTTGGAAAATCCTGCTCAAGGAAAGACATCAAGACCAACAAAACTACCTGGAATTACTCCCCAAAGATTTCACACAGTAACTACACATGCTTTGGAAGATGAATCAACCGTATACTTGAAATTAGCCAGCTTTACAGTTACCTCTATGCTCATCTCCCAATTAGAGTTACCCAATCAATTAAAGTGTATTATTCTGAAGAATTTGGCAAAAGCTCACTTCTGCGAGACCAGTTTCAGAAGCAGAAATTCAAATTGAGAGTGTTTTAAGCCAACATAGGCCTCAGAGCTTAATTGAGTCAAGCCAATCACTCAACAGCAACAGTCAAAAATGACTTGCCCATAACTGTAGTATTCCCGTGCATACTAGCAGACGTAGACCTAAACCCCGCCTTTTGTGAAACACTGCTCTGCCATAAGAATTAACTTACAAGAAGATATAACATTACAACCTGATCCATCCTGCTTTCCTAACCAAAGTGACCCAAACCCTACCCCTTCTACTCTGAAGGTAGCTACCAAGATTTTTCCACAGTTTCCTAACATCATACTTTGCAATGCCAAGTCCCTTGAGAACAAAACTGATATTCTGGACAGTCACATGCGAGATAATATCGGTGTTGCATTCATAATTGAAACCTAGAATGTCTGCCGAGACCGTGTTTTGCTTACTGGCTACTCTTCTGAGTTTGTGACCCGTCATGATTGCGGAATAAATAGAACAGGTGGTGGTGTTGGTATTTTTTGGCGTAGGGATGTTCCTGCGTCTGTGCTTTCAAATTTTGAACTAAAAACAATGAATTTGAAGTAATATGGCTTTACTACAAACCCATAAAGCTTCCCCGGTCGACCTCTTGTCTAATTTTTGGATTAGTGTATTACTCTGAGAGCTCACGCTGCCGCAAAAAACTCGTTTCATGCCTGCAACATTCTGTTGATTGGATCAGGTCCAAATATTCTGCCCCTGGCATTCGTATTCTTGGTGATTTTAACTAGACCAGTAAATCATGGCTTAGCTCATCATTTTGCCTAAAACAAGTGATGAAAACTCCTACGCATATTTCGGGCAGTACCCTAGATCTAATCCTCACAAACTTTGATATTTATTATATTAGTCCAAAAACCCTTAATTCCTTGGGCAAGGCAGTCCATTTGATTATTGTATGGAAAGCCAAGCATGCTATGCCTAAGCCAAAGGGCCAAAAAATTACCTATCGTCCTTTATTAGATTCCAGTATACGCTCACATGGTCTGTGGCTGACTGAAGAACCATTTGATGAAATGCATGCTGAAAGCAAAAATCACAAGAAAGTTTATATATTTAGTAACGTCCTATATAAAGAGTACCTTGACCGATTCCCTGTAAAAAAAATGTATAAAGTGTGAAATTCACAAGCCCTGGATAACCTCATCATTAAAACAGCTTATCCGCAAACGATCCCAAGCTTCTGATAGAGAAAGTCTAGCTGCTAAAAAGCTGAGGAATAGAATAGTGAAAGAAAACCGTAAATCTAAAGTTAACTATGTTAAAAACCGGATTGAACCTCTATTTTCTACTAACCCCAGGCATTGGCATAAATCTGTAAAAAGGATAGTTGGGAAGATTCAAAGTGACGACCTTCTTATTTATAAAGACGAAGGAAATAAGCTCTCAGCTGAGGATGTTAATATGTTTTTCAGCTCAATTTGTAGCACCCACCCTGCCCCATCCAAAAGTGAACTTGCTAGAATTCTTGAACAGTGCCCACCAAGCCAGGCCCAAACCCCTGAAGAATACTCAGTCTACAATGAACTGCTCAAAATCAAACCCAACTCTTCCAACTACTCCGGTAAACTACCTGTAAAATTAATTCGTGAATGTGCCATTTTTCTCGCTAGACCATTTTGTCACATCCTGAATTCTTGTTTTGCTGAAGGAGTATTTCCTTCTGTTTGGAAAACTGCATATGTGAGAGTTATACCCAAAACTAAACATCCTAAATCTCCAGAAGAACTGAGGCCTATATCTCTCACCCCTGCCTTCGCAAAAGTGTTTGAGGCATTTATTGCTCAAGCAACACTCAATGAGATTTCCACAAACACTGATAAATACCAGTACGGGGGTCTCAGAGGCTGCAACATCACAATTTATCTAGTGCACCTACATGATACTTTAGTAAAATGGCTTGACCAAAAAGTTACCATCATTGATCTTGCCATGGTGGATTTTCGCAAGGCTTTTGACCTAATCTCCCCCTATTGCTCTAATGAACCTAAAACTAATGGAGGCGAATAGACTAACAGTTCAGCTAATCGCTGAATTCCTGTCTAATAGAACACAATGTGTATGTTTCCTCTACTTGAGGGTGATACTCTGTCCTCTTCTCGTAAAATTACGTGTGGTGCCACCCAAGGCACCAGATTAGCCGGGCTGATATTTGTGGCTGTGATAAATTTTGTGCTGAGGAAATATGACCTTTTTGTCCTGAGGAAATTTTGTGCTGAGGAAATATGACCTTTTTTTTTATTTGAGTTTGTAAAAATATGTGTAATTTAGCAAGTGCTACGAAACAGATTTATGAATAAACCTGTACCTACCTACCTACATAATAATAATAATATGAATAAATTAACAATATATTACATAGTAATAACTATTGAGATTGAATATTATATGAAAGAGTTATTGAATATAATTAACTCAGCTTGTTTAGTTAAGTTAAAGCTAGGTTAGTACATAGGGCGTAGGCTAGCTTAAAATTAACACAAATTCAGGCATTGTCCACGCTTGGCAAATGAGGCTCTTCTATCTTCAGTTCAATGTAAAGCAAAAGTAAATAGAGGAATACACAGAACAAACACGACTAATGTCTTTCTTTAGATTTTATAATAAGCTTTATTATTTTCCGGGCAAAGTAAGATATCTTTGTGGAGGGCATGGAGGGCCAGGGAGTCATAGGAAATCTATATGGCTGTTGTTTTTCTTGAGGGTCATGAGGACGGGCCTAGGAGGGGGATTCACTTCCTCCAAAAAAGACAAATTTGAGTTTACCTGTATTAGTTTTCCATACTCTTCCTCTAAATAATTTTCCCGGTAATGTCTCATTATGTAGGTTTAATTTTTATTTGAAACTAAAGTCAAGTTATCGTCAAAAAACGACAACTATTTTTAGAAGTTTAAATATCAATTTTTTTTTGTGAGGAGTAAAATTTTTTAACAATTTAGAAAGAAATCAAAATAAAAAGGTACATTTAAAAAAAACACTATTTGGAAGGGTATTCGGAAATTTTTTTGGGAACAATTTTTTTAAATGTAATTCAAAAAGTGCAATAAAAAAAAACTTCCGGAAAACAATTCTTTTTTATAATTAAACTTTTTTAATGTTCTTCTTGCATGTTAGTTCTTCCCTTTTTTCATTTTTGAGAGAATTAAAGTTTTTTTAACAATTTACAAGGAAATTAAGATAAAAAGGTGCAATTGAAAAAAGCGCAATTTGGAAAAAATTAGTGTTTTTCGAAACAATTTTTAAAAATTGAATTCAAAAAGTGTGATTTAAGCAATTAACAAAAAAAGAAAACTTCACGAAAACTATTCTTTTTTTACATTTAAACCATTTATTTTTTAATGTTTACCTCTTGTTGCTTGTTCTTCCCATTGAGTAAGACAGAAGACGTCCCATTTTTTTATTATAAATAATGATAACAATAAAAGTGCTAAAAAAGATGTGAAATACCTCTTAGTAAATTTTCAATTCCAGATATGGCATCCATATCAGGTCGATTCAATTCAGTAAGAATATGCACCCCCTCATATTGTGACGTCTTTCCCACAGTAGGTGTTCTTTCTGGTGACAGTCCATAAATGACAACACTGAATAGATCTCGTGGGGATCCAAAAATCATGTTCTTTAGTGACTTCAGAGAACACTAGAAAAAATCTTTTTTGTTTTTAAAATCTTTTAAATATTTAACTTAGTATAACAACTTTCAAAATAATTTAAAATAATTTGGTACAATTTCAAGCAACAACAAATATTCAATTGAGTAACAAGTTAAGTAACAACTTAAGCAACAATAACAATTAAGCAACATCAGTAGAGAGGGAGGTGCTACTCCCATTGCTCACTCCTGCTGCCACCTACAACTTTTTTACATAATTTATGCATGTTTTTATGTCTGTTCGTTGTCAGTGAGAATGAAAAAACAGGATTTTTCTCACTTTGATGGATGTTTTTTTGGACGGTTATGTGTGTTGGTCAATTTATTTGATGTTTTTCATGGATTTCAACATCAATTTATGTCTGTTTTATGGTTTTTGTCAGTGAGAATGAAAAAACAGCGACGAGTACAGCAATTTATGGATGTTTTATGGTTTTTGTCAGTGAGAATGGAAAAACAGGATTTTTCTCACTTTGATGGATGTTTCAAGGTCGATTTATTTGTTGTTGTTTGTCCAGGTGTAATGACAATGGGGTGATTTACATAATCTGCGGGGAATTATTGATTCACGAAAGGGGAATTAAGAAACAAACATGGCTTCTTTGATCTTTAGGCTAACCTAACCTGAGAAATTGATTTACATAATCGGCGGGGAATTATTGATTCACGAAAGGGGAATTAAGAAACATTATGGCTTCTTTGATCTTTAGGCTAACCTAACCTGAGAAATTGATTCACATAATCGGCGGGGAATTATTGATTCACGAAAGGGGAATAAAGAAACAAGTATGGCTTCTTTGTTGTTTGGCTAACCTAACCTGAGAAATTGATTTACATAATCGGCGGGGAATTATTGATACACGAAAGGGGAATTAAGAAACAAACATGGCTTCTTTGATCTTTAGGCTAACCTAACCTGAGAAATTGATTTACATAATCGGCGGTGAATTATTGATTCACGAAAGGGGAATTAAGAAACATTATGGCTTCTTTGATCTTTAGGCTAACCTAACCTGAGAAATTGATTTACATAATCGGCGGGGAATTATTGACTCACGAAAGGGGAATTAAGAAACATTATGGCTTCTTTAATCTTTAGGCCTGAGGGATAAACGCTCTTTAGGTCAGAGAGAAAAATTAATATTCTATTTTTAAATAGGGCTTCATTGATCTTTAGTGTCAGGAATTAGAAATGACATCACTTGTTATCTTGGAATTATGCGGGAGTCTAAAGAGATAGAAATTCTATTTTTAAATACGGCTTCACTGATCTTTAAGTCGGAGAGATAAATTGATATTCTAACGAAACCTTAATAGTGTAGCTAGGAACATTTATGAGATGAAGAGATTAACGCGGGAAAAGGGTTTCTTAGAAATTTCAAATGTGACAGCGCAGGGATGCCAAAACAATAGGAACACGCAGAAATTACTTTTAGGGGATTATTTGGGCGAAACCGTTTTAAACATTTTAGGGAATTATTTCGGCGAAACAGTTAGAGACATTATAAAAGATGATTTTAGAAGATGTTTTAGAAGAGGTTTTGAGTGTGGTCGTTATAATACACAAGTTCTACTTAAACAGTGTTGTGAGGTCCTCTACATCAACCCCAAAGGGCCCCGATCCCCCTACCCCGACCCCGAAGGAAGCCCCCGGCCCAATAGCTTAGAGTCTTAGCTTAGAGTTTTTGTTAAAGTTGAAGTTTAGTTTAGTAAAAGTTAAGAGTTTAGAGTTTTAGCATAGAGTCTTAGCTTAGAGTTTTAGTTTAGTTTAGTTTTAGTTAAGAGTTTAGAGTTTTTTAGCTTAGAGTCTTAGCTTAGAGTTTTTGTTAGAGTTCTAGTTTAGTTTAGTTTTAGTTAAGAGTTTAGAGTTTTAGCTTAGATTCTTAGCTTAGAGTTTTAGTTAGAGTTCTAGCTTAGTTTAGTATTAGTTAAGAGTTTAGAGTTTTACCATAGTCTTAGCTTAGAGTTCTAGTTAGAGTTGAAGTTTAGTTAAGTTTTAGTTAAGAGTTTCGAGTTTTAGCTTAGAGTCTTACCTTAGAGTTTTTGTTAGAGTTCTAGTTTAGTTTTAGTTAAGAGTTTAGAGTTTTACCTTAGAGTCTTAGCTTAGAGTTTTAGTTAGAGTTCTAGTTTAGTTTAGTTATAGCTAAGAATTTAGAGTTTTAGCTTAGAGTCATAGCTTAGAGTTTTAGTTAAAGTTATAGTTTAGTAAAGTTATAGTTAAGAGTTTAGAGTTTTACCTTAGAGTCATAGCTTAGAGTTTTAGTTAGAGTTCTAGTTCAGTTTAGTTTTAGTTAAGAGTTTAGAGTTTTAGCTTAGAGTCTTAGCTTATAGTTTCTGTTAGAGTTCTAGTTTAGTTTAGTTATAGTTAAGAGTCTCGAGTTTTTAGCTTAGAGTCTTAGCTTAGAGTTTCTGTTAGAGTTCTAGTTTAGTTTACTTCTAGTTAAGAGTTTAGAGTTTTAGCTTAGAGTCTTAGCTTATAGTTTGTGTTAGAGTTCTAGTTTAGTTTAGTAATAGTTAAGAGTTTAGAGTTTTAGCTTAGAGTCTTAGCTTAGAGTTTTTGTTACAGTTCTAGTTTAGTTTTAGTTAAGAGTTTAGAGTTTTACCTTAGAGTCTTAGCTTAGAGTTTTAGTTAGAGTTCTAGTTTAGTTTAGTTATAGCTAAGAATTTAGAGTTTTAGCTTAGAGTCATAGCTTAGAGTTTTAGTTAAAGTTATAGTTTAGTAAAGTTATAGTTAAGAGTTTAGAGTTTTACCTTAGAGTCATAGCTTAGAGTTTTAGTTAGAGTTCTAGCTCAGTTTAGTTTTAGTTAAGAGTTTAGGGTTTTAGCTTAGAGTCTTAGCTTATAGTTTGTGTTAGAGTTCTAGTTTAGTTTAGTTATAGTTAAGAGTCTCGAGTTTTTAGCTTAGAGTCTTAGCTTAGAGTTTCTGTTAGAGTTCTAGTTTAGTTTACTTCTAGTTAAGAGTTTAGAGTTTTAGCTTAGAGTCTTAGCTTATAGTTTGTGTTAGAGTTCTAGTTTAGTTTAGTAATAGTTAAGAGTTTAGAGTTTTAGCTTAGAGTCTTAGCTTAGAGTTTTTGTTAGAGTTCTAGTTTAGTTTAGTTATAGTTAAGAATTTGGTGTTTTACCTTAGAGACTTAGCTTAGAGTTTTAGTTTAGTTTAGTTTTAGTTAAGAGTTTAGAGTTTTAGCTTAGAGTCTTATCTTAGAGTTTTTATTAGTTCTAGTTTAGTTTAGTTTTAGTTAAGAGTTTAGAATTTTTAGCTTAGAGTCTTAGTTTAGAGTTTTTTGTTGAAGTTCTAGTTTAGTTTAGAGTTTTCGCTTAGGCTTAGAGTTTTAATTAGAGTTCTAGTTTAGTTTAGTTTTAGTTAAGAGTTTAGAGTTTTAGCTTAGAGTTTTTGTTAGAGTTCTAGTTTGGTTTAGTTTTAGTTAAGAGTTTAGAGTTTTAGCTTAGAGTCTTAGCTTAGAGTTTTTGTTAGAGCTCTAGTTTAGTTTAGTTATAGTTAAGAGTTTGGAGTTTTACCTTAGAGACTTAGCTTAGAGTTTTAGTTTAGTTTTACTTAAGAGTTTAGAGTTTTAGCTTAGAGTCTCAGCTTAGAGTTTTTGTTAGAGTTCTAGTTTAGTTTAGTTATAGTTAAGAGTTTGGAGTTTTACCTTAGAGACTTAGCTTAGAGTTTTAGTTTAGTTTAGTTTTAGTTAAGAGTTTAGAGTTTTAGCTTAGAGTCTTATCTTAGAGTTTTTATTAGAGTTCTAGTTTAGTTTAGTTTTAGTTAAGAGTTTAGAGTTTTTAGCTTAGAGTCTTAGTTTAGAGTTTTTTGTTGAAGTTCTAGTTTAGTTTTAGCTTAGACTTAGAGTTTTAATTAGAGTTCTAGTTTAGTTTAGTTTTAGTTAAGAGTTTAGAGTTTTTAGCTTAGAGTCTTTGCTTAGTTTTATTTAGGGTTCTAGTTTAATTTGGTTTTAGCTAAGAGTTTAGAGTTTTACCATAGAGTCTTAGCTTAGAGTTTTAGTTAGAGTTAAAGTTTAGTTTAGTTACAGTTAAGAATTTAGATTTTTAGCTTAGAGTCATAGCTTAGAGTTTTACTTAAAGTTATAGTTTGGTTAAGTTTTAGTTAAGAGTTTCGAGTTTTAGCTAAGTCTTAGCTTAGAGTTTTTGTTAGAGTTCTAGTTTAGTTTAGTTTTAGTTAAGAGTTTAGAGTTTTACCTTAGAGTCTTAGCTTAGAGTTTTTGTTAGAGTTCTAGTTTAGAGATCTTTTAAGTTTTTGTTTTTTCTTTGTTTTTTTTTGGTTCTTTTCACATTGACTTTCCGCGTTCGTTTTGAGTTTCAGTTAGAGTTCTAGTTTAGTTTACTTTTAGTTAAGAGTTTAGTGTTTTACCTTAGAGTCTTAGCTTAGAGTTTTAGTTAGAGTTCTAGTTTAGTTTAGTTTTAGTTAAGAGTTTAGAATTTTAGCTTAGAGTTTTAGCTTAGAGTTTTTGTTAGAGTTCTAGTTTATTTTAGTTTTAGTTAAGAGTTTAGAGTTTTTAGCTTAGAGTCTTAGCTTAGAGTTTTTGTTGAAGTTCTAGTTTAATTTAGTTTTAGTTAATAGTTTAGAGTTTTAGCTTAGAGTCTTAGCTTAGAGTTTTTGTTAGAGTTGAAGTTTAGTTTAGTAGTAGTTAAGAGTTTAGAGTTTTAGCTTAGAGTCTTAGCTTAGAGTTTTTGTTAGAGTTCTAGTTTAGTTTAGATATAGTTAAGCGTTTGGAGTTTTACCTTCGAGACTTAGCTTAGAGTTTTAGTTTAGTTTAGTTTTAGTTAAGAGTTTAGAGTTTTTTAGCTTAGAGTCTTAGCTTAGAGTTTTTGTTAGAGTTCTAGTTTAGTTTAGTTTTAGTTAAGAGTTTGGTGTTTTACCTTAGAGTTATAGCTTAGAGTTTTAGTTAGAGTTCTAGTTTAGTTTAGTTTTAGTTAAGAGTTTAGAATTTTAGCTTAGAGTCTTAGCTTAGAGTTTTTGTTAGAGTTCTAGTTTAGTTTAGTTTTAGTTAAGAGTTTAGAGTTTTTAGCTTAGAGTCTTAGTTTAGAGTTTTTGTTGAAGCTCTAGTTTAGTTTAGTTTTAGTTAAGAGTTTATAGTTTTAGCTTAGAGTCCTAGCTTAGAGTTTTGTTAGAGTTTTAGTTTAGTTTAGTTTTAGTTAAGAGTTTAGAGTTTTAGCTTAGAGTCTTAGCTTAGAGTTATAGTTAGAGATGAAGTTTAGTTTAGTTATAGTTAAGAATTTAGAGTTTTTAGCTTAGAGTCATAGTTTAGAGTTTTTGTTAGAGTTCTAATTTAGTTTAGTTAAGAGTTTAGAGTTTTATCATAGAATCATAGCTTATGAGTTTTTGTTGAAGTTGAAGTTTAGTTTAGTCATAGTTAAGAATTTAGAGTTTTTAGCTTAGAGTCTTAGCTTAGAGTTTTACTTAGAGTTCTAGTTTAGTTTAGTTTTAGTTAAGAGTTTAGAGTTTTATCTTAGAGTCTTAGCTTAGAGTTTTTGTTGAAGTTCTAGTTTAGTTTAGTTAAGAGTTTAGAGTTCTACCTTAGAGTCTTAGCTTAGAGTTTTACGTAGAGTTGAAGTTTAGTTTAGTTATAGTTAAGAGTTTAGAGTTTTAGCTTAGAGTTTTAGTTAGAGTTCTAGCTTAGTTTAGTTTTAGTTAAGAGTTTAGAGTTTTACCTTAAAGTCTTAGCTTAGAGTTTTATTTAGAGTTCTAGTTTAGTTTAGTTTTAGTTATGAGTTTTGAGTTTTACCTTAAAGTTTTTGATTAGAGTTTTAGTTAGGGTTGAAGTTTCGTTTAGTTTAGTTATAGTTAAGAGTTTATAGTTTTAGCTTAGAGTCTTAGCTTAGAGTTTTAGCTAGAGTTATTGTTTAGTTTAGTTTTAGTTAAGAGTTATACCTTAGAGGTTTAGCCTAGAATCTTAGCTTAGAGATTTAGTTAGAGTTGAAGTTTAGTCTAAACTAGCATAACCACAAAATTACACAATATTGCATAGAAATACCAAAACCATAGGTTAGATTAGGTTAGGTTAGAGGTTAGGTTTCTCCACGTTTAAGTTAGGTTCGATTAGGTTAGCTTATCATGAGCGCTCATTATAAGCTAACCTAATCTAACTGCTACAAAGTTGACATGGGGGGATTTTCCGGCAAGTATGGTTAGGTTAGGTTAGATCAAGATAGGTTAAGTTAGGTTAGGTTAGGTTAGCGTACGTACGCGCGCGTACGTACGCTAACCTAACCTAACCTAACTTAACCTAACTTGATCTAACCTAACCTAACCATACTTGCCGGAAAATCCCCCCATGTCAACTTCGTACCAGTTAGATTTAGGTTAGCTTATCATGAACGCTCATGATAAGCTAACCTAATCTAACCTAACTTAAACGTGGAGAAACCTAACCTCTAACCTAACCTAATCTAACCTATGGTTTTGGTATTTCTATGCAATATTGTGTAATTTTGTGGTTATGCTAGTTTAGACTAAACTTCAACTCTAACTAAATCTCTAAGCTAAGATTCTAGGCTAAACCTCTAAGCTATAACTCTTAACTAAAACTAAACTAAACAATAACTCTAACTAAAACTCTAAGCTAAGACTCTAAGCTAAAACTATAAACTCTTAACTATAACTAAACTAAACGAAACTTCAACCCTAACTAAAACTCTAATCAAAAACTTTAAGGTAAAACTCAAAACTCATAACTAAAACTAAACTAAACTAGAACTCTAAATAAAACTCTAAGCTAAGACTTTAAGGTAAAACTCTAAACTCTTAAATAAAACTAAACTAAGCTAGAACTCTAACTAAAACTCTAAGCTAAGACTCCAAGCTAAAACTCTAAACCCTTAACTATAACTAAACTAAACTTCAACTTTACGTAAAACTCTAAGCTAAGACTCTTAGATAGAACTCTAAACTTTTAACTAAACTAGACTAGAACTTCAACAAAAACTCTAAGCTAAGACTCTAAGATAAAACTCTAAACTCTTAACTAAAACTAAACTAAACTAGAACTCTAAGTAAAACTCTAAGCTAAGACTCTAAGCTAAAAACTCTAAATTCTTAACTATGACTAAACTAAACTTCAACTTCAACAAAAACTCATAAGCTATGATTCTATGATAAAACTGTAAACTCTTAACTAAACTAAATTAGAGCTCTAACAAAAACTCTAAACTATGACTCTAAGCTAAAAACTCTAAATTCTTAACTATAACTAAACTAAACTTCATCTCTAACTATAACTCTAAGCTAAGTCTCTAAGCTAAAACTCTAAACTCTTAACTAAAACTAAACTAAACTAAAACTCTAACAAAAACTCTAAGCTAGGACTCTAAGCTAAAACTATAAACTCTTAACTAAAACTAAACTAAACTAGAGCTTCAACAAAAACTCTAAGCTAAGACTCTAAGCTAAAAACTCTAAACTCTTAACTAAAACTAAACTAAACTAGAACTCTAACAAAAACTCTAAGCTAAGACTCTAAGCTAAAATTCTAAACTCTTAACTAAAACTAAACTAAACTAGAACTCTAACTAAAACTCTAAGCTATGACTCTAAGGTAAAACACCAAACTCTTAACTAAAACTAAACTAAACTAGAACTCTAACAAAAACTCTAAGCTAAGACTCTAAGCTAAAAAACTCTAAACTCTTAACTAAAACTAAACTAAACTAAAACTCTAAGCTAAGTCTCGAAGGTAAAACTCCAAACGCTTAACTATATCTAAACTAAACTAGAACTCTAACAAAAACTCTAAGCTAAGACTCTAAGCTAAAACTCTAAACTCTTAACTATTACTAAACTAAACTTCAACTCTAACAAAAACTCTAAGCTAAGACTCTAAGCTAAAACTCTAAACTATTAACTAAAACTAAATTAAACTAGAACTTCAACAAAAACTCTAAGCTAAGACTCTAATCTAAAAACTCTAAACTCTTAACTAAAACTAAACTAAACTAGAACTCTAACAACAACTCTAAGTTAAAACTCTAAGCTAAAATTCTAAACTCTTAACTAAAACTAAACTAAACTAGAACTCTAACTAAAACTCTAAACTAAGACTCTAAGGTAAAACACTAAACTCTTAAGTAAAAGTAAACTAAACTAGAACTCTAACTGAAACTCAAAACGAACGCGGAAAGTCAATGTGAAAAGAACCAAAAAAAACAAAGAAAAAACAAAAACTTAAAAGATGAATAAAATTAAACTAAACTAGAACTCTAACAAAAACTCTAAGCTAAGACTCTAAGGTAAAACTCTAAACTCTTAACTAAAACTAAACTAAACTAGAACTCTAACAAAAACTCTAAGCTAAGACTTAGCTAAAACTCGAAACTCTTAACTAAAACTTAACCAAACTATAACTTTAAGTAAAACTCTAAGCTATGACTCTAAGCTAAAAATCTAAATTCTTAACTGTAACTAAACTAAACTTTAACTCTAACTAAAACTCTAAGCTAAGACTCTATGGTAAAACTCTAAACTCTTAGCTAAAACTAAATTAATCTAGAACTCTAAATAAAACTAAGCAAAGACTCTAAGCTAAAAACTCTAAACTCTTAACTAAAACAAAACTAAAGTAGAACTCTAATTAAAACTCTATGTCTAAGCTAAAACTCTAAACTAAAACTAAACTAAACTAGAACTTCAACATAAACTCTAAACTAAGACTCTAAGCTAAAAACACTAAACTCTTAACTAAAACTAAACTAAACTAGAACTCTAACAAAAACTCTAAGCTGAGACTCCAAGCTAAAACTCTAAACTCTTAAGTAAAACTAAACTAAACTAAAACTCTAAGCAAAGTCTCTAAGGTAAAACTCCAAACTCTTAACTATAACTAAACTAAACTAGAACTCTAACAAAAACTATAAGCTAAGACTCTAAGCTAAAACTCTAAACTCTTAACTAAAACTAAACCAAACTAGAACTCTAACAAAAACTCTAAGCTAAGACTCTAAGCTAAAACTCTAAACTCTTAACTAAAACTAAACTAGAGCTCTAATTAAAACTCTAAGTCTAAGCTAAAACTTTAAACTAAACTAGAACTTCAACAAAAAACTCTAAACTAAGACACTAAGATAAAAACTCTAAACTCTTAACTAAAACTAAACTAAACTAGAACTCTAATAAAAACACTAAGATATAAAACTCTAAACTCTTAACTAGAAGTAAACTAAACTAGAACTCTAACAGAAACTCTAAGCTAAGACTCTAAGTTAAAAACTCGAGACTCTTACCTATAACTAAACTAAACTAGAACTCTAACACAAACTATAAGCTAAGACTCTAAGCTAAAACTCTAAACTCTTAACTAAAACTAAACTTAACTAGAACTCTAACTAAAACTCTAAGCTAAGACTCTGAGCTAAAAACACTAAACTCTTAACTATAACTTTGCTAAACTATAACTTTAACTAAAACTCTAAGCTATGACTCTAAGGTAAAACTCTAAACTCTTAACTAAAACTAAACTAAACTAGAACTCTAACAAAAACTTTCAGGTAAGACTCTAAGCTAAAACTCGAAACTCTTAACTAAAGCTTAACTAAACTACAACTTTAAGTAGAACTCTAAGCTATGACTCTAAGCTAAAACTCCAAATTCTTAACTATAACTAAACTAAACTTCAACTCTAACTAGAACTCTAAGCTAGGACTCTATGGTAAAACTCTAAACTCTTAACTAAAACTAAACTAGACAAGAACTCTAACAAAAACTCTATGCTAAGACTCTAAGCTAAAAAACTCTAAACTCTTAACTAAAACTAAACTAAACTAAAACTCTAAGCTAAGTCTCGAAGGTAAAACTCCAAACGCTTAACTATATCTAAACTAAACTAGAACTCTAACAAAAACTCTAAGCTAAGACTCTAAGCTAAAACTCTAAACTCTTAACTATTACTAAACCAAACTTCAACTCTAACAAAAACTCTAAGCTAAGACTCTAAGCTAAAACTCTAAACTATTAGCTAAAACTAAACTAAACTAGAACTTCAACAAAAACTCTAAGCTAAGACTCTAAGCTAAAAACTCTAAACTCTTAACTAAAACTAAAATAAACTAGAACTCTAACAAAATCTCAATGCTAAGACTCTAAGCTAAAACTCTAAACTCTTAACTAAAACTAAACTAAACTAGAACTCTAACTAAAACTCTAAGCTAAGACTCTAAGGTAAAACACTAAACTCTTAACTAAAAGTAAACTAAACTAGAACTCTAACTGAAACTCAAAGGTAAAACATCAAATTCTTAACTAAAATTAAACTAAACTAGAACTCTAACAAAAATTCTAAGCTAAGACTCTAAGGTAAAACTCTAAACTCTTAACTAAAACTAAACTAAACTAGAACTCTAACAAAAACTCTAAGCTATGACTCAGCTAAAACTCGAAACTCTTAACTAAAACTTAACCTAACTATAACTTTAAGTAAAACTCTAAGCTATGACTCTAAGCTAAAAATCTAAATTCTTAACTGTAACTAAACTAAAATTTAACTCTAACAAAAACTCTAAGCTAAGACTCTAAGCTAAAACTCTAAACTCTTAGCTAAAACTAAATTAAACTAGAACTCTAAATAAAACTAAGCAAAGACTCTAAGCTAAAAACTCTAAACTCTTAACTAAAACTAAACTAAACTAGAACTCTAATTAAAACTCTAAGTCTAAGCTAAAACTCTAAACTAAACTAGAACTTCAACAAAAAACTCTAAACTAAGACTCCAAGCTAAAAACTCTAAACTCTTAACTAAAACTAAACTAAACTAGAACTCTAATAAAAACTCTAAGATAAGACTCTAAGCTAAAACTCTAAACTCTTAACTAAAACTAAACTAAACTAAAACTCTAAGCTAAGTCTCTAAGGTAAAACACCAAACTCTTAACTATAACTAAACTAAACTAGAACTCTAACAAAAACTCTAAGCTGAGACTCTAAGCTAAAACTCTAAACTCTTAAGTAAAACTAAACTAAACTAAAACTCTAAGCTAAGTCTCTAAGGTAAAACTCCAAACTCTTAACTATAACTAAACTAAACTAGAGCTCTAACAAAAACTCTAAGCTAAGACTCTAAGCTAAAACTCTAAACTCTTAACTAAAACTAAACCAAACTAGAACTCTAACAAAAACTCTAAGCTAAGACTCTAAGCTAAAACTCTAAACTCTTAACTAAAACTAAACTAAACTAGAACTCTAATTAAAACTCTAAGTCTAAGCTAAAACTCTAAACTAAACTAGAACTTCAACAAAAAACTCTAAACTAAGACTCTAAGCTAAAAATTCTAAACTCTTAACTAAAACAAAACTAAACTAGAACTCTAATAAAAACTCTAAGATAAGACTCTAAGCTAAAACTCTAAACTCTTAACTAAAACTAAACTAAACTAAAACTCTAAGCTAAGTCTCTAAGGTAAAACACCAAACTCTTAACTATAACTAAACTAAACTAGAACTCTAACAAAAACTCTAAGCTAAGACTCTAAGCTAAAACTCTAAACTCCTAACTATTACTAAACTAAACTAGAACTCTAACACAAACTATAAGCTAAGACTCTAAGCTAAAACTCTAAACTCTTAACTAGAAGTAAACTAAACTAGAACTCTAACAGAAACTCTAAGCTAAGACTCTAAGCTAAAAACTCGAGACTCTTAACTATAACTAAACTAAACTAGAACTCTAACACAAACTATAAGCTAAGACTCTAAGCTAAAACTCAAAACTCTTAACTAAAACTAAACTGAACTAGAACTCTAACTAAAACTCTAAGCTATGAGTCTAAGGTAAAACTCTAAACTCTTAACTATAACTTTACTAAACTATAACTTTAACTAAAACTCTAAGCTATGACTCTAAGCTAAAACTCTAAATTCTTAGCTATAACTAAACTAAACTAGAACTCTAACTAAAACTCTAAGCTAAGACTCTAAGGTAAAACTCTAAACTCTTAACTAAAACTAAACTAGAACTCTAACAAAAACTCTAAGCTAAGACTCTAAGCTAAAACTCTAAACTCTTAACTATTACTAAACTAAACTAGAACTCTAACACAAACTATAAGCTAAGACTCTAAGCTAAAACTCTAAACTCTTAATTAGAAGTAAACTAAACTAGAACTCTAACAGAAACTCTAAGCTAAGACTCTAAGCTAAAAACTCGAGACTCTTAACTATAACTAAACTAAACTAGAACTCTAACAGAAACTATAAGCTAAGACTCTAAGCTAAAACTCTAAACTCTTAACTAAAACTAAACTGAACTAGAACTCTAACTAAAACTCTAAGCTATGACTCTAAGGTAAAACTCTAAACTCTTAACTATAACTTTACTAAACTATAACTTTAACTAAAACTCTAAGCTATGACTCTAAGCTAAAACTCTAAATTCTTAGCTATAACTAAACTAAACTAGAACTCTAACTAAAACTCTAAGCTAAGACTCTAAGGTAAAACTCTAAACTCTTAACTAAAACTAAACTAGAACTCTAACAAAAACTCTAAGCTAAGACTCTAAGCTAAAACTCTAAACTCTTAACTATTACTAAACTAAACTAGAACTCTAACACAAACTATAAGCTAAGACTCTAAGCTAAAACTCTAAACTCTTAACTAGAAGTAAACTAAACTAGAACTCTAGCAGAAACTCTAAGCTAAGACTATAAGCTAAAAACTCGAGACTCTTAACTATAACTAAATTAAACTAGAACTCTAACAGAAACTATAAGCTAAGACTCTAAGCTAAAACTCTAAACTCTTAACTAAAACTAAACTGAACTAGAACTCTAACTAAAACTCTAAGCTATGACTCTAAGGTAAAACTCTAAACTCTTAACTATAACTTTACTAAACTATAACTTTAACTAAAACTCTAAGCTATGACTCTAAGCTAAAACTCTAAATTCTTAGCTATAACTAAACTAAACTAGAACTCTAACTAAAACTCTAAGCTAAGACTCTAAGGTAAAACTCTAAACTCTTAACTAAAACTAAACTAAAACTCTAACAAAAACTCTAAGGTAAGACTCTAAGCTAAAACTCGAAACTCTTAACTAAAACTTAACTAAACTTCAACTCTAACTAGAACTCTAAGCTAAGACTCTATGGTAAAACTCTAAACTCTTAACTAAAACTAAACTAAACTAGAACTCTAACTAAAACTCTAAGCTAAGAATCTAAGCTAAAACTCTAAACTCTTAACTAAAACTAAACTAAACTAGAACTCTAACAAAAACTCTAAGCTAAAAAACTCTAAACTCTTAACTAAAACTAAACTAAACTAAAACTCTAAGCTAAGACTCTATGCTAAAACTCTAAACTCTTAACTATTACTAAACTAAACTTCAACTTTAACAAAAACTCTAAGCAAAGACTCTAAGCTATTGGGCCGGGGGCTTCCTTCGGGGTCAGGGTAGGGGGATCGGGGCCCTTTGGGGTTGAGGTAGGGGACCTCACAACTCTGTTTAAATAGAACTTGTGTACTATAACGACCACACTCAAAACCTCTTCTAAAACATCTTCTAAAATCATCTTTTATAATGTCTCTAACTGTTTCGCCGAAATAATTCCCTAAAATGTTTAAAACGGTTTCGTCCAAATAATCCCCTAAAAGTAATTTCTGCGTGTTCCTATTGTTTTGGCATCCCTGCGCTGTCACATTTGAAATTTCTAGGAAACCCTTTCCCGCGTTAATCTCTTCATCTCATAAATGTTCCTAGCTACACTATTAAGGTTTCGTTAGAATATCAATTTATCTCTCCGACTTAAAGATCAGTGAAGCCGTATTTAAAAATAGAATTTCTATCTCTTTAGACTCCCGCAAAATTCCAAGATAACAAGTGATGTCATTTCTAATTCCTGACACTAAAGATCAATGAAGCCCTATTTAAAAATAGAATATTAATTTTTATCTCTGACCTAAAGAGCGTTTATCCCTCAGGCCTAAAGATCAAAAAAGCCATAATGTTTCTTACTTCCCCTTTCGTGAATCAATAATTCCCCGCAGATTATGTAAATCAATTTCTCAGGTTAGGTTAGCCTAAAGATCAAAAAAGCCATAATGTTTCTTAATTCCCCTTTCGTGAATCAATAATTCACCGCCGATTATGTAAATCAATTTCTCAGGTTAGGTTAGCCTAAAGATCAAAAAAGCCATGTTTGTTTCTTAATTCCCCTTTCGTGAATCAATAATTCCCCGCCGATTATGTAAATCAATTTCTCAGGTTAGGTTAGCCAAACAACAAAGAAGCCATACTTGTTTCTTTATTCCCCTTTCGTGAATCAATAATTCCCCGCCGATTATGTAAATCAATTTCTCAGGTTAGGTTAGCCTAAAGATCAAAAAAGCCATAATGTTTCTTACTTCCCTTTTCGTGAATCAATAATTCCCCGCAGATTATGTAAATCAATTTCTCAGGTTAGGTTAGCCTAAAGATCAAAGAAGCCATGTTTGTTTCTTAATTCCCCTTTTCGTGAATCAATAATTCCCCGCAGATTATGTAAATCACCCCATTGTCATTACACCTGGACAAACAACAACAAATAAATCGACCTTGAAACATCCATCAAAGTGAGAAAAATCCTGTTTTTCCATTCTCACTGACAAAAACCATAAAACATCCATAAATTGCTGTACTCGTCGCTATTTTTTCATTCTCACTGACAAAAACCATAAAACAGACATAAATTGATGTTGAAATCCATGAAAAACATCAAATAAATTGACCAACACACATAACCGTCCAAAAAACATCCATCAAAGTGAGAAAAAATCCTGTTTTTTCATTCTCACTGACAACGAACAGACATAAAAACATGCATAAATTATGTAAAAAAGTTGTAGGTGGCAGCAGGGGTGAGCAATGGGAGTAGCACCTCCCTCTCTACTAACATCTTGATATTTAATGGTCAGCAATAAAGGCAAATTAAAGCACAAATACAGCATTGCATAATCAGATGCATTATGATTAACAGCATTGCGTTAATCATAATTACGGTAGCAAAACATATTCAGTAACAGTTCAGCAATCCACCATAACACTGATGATTATTACATAATTATTGGCGTAGCTAGGAATGTTTGCTGAATTTGGTGGGGTGGGGGTTGGTCAGGCCAGAGTAGCTAACCAGCTGATGGAGTCATAGCATGGTCTCAATTTTAGCAATTCATTTTACGATTTATCAAGTTGTTAGTGAAATTGGTAAACTTTGTAAGGTATCCAGCAATTTAATAAGAGGCGCATAAGTGACACCTCGCTATAATAATGTTATTCCTTACCTTACACAAAGTGTAATGCCTTCCCAAACTCTACAGTAAAGTTCACAATTATATTGTGAACCCAAATCCAAAGTTGGACGGTGAATACCGATGTTTTAATAATTCAAAAATATGTAAAGATTTTTGATACTTCTCAGATTCAGCAACTGCAACAGACGAGTCACGGTTCCAGCAACACTTCACGGGCCTCCAAATTACTGAATAACTAAATTACTAAAATATAAATTACTGAATATATTGGCTTTGTTCCAATCTTAAAACTTAATTACTCAGAGTAACTTCTGACCTAGTTAGTCATGCCGTCATACGGATCTCAATTTACCTCAATTCGGATATCTGGACTACAATACTTCAAACGTTTTTCAAAATACGACCCAAAATTCTTGTCCTACTTCGAAAAAAGTTTACTGTTTTCCAAGAAATTGCCCCTATTCATGGATGAGAAGTCTCTTGACGCGCTCTTAAAGGCAAACCCTGACGTACAAGGGTCAGTATTATATAAGTATGAGTATGAATAAATAATCTCTATTCTCAATAATATTCTGGTCGTTTCAGAACTTGCTGTTAGATATAAGACATCCTCGGTTTTTACAGACTTTTGATCAGACGTTTTACAGACGTTTTTACAGACGTTTTTCTGCACATTTGAAAAGGAGCGAAGATTTTTATTCACTCCATCATTTATTTCTTTGTTCCCTCTCCTGGTTTTTCCCAGTTGTTGTAACTGATTTTCACAAATTTTTTGCGTTGGTTACGAACTCCTTCCTTAATGAAGTACCTGCACACAAAGCAGTAGACCTTCCTCCGTGTTGTATTCCAACCAGCTAAATTGACGACAGCATTTAGACAAAAAAAATCTCAAGTTGCTGTCAAATTTCGTTTTTGGAAAATTTATATTGGCATAGAAAGGTCAAGATCTTTCCGTTGGCTGACCCATTCACTTACCTTGGCTCTATTATATCTCTATTATATCCTTAAGCTCTTGAATAAATTTAACGTCCCCCCATCCCATTCTTTAAGGATTTATACTTCCTTTGTCCGCCCGCATCTCGAATATGCTTGTCCAGTTTGGCATCCTGGCATCTCCCGTAATGAATCAGATAAAATTGAATCTATTCAAAAAAGAGCCCTAAGAATAATTTTTAAAGAAACTTTGGTACCATATTCACTCCTTCTAAAAAAGGCCAAGCTGGAAACTCTTGAGCACAGGAGAGGAACGCTGTGCCTCCGTTTTGCAAAAAATGCAATAATAAACCCTCGCACGGAAAACATTTTTCCCAAAAGACACTCCCCATCCAGACACCGCCTGCCACGTACTGTTTCTGAACCCATCCCTATCTTGTCCCCCATCCGTTGTTTAACCTCCAGATATGAAAAAACCTTTGTCCCCTTCATTACTGATCAAATAAACCACTAGTTTTTCTTCTTTTTTTGTACTGGTGATACCCATGCTGGTGTCCGTTTGGCTCTTCCGTTCCCTCCCCTTTTTATATACTCTCTTTTAAACCTTTTTAACACTATTTTTATCTCAATTTTTTTTTTGGTTTTGTTTTAATTTGTGCCTTTTTAACTTTCTTACATTTGACACTTTTTGTTTTTTAGACTAATGAATGGCTTTGCCTTTCTCATATTGTTGTTTTTGGCATTGTTTAGCCAGTTTTTTAGTTGTTGTGCTATTTCTATGTCTTTTTTTTATTATATGACCCCGAAATGCGAATTCGGCCCTTCGGGGCTTGTGATAGTCATTTTTTGAAATAAATATCTTATCTTATCTAACTCATGATTTAAAACAAAACCAGCTGCTAACCTCATGTCTTACCTAAACCACAGCAGTGTTTTTCTCATCACTAGTGTTATCCGAGTGTTAGCACTAATCACTTTAATGTATTTGTCTGGTATACGTTCAGTAGGATAAGTTCAGTAGTAAATTAAGAGGATGTTTCTCCTAAAAATGTGAACAATGATCCCTGAAATTTTTAATTTTGCTTTGAAAACAAAACACAGCGTTGTTCCATCCCGCTTTCTAGGGCTATAACAAGAATAAAACTTAATTTGCATGATCTTGATGAAAAAATCACTACCTTTCACAAAAAGCTAAACAATAAATATAATATTTCTTTCCAAGAAAAGATTTAAAAAGTGCTCCAGTGACAAATCGTTCATTAATCAACCCATAAAAGCGCTAATGAGAAAAAAATTGAATTTCGTCAGAAATGGTAATCTGGATGAAGCTAATACACTAGGAAAAGCAATTAAAAAGGAAATAAGTAAATCTACCCAATCCTACTACAAGACTAAGGTCAAAGAATTGTTTACCCATAAATGAAAAATTGGTATTCTGAGGTAAAAAAGTTGTGTGGTAGGAGTCTAGACCAGCATGATTTCAACCTACCTGAATCCCCAGAAGTTCATGCTAGTAATCTTAACAAGTTCCTTGCTTCCATCGTCAAGAGCCTTCTGGTATTGTCTTATCAACTACCTATTGATGACCTCCCACCTGCTTTCCCCTCTATACTTCTGTCTGAGATCGAAAGAAGAATTGGGAAACTACGAAAAACAAGTGCCTGCTCTTTAGATATCCCATTTCCTCTTATTAGTGCTTTCAGTGACTTCCTCTCAAAGCCCTTGTCTGTTATTACTATAAATAACCGAGTCAAACTCAAAACGAGCAGAAATTAACATAAGTTGGGCGCAAACCCCTGTGCCTTCACAAGGCCAGAACAAAATTTGCACTTTACTGAAAAAAATATAAATGTTGTTACTTTTATAACTTTAATAAATCAAATAATATTAACATTTTGATTACTAAATATCAGTATATGTATATTAAACTGACAATTCACGTTCATTTGTATTTTTTCAGTAAAGTGCAAATTTTGTTCTGGCCTTGGGAAGACATAAGGGTTTTGCGCCCAACTTATGTTAATTTTTACTCGTTTTGAGTTTGACTCGGTTATTTATTGTAATTTCTGTTCGTTTTGGGTTTCATTTATTTATCGATGCTGATTTGTGGTAGTTTCACGTTCGGTATATTATTTGATTTTATTTTTGCTTATTTTTTGTTTAATGGAGTTCTTTACTTTTCTTTGAAAAACTTATTTTGTGGAAAAAGTTTTTTAATTAATTTCTGTTCGTTTTATATTGACATAGTCTTTTCAGGGAAATAGAAAATAATAATTTAAATCTTGTCGTTTTTTTAAGACTTTATAGTTTGGCCTGCTATTTGTATGTTGGAGAAAAATTTTCAGCAATTTTGAATAACATACACCCTTTTAAAAGTCTGGAAACAAATAGTACTGTTTAATTTAGTTTCATACCTCCTCTACTTGACCTGAAATGGAAAACTTGATACCATTAGTAAAAAAATCTGTTTACTTTCTTTGATAGCTTGGATAAACTTACGCCATTTTGATTTGGTTAAATTTTAAGAACAGAAGTAGCCCCGAAAATTTGAACATAATACCCTCAGTCGTTCTTGGGATACTGCTGAGATGCCTTATTGGGAATTAGCATTATTACAGCGCATTTTGATTTAATCTTAAGGCAATATTTAGTTTTTAAGCATCATGGGAAAATGGGAGGGTGGGTGTGGGAGTGGGAGGAGGATTAGTTGCCCTCCAATCACTTTCGACTATTAAAAAGGGCATCAGCCCTTTCTATTTTCAATCGAGCGAGCCCTTTTCGAAGTTCCCAAGATAACTCCTTCGATACGAAGTGCCCTGGTCTAAACAACAACAAAAATAATACATTTTACCCACATCGATCTTGGGATACCACCAGATGGCTAATTTGACAGTGTATATATATACAAATCTTTAAATTAGCCAACCGGCCAACCAGTATTTTAAGCCTAGGAGTCCAGCTGGACAAAAGCAAACATATTAAGAAAACAATTCTTATTCCGTATTATGTAGAATAATCCTAGTTAACACATTTTGCAGAGGGAGAGCCTTTATCTTCACTTCTTTCCTTGTTTTTACAGTTTTTCTAAGAAATTCATGAATTTCTTAGGACCTATATATTCACAGAATATATACCCCCAACCCCCTAATGTGTAAATATATACCTATAATTGCATCCTCAATCGAAATATAACAACCATTTGCATCAAAATGAACTTTACTCCCATATTAGCCATGTGGTGGATGTCCCATCGATCTTTACTATAAAAATGTCAAGCCTTCCAATCACTTTCGACTATTAAAAAGGGCATTAGGCCTTTCGATTACCAATCGAATGAGCCCTTTTTGAAACGACAACGCTTTCTATAAGCACCTTTTATGACCCCAGGGCATAAATTACATTTTTGAAGGAATGGATGTGTTTGAAGGAATGGTGGGCGTGAGAGGGGGGTTAGTTACCCTCCAATCACTTTCAACTATTACAAAGGGCACTAGCCCTCTCAATTTCCAATTGAATGAGCCCTTTTTGAAGTTTTACGACAACTCTATCTACAAAACTTTATATATACCCAGGAAGAACTTACAATCTTTACCCATGGGGCTCTAGGGGTTTGTCATCCTTAAATACATAATTTCCAGAACTTTCAACTACGTTGAACAAAATGGCTATCTCTAAGCTTTGATTGAATGTTCTTAGGGAAATGGTGGGCGTGGAAGGGGTGTTAGTTGCCTTCCAATCACTTTCGACTATTAAAAAAGGCACTAACCATTTCAATTTCCAATCGAATGAGCCCTTTTTGAAGTTTCTACGACAACACCTTCTATAAAACTATTTTACGCGTTCTATAATATGCTCCCAGGCCATAACTTACAACCCTTACCCCGAGGGTTGTGGGGGAGTGTCCTCCTCAAAAACACATTTTCTATGTGGAAATCAACTACGCTGAACAAAATGGTTATCTCAAAATTTTGATTGGATATTTTTGGGGTTTATGGGCGTGGGGGGGGGCTAGTTGCCCTCCAATGACTTTCGACTATCAAAAAGGGCACTAGCCATTTTAATTTACCATCGAATGAGCCTTTTTTGAAGTTTCTACGACAACGCCTTCGGTAAAAACCTTATATGCCCCTAGGGCATAACTTATAACCCTTGCCCTGAAGGCTGTGGCGGAGTGTCCTCCTCAAAAACATAATTCCTATCTGAAAATCAACTACGCTGAACAAAATGGCTATCTCAGAATTTTGATTGGATGTGTTTCGGGAAATGGTGGGCATGGAAGGGGTGTTAGTTGCCTTCCCATCACTTTCGACTATTAAAAAGGGCACTAGCCCTTTGAATTTACCATCGAATGAGCCTTTTTTGAATTTTCTACGACAACACGTTCTATAAAAAACCTTATATGCCCCCAGGGCAAAAACTTACAACCCTCGCCCCAAGGGTTGTGGGGTAGTGTCCTCCTCAAAAACATATTTTCTATCTGGAAATCAACTACGCTGAACAAAATGGCTATCTCAAAATTTTGATTGGATGTGTTTGGGGTTTTATGGGCGTGGGGGGGGGCTAGTTGCCCTCCAATCACTTTCGACTATCAAAAAGGGCACTAGCCCTTTGAATTTACCATCGAATGAGCCTTTTTTGAATTTTCTACGACAACGCCTTCTATAAAAACCTTATATGCCCCAAGGGCATAACTTACAACCCTTGCCCTTAAGGCTGTGGGGGAGTGTCCTCCTCAAAAACATAATTTCTATCTGGAAATCAACTACGCTTCACAAAATGACTATCTCAAAATTTTGATTGGATGTGTTTCGGGAAATGGTGGGCAAGGAAGGGTTGTTAGTTGCTTCCAATCACTTTTGACTATTAAAAAGGGCACAAGCCACTCCAATTTCCAATGGAATCAGCCCTTTTCGAAGTTTCTACGACAACTTCTTCGATACGAAGTGCCCTGCTCCAAAGGAAAAAATAATAAATAATACATATTGCCAACATCGTTCTTATATGCCCTCAGGGCATAACTTAAAACTCTTGCCCCGAGGGTTGTGGGGGAGTGTCCTCCTCAAAAACATATTTTTTATCTGGAAATCAACTACGCTTCACAAAATGACTATCTCAAAATTTTGATTGGATGTGTTTGAGGGAATGATGGGCGTGGGGGGGGCTAGTTGCCCTCCAATCACTTTCGACAATTAAAAAGGGCACTAGCCACTCCAATTTCCAATCGAATGAGCCCTTTTCGAAGTTTCTACAACAACTCCATCGATACGAAGTGCCCGGCTTAAGAAAAAAAAAACACACATTGTGCCCACATCGTTCTTTACTTAGGCAGCGCTGACGCGCTGCCTATGATACGGAATGTTGCGTAAAGACAGAGAAGGGAACAACTATATACTTCAAAATTAAGTCAGGAGTTCGACAGGGATGCGTTTCATCGCCGTGTTTATTTGTCATTTTAATGGACTATGTTTTGCGAGAAGCGGCTGGCTTTGGAGTAAACAGTCGGAAATAAAATTCTCTCGGAACTCGACTTTGCGGACGATATGGCACTTCTGGAAAGGAGAAAGCGGCGACTCCGTGAGCTCCTTAACAAAGTGAGCGTTAAAACGGAGAAAGGTGGTCTAAACATCAATATAGACAAAACTAAATCAATGGCAACATCAGAATCACCAATCGAGCTCCTGTACAAAAATCACAGAGTCGAACAAGTCCAGGAATTTAAGTACCTAGGAAGCTGGTTCTATTACACAGGAGAGTCAAGAGAGTCAAGTGCAAAATGAGGTCAAGAGAAGAATTGGCATGGCAAACGCTGCTTTCAACAAACTTAAGCCACTATGGAAATCAAAGAAGTACTTGCTTGCACTAAAGCTGCGAATTCTTAATAGCAACGTTTTGACCGTGCTATTAAATGCCAGTGAGTGCTGAAAACTAGATGTTAGAACAGAGAAAAGACACACAGCTTTCGAAAATATGTGCTTGAGACGCATGCTGAATATCGGTTGGCGTCAAAAAGTCAGCAGCATCGAGGTTCGTAGAAGAAATACACAGCCGCTTATCACTGAAGTTATTAAGAAGAAGAGATGGAGCTATTTGGGCCCCATCCTTCGGATGGAGGACTCCAGAGTCCTGTACCATATGGCAGCCGCGTGGGCGTCGACAGAGGGGAAGACCGAGAAACACGTTCAGACGTACGTACGATCGTGATCTACGCAGTGCTCATACATCACTATAACTCCAGTGGGAGGATGTACTCACCGCAGCGACAATACGTGACGTTTAACAAGGCTTCGTCGGTGCCCTATGCGCCACAGATGCCCCAGGAGGACCCAAGTTCTAAGTAAGAACATGTGTAGACTGTTGATCAAAGAAATCGGCAACAGATTGTTGATCAGAATTTCGAAGATCATCAAAATTGTTGCAAAAAAAATACTATTTGTATTGTTAGTCTTTTTCTTCTACTAGTCAAGAAATGGGCTTTTGAGTTGAGACTATTTAGCCCCCTTCCTTTTGTCTCTTTATATGAAGTGTGTTGGACTATTACAGAAGGCTGCTAGGTAATGAGAATATAGATAGTAAGAAATTACTTTTCTTCAAAATTTGCAAATGTTAATTATGAATCCTGGAAACCCATGAAAACTTACAAATCACGTTTTTAATATTTAATGATTTAAAACTGAAAAAACAATTTAAAAGGAAACAAATGAAATCTCACTTTATTTGCTATTGGGATATGATAATTTCAGCACTACTACTACTACTACCACTAACAACTCACCAGAGCACGAAGCCACCTGAGGCCAACATAGGTACGCACGTTCCTCCTCCATCCCAATCTGTTCAAAGCATCCAGTAGCAGCCTAGAGTTTGAATTACAGTCATTCAGCCGGTACCCAGAACAATCCGTAGGTGATTTTCTGGAAAACATCTAGCAAACCTACATCTGTTTTTTGGAGCACCCATGCTTCAGAGCCATATTTGACCACTTTCATCACTATAGCTTCCAATATTCTAATCTTGGTTTGCAGACTTATCTTCCTATTCTTCCAAACTTTTTTCAGCTGTGAAAAAACATCCTGCACCTTGGCTATTCTAATTTAAATATGTTCACTACTCCCACCGTCTTTACTAATAATACTACCAAGGCATGTGAAGCTGTCCACATGATCAATCTTTTCGTTACCCAACGTCACCTTTTCACCTTCACTTAGTGACTTAGTCTTCTTGACGTTAATTTTCAAACCTATTCCAGCACCCTGAACTCACAAAACCTCTAAAAGTTCATTCGTTTTCCTCATACTTTCACCTAGGATGCTTAAATCATCAGCATAATCCAAGTCCAGGAAATTTGTTCCTCCCAATTTGATTCCGTGCTCTCCCATTGTATTTCCAGTCCTCCTTAAAACTAAGTCCATCAAAATGATCCATACAAAAGGGGATAGAACACAACCCGGCTTAACTCCTGATTCAAAACAAAACCAGCTGCTAACCTCATGTCTTACCTAAACCACAGCAGTGTTTTTCTCATCACTAGTGTTATCCGAGTGTTAGCACTAATCACTTTAATGTATTTGTCTGGTATACCATACAAGGATAAGTTCAGTTGTAAATTAAGAGGATGTTTCTCCTAAAAATGTGAACAATGATCCCTGAAATTTTTAATTTTGCTTTGAAAACAAAACACAGCGTTGTTCCATCCCGCTTTCTAGGGCTATAACAAGAATAAAACTTAATTTGCATGATCTTGATGAAAAAATCACTACCTTTCACAAAAAGCTAAACGATAAATACAATATTTCTTTCCAAGAAAAGATTTAAAAAGTGCTCCAGTGACAAACCGTTCATTAACCAACTCATAAAAGCGCTAATGAGAAAAAAAATTGAATTTTGTCAGAAATGGTAATCTGGATGAAGCTAATACACTAGGGAAAGCAATTAAAAAGGAAATAAGTAAATCTACCCAATCCTACTACAAGACCAAGGTCAAAGAATTGTTCACCCATAAACGAAAAATTGGTATTCCGAGGTAAAAAAGTTGTGTGGTAGGAGTCTAGACCAGCATGATTTCAACCTACCTGAATCCCCAGAAGTTCCTGCTAGTAATCTTAACAAGTTCCTTGCTTCAATCGTCCAGAACCTTCCGGCATTATCTTATCAATTACCTATTGATGACCTCCCACCTGCTTTCCCCTCTATATTTCTGTCTGAGATCGAAAGAAGAATTGGGAAACTACGAAAAACAAGTGCCTGCTCTTTAGATATCCCATTTCCTCTTATTAGTGCTTTCAGTGACTTCCTCTCAAAGCCCTTCTCTGTTATTACAATAAATAACCGAGTCAAACTCAAAACGAGCAGAAATTACCACAAGTTGGGCGCAAACCCCTGTGCCTTCACAAGGCCAGAACAAAATTTGCACTTTACTAAAAAAAAATATAAATGTTTTTACTTTTATAACTTTAATAAATCAAATAATATTAACATTTTGATTACTAAATATCAGTATATGTATATTAAACTGACAATGCACGTTCATTTGTATATTTTTAGTAAAGGGCAAATTTTGTTCTGGCCTTGGAAAAGCATAGGGGTTTTGCACCAAACTTATGTTAATTTTTACTCGTTTTGAGATTGACTCGGTTATTTATTGTAATTTCTGTTCGTTTTGGGTTTCACTTATTTATCGATGCTGATTTGTGGTAGTTTCACGTTTGGTAGATTATTTGATTTTATTTTTGCTCATTTTTTGTTTAATGGAGTTCTTTACTTTTCTTTGAAAAACTTATTTTGTGGAAAAAGCTTTTTAATTAATTTCTGTTCGTTTTATATTGACATAGTCTTTTCAGGGAAATAGAAAATAATAATTTAAATCTTTTCGTTTTTTTAAGACTTTATAGTTTGGCCTGCTATTTGTATGTTGGAGAAAAATTTTCAGCAATTTTGAATAACATACACTCTTTTAAAAATCTGGACACAAATAGGACTGTTTAATTTAGCTTCATACCTCCTCTAGTTGACCTGAAATGGAAAACTGGATACCATTCGTAAGAAAATCTGTTTACTTTCTTTGATAGTTTGGATAAACTTACGCCATTTTGATTTGGTTAAATTTTAAGAACAGAAGTAGCCCCGAAAGTTTGAACATAATACCCTCAGTCGTTCTTGGGATACTGCTGAGATGCCTTATTGGGAATTAGCATTATTACAGCGCATTTTGATTTAATCTTAAGGCAATATTTAGTTTTTAAGCATCATGGGAAAATGGGAGGGTGGGTGTGGGAGTGGAATTAGTTGCCCCCCAATCACTTTCGACTATTAAAAAGGGCATCAGCCCTTTCTATTTTCAATCGAGTGAGCCCTTTTCGAAGTTCCCAAGACAACTCCTTCGATACAAAGTGCCCTGGTCTAAACAACAACAAAAACAAAAAATAATACATTTTACCCACATCGATCTTGGGATACCACCAGATGGCTAATTTGACAGTGTATATATATACAAATCTTTAAATTAGCCAATTGGCCAACCAGTATTTTAAGCCTAGGAGTCCAGCTGGACAAAAGGAAACATATTAAGAAAACAATTCTTACTCCGTATTATGTAGAATAATCCTAGTTAACACATTTTGCAGGGGGAGAGCCTTTATCTTGACTTCTTTCCTTGTTTTGCAGTTTTTCTAAGAAATTCATGAATTTCTTACGACCTATATATTCACAGAATATATACCCCCAACCCCCTAATGTGTAAATGTATACCTAGAATTGCATCCTCAATCTAAATATAACATCCATTTGCATCACAAATTAACTTTACTCCCATATTAGCCATGTGGTGGATGTCCCATCGATCTTTACTATAAAAATGTCAAGCCTTCCAATCACTTTCGACTATTAAAAAGGGCACCGAAAGTTTGAACATAATACCCTCAGTCGTTCTTGGGATACTGCTGAGATGCCTTATTGGGAATTAGCATTATTACAGCGCATTTTGATTTAATCTTAAGGCAATATTTAGTTTTTAAGCATCATGGGAAAATGGGAGGGTGGGTGTGGGAGTGGGAGGGGGATTAGTTGCCCTCCAATCACTTTCGACTATTAAAAAGGGCATCAGCCCTTTCTATTTTCAATCGAGTGAGCCCTTTTCGAAGTTCCCAAGACAACTCCTTCGATACAAAGTGCCCTGGTCTAAACAACAACAAAAACAAAAATAATACATTTTACCCACATCGATCTTGGGATACCACCAGATGGCTAATTTGACAGTGTATATATATACAAATCTTTAAATTAGCCAACCGGCCAACCAGTATTTTAAGCCTAGGAGTCCAGCTGGACAAAAGGAAACATATTAAGAAAACAATTCTTACTCCGTATTATGTAGAATAATCCTAGTTAACACATTTTGCAGGGGGAGAGCCTTTATCTTCACTTCTTTCCTTGTTTTGCAGTTTTTCTAAGAAATTCATGAATTTCTTACGACCTATATATTCACAGAATATATACCCCCAACCCCCTAATGTGTAAATGTATACCTAGAATTGCATCCTCAATCTAAATATAACATCCATTTGCATCACAAATTAACTTTACTCCCATATTAGCCATGTGGTGGATGTCCCATCGATCTTTACTATAAAAATGTCAAGCCTTCCAATCACTTTCGACTATTAAAAAGGGCACTAGGCATTTCGATTACCAATCGAATGAGCCCTTTTTGAAACGACAACGCTTTTTATAAACACCTTATATGCCCCCAGGCCATAAATTACAACCTTTACCCTAAGGTCTGTTAGGGTGGTTGTCATCCTCTATGACCTAATTTCCAGAACTTTCAACTACGTTAAACAAAATGGCTATCACAAAATTTTTATTGGAAATGTTTGGGGAAATCGTGGGCGTGAGAGGGGCGATAGTCGCTCTCCAATCTCTTTCAACTATTAAAAATGGCCCTAGCTCTTTCAATTTCCAATCAAATGAGCCCTATTGAAGTTTCTACGACAAAACTTTCAATAAAAATCTTATATGCCCCCAGGGTATAACTTACAACCCTTGCCCTGAAGGCTGGGGGGGTGAGGGGGGTTTGTCATCCTCAAAGACCTAATTTCCAGAACTTTCTACTACGTTGAACAAAATGGCTATCTGAAAATGTTGATTGGATGTGTTTGAAGGAATGGTGGGCGCGAGAGGGGGGTTAGTTACCCTTCAATCACTTTCGACTATTATAAAGGGCAACTAGCCCTCTCAATTTCCAATTGAATGATTCCTTTTTGAAGTTTTACGACAACTGTATCTACAAAAACCTTATATATTCCCAGGGTAGAACTTACAACCTTTGCCCATGGGGCTCTAGGGGTTTGTCATCCTTAGATACATAATTTCCAGAACTTTCAATTACGTTGAACAAAATGGCTATCTCTAAGCTTTGATTGAATGTTCTTGGGGAAATGGAGGGCGCAAGAGGGGGGTTAATTTCTCTCCACTCACTTTCGAATATTAAAACGGGCAATTTCAAATTCCAATCAAATGAGCCCTTTCGAAATTTCCACAACAACTTTCTATACACACTTTATATGCCTCCAGGGCATAACTTACGACCCTTGCACTGAGGGCTCTGAGGGGGTTACCATCCTAAAAGACCTAATTTCAAGAACTTTCAACTACGTTGAACAAAATGGATATCTCAAAATTTTGATTGGATGTGTTTTGGAAAATGGTGGGCGTGAGAGGGGCGTTAGTCGCTCTCCAATAACTTTCAACTATTAAAAAGGAACTAGCCCTTTCAATTTCCAATTGAATGAGCCCTTTTGAAGTTTCTACGACAACGCTTTCAATAAAAACCTAATATGCCCCCAGGGCACAACCCTTGCCCTGAGGGCCGTGGGGGGGGGGGGGGTGGTTGTCATCCTTAAAGACCTAATTTCCAAAACTTTCAAATACGTTGAATAAAATGGCTATCTAAAAGTTTTTATTGGATGTGTTTGGGGAAAAGATGGGCGTGATAGGGGGGGGGATGGGGGGGGGGGGGGGGGTAGTTGCCCTCAAATCCCTTTTGACTATTAAAAAGGGCACTAGCCCTTTGAATTTCCAATCGAATGAGCCCTTTTTCAAGTTTCTACGACAAAGATTTCAATAAACCCCTTATATGCCCCCAGGGCATAACTTATAGCCCTTGCCCCGAAAACTGTGTGGGGAGTGTCCTGCTCAAAGGTATAATTTCCTGAACTTTGAACTGCATGGAACAAAATGGCTATCTCAAAACTTTTATTGGATGTGTTTGGGGAAATGATGGGCGTGGAAGGGGTGTTAGTTGCTTTCCAATCACTTTCGACTATTAAAAAGGGCACTAGCCATTTAAATTTCCAATCGAATGAACCCTTTTTAAAGTTTCTTCGACAACGCGTTCTATAAAAACCTTATATACCCCCTGGGCATAATTTACAACCCTTGCTGTGAGGGCTGTGGCGGGTTGTCTTCCTCAAAGACCTAATTTCCAGAACTTAAAACCACGTTGAATAAAATGGCTATCTCATAGTTTTGATTATATGTGTTTGGGGAGAAGGTGGGCGTGAGAGGGGGGTTAGTTGCCCTCCAATCACTTTCGACAATTAAAAAGGGCACTAGCCCTTTAATTTCCAATCGAATGAGCCTTTTTTTAAGTTTCTACGACATCACCTTCTTTAAAAAACCGTATATGCCCCCAGGGCATAACTTACAACCCTTGCCCTAAGAGCTGTGGGGGACTTTCCTCCTCAAAACATAATTTCTATGAGGAAATCAACTACGCTGAACAAAATGGCTATCTCAAATTTTGATTGGATGTGTTTCGGGAAATGGTGGGCGTGGAAGGGGTGTTAGTAGCCTTCCAGTCACTTTCGACTATTAAAAAGGGCACAAGCCACTCCAATTTTCAACTGAATGAGCCCTTTTCGAAGTTCCTACGACACCTCTTTCGATATGAAGTGTCCTGCTCTAAAGGGAAAAATTAATAAATAATACATTGTGCCAATATCGTTCTTATATGCCCCCAGGGCATAACTTAAAACCCTTGCCCTGAGGGTTGTGGGGGAGCGTCCTCCTCAAAAACATATTTTCTATTTGAAAATCAACTACGCTGAACAAAATGACTATATCAAAAATTTTGATAGGATGTGTTTAGGGGAATAATGGGCGTGGGGGGGGGCTAGTTGCCCTCCAATAACTTTTGACTATTAAAAAGGGCACTAGCCACTCCAATTTCCAATCGAATGAGCCCTTTTCGAAGTTTCTACGACCACTCCTACGATACGAAGTGCCCTGGTATGGAAGACAAAAAACAAAAAAAAATAATACATTGTGCCAACATCGTTCTTTACTTAGGCAGCGCGATGGCGCTGCCTATGATTTTTACAACAACTTTCTACAAAAACCTTGTATGCCCCCTGGGCATAACTTACAACCCTTGCACTGAGGGTGTTATCATCCTAAAAGACCTAATTTCCAGAACTTTCAGCTACGTTGAACAAAATGGATATCTAAAAATTTTGATTGGATGTGTTTGGGAAAATGTTGGGCGTGAGAGGGGCGTTAATGCCTATCTAATCACTTTCAACTATTAAAAAAGGCACTAGCCCTTTGGATTTCCAATTGAATGAGCCCTTTTGAAGTTTCTACGATAAAGCTTTCAATAAAAACTTTATATGCCCCCAGGGCATAACTTACAACCCTTTCTCTGAGGGCTGTGGGGGGAAGGGTTTTCATCCTCAAAGACCTAATTTCCAAAACTTTCAACTACGTTGAACAAAATGGCTATCTAAAACTTTTGATCGGACGTGTTTGGGGAGAAGGTGGGCGTGAGAGGGGGCTTAGTTACCCTCAAATCACTTTCGACAATTAAAAAGGGCACTAGCCCTTTGAATTTCAAATCGACTGAGCCCTTTTTCAAGTTTCTATGACGAAGATTTCAATAAAAACCTTATATGCCCCCAGGGCAAAACTTATAACCCTTGCCCCGAAGACTGTGTGGGGAGTGTCCTGCTCAAAGGTATAATTTCCTGAATTTTGAACGTCGTGGGACAAATTGGCTATCTCAAAATTTTTATTGGATGTGTTTGGGGATATGGTGGGCGTGGAAGGGGTGTTAGTTGCCTTCCAATCACTTTCAACTATTAAAAAAGGCACTAGCCATTTCAATTACCAATCGAATGAGCCCTTTTTGAACTTTCTACGACAACGCGTTCCATAAAAATCTTATATGCCCCCAGGGCATAACTTACAACCCTTGCCCCGAGGGTTGTGGGGGAGTGTCCTCCTCAAAAACATTTTTTCTATCTGGAAATCAACTACGCTGAACAAAATGGCTATCTCAAAATTTTGATTTCATGTGTTTGGGTTTTATGGGTGTGGGGGGGGGGCTAGTTGCCCTCCAATCACTTTCGACTATCAAAAAGGGAACTAGCCCTTTGAATTTCGAATCGACTGAGCCCTTTTTCAAATTTCTACGACAAAGATTTCAATAAAAACCTTATATACCCCCAGGCCAAAACTTATAACCCTTGCCCCGAAGACTGTGTGGGGAGTGTCCTGCTCAAAGGTATAATTTCCTGAACTTTGAACGTCGTGGGACAAATTGGCTATCTCAAACTTTGTATTGGACGTGTTTTGGGATATGGTGGGCGTGGAAGGGGTCTTAGTTGCCTTCCAATCACTTTCGACTATTAAAAAAGGAACTAGCCATTTCAATTTCCAATCGAATGAGCCCTTTTTGAAGTTTTTACGACAACGTGTTCTATAAAAACCTTATATGCCCCCAGGGCATAACTTAAAACCCTTGCCCCGAGGGTTGTGGGGGAGTGTCCTCCTCAAAAACATATTTTCTATGTGGAAATCAACTACGCTGAACAAAATGGCTATCTCAAAATTTTGATTGGATGTGTTTGGGGTTTTATGGGCGTGGGGGGGGCTAGTTGCCCTCCAATGAATTTCGACTATCAAAAAGGGCACTAGCCCTTTGAATTTACCATCGAATGAGCCTTTTTTGAAGTTTCTACGACAACGCCTTCTATAAAAATCTTATTGTTATATGCCCCCAGGGCATAACTTAAAACCCTTGCCCCGAGGGCTGTGGGGGAGTGTCCTCCTCAAAAACATATTTTCTATGTGGAAATCAACTACGCTGAACAAAATGGCTATCTCAAAACTTTGATTGGATGTGTTTCAGAAAATGGTGGGCATAGAAGGGGTGTTAGTTGCCTTCCAATCACTTTCGACTATTAAAAAGAGCACTAGCCATTTCAATTTCCAATCGAATGATCCCTTTTTGAAATTTCTACGACAACGCGTTCTATAAAAACCTTATATGTCCCCAAGGCATAACTTACAACCCTTGCACCGAGGGTTGTGGGGGAGTGTCCTCCTCAAAAACATATTTTCTATCTGGAAATCAACTACGCTGAACAAAATGGCTATCTCAAAATTTTGATTGGATGTGTTTGGGGTTTTATGGGTGTGGGGAGGGTCTAGTTGCCCTCCAATCACTTTCGACTATCAAAAAGGGCACTAGCCCTTTGAATTTACCATCGAATGAGCCTTTTTTGGAGTTTCTACGACAACACCTTCTATAAAAACCTTATATGCCCCCAGGGCATAACTTACAACCCTTGCCCTGAAGGCTGTGGGGAGTGTCCTCCTCAAAAAGATAATTTTTATCTGGAAATCAACTACGCTGAACAAAATGGCTATCTCAAAATTTTGATTGGATGTGTTTCAGGAAATGGTGGGCGTGGAAGGGGTGTTAGTTGCTTCCAATCACTTTCGACTATTAAAAAGGGCACAAGCCACTCCAATTTCCAATTGAATCAGCCCTTTTCGAAGTTCCTATGACAACTTCTTCGATACGAAGTGCCCTGCTCCAAAGGAAAAAAATAATAAATAATACATAGTGCCGACATCGTTCTTATATGCCCTCAGGGCATAACTTAAAACCCTTGCCCCGAGGGTTGTGGGGGAGTGTCCTCCTCAAAAATATATTTTTTTTTATCTGGAATTTTTTTTTACCATCGAATGAGCCTTTTTTGGAGTTTCTACGACAACACCTTCTATAAAAACCTTATATGCCCCCAGGGCATAACTTACAACCCTTGCCCTGAAGGCTGTGGGGGAGTGTCCTCCTCAAAAAGATAATTTTTATCTGGAAATCAACTACGCTGAACAAAATGGCTATCTCAAAATTTTGATTGGATGTGTTTCAGGAAATGGTGGGCGTGGAAGGGGTGTTAGTTGCTTCCAATCACTTTCGACTATTAAAAAGGGCACAAGCCACTCCAATTTCCAATTGAATCAGCCCTTTTCGAAGTTCCTATGACAACTTCTTCGATACGAAGTGCCCTGCTCCAAAGGAAAAAAATAATAAATAATACATAGTGCCGACATCGTTCTTATATGCCCTCAGGGCATAACTTAAAACCCTTGCCCCGAGGGTTGTGGGGGAGTGTCCTCCTCAAAAATATATTTTTTTTTATCTGGAAATCAACTACGCTTAACAAAATGGCTATCTAAAAATTTTGATTGGATATGTTTGGGGGAATGATGGGCGTGGGGGGGGGGGGGGGGGGGGGCTAGTTGCCCTCCAATCACTTTCGACTATTAAAAAGGGCACTAGCCACTTCAATTTCCAATCAAATGAGTCCTTTTCGAAGTTTCTACAACAACTCCTTCGATACGAAGTGCCCAGGTATGGAGAAAAAAATAATAAAAATAAATAATACATTATGCCCACATCATTCTTTACTTAGGCAGCGCTATCGCGCTGCCTATTGTTTTCAATGAGATGACTGAGTCTGGCCAATATCCGCAAATTTGGAAACAGGGTTTTATAACCCCCTTGAAGAAGAAAGATGGAAAACCTGGTTTTGAAGGTGTTTGTCCTATCTCACTCAGTCCTATATTTTTTAAACTATATGAAGGATTCCTTGCAGATTGGCTAAAAGAAAAAATCCTACCTCGTACTGATCTGAGACAATTCGGGAAAATCAAATCCACTTCTACTTTCAATTACCTTATTTTTCTTATTGACTCAGTTGGGAAAATTCTCAAAAAACCTAATTGCAGGCTAAATTTCGGATATCCCCGTTAAAGATATTGTCCATACAGCTAATGCGTCCATGTCTCTCCTTAAGCTCTTGAATAAATTTAACGTCCCCCCATCCCATTCTTTAAGGATCAATACTTTTTTTGTCCGCCTGTATCTTGAATATGCTTGTCTAGTTTGGCATCTCCCGTGATGAATCAGAAAAAATTGAATCCATTCAAAAAAGAGCCCTGATAATAGTTTTTAAAGAAGCTGAGGTACCATCTTACTCTTTCTAAAAAGGCAAAGCTGGAAACTCTTGAGTACAGGAGAGAAACGTTGTGCCTCCATTTTGCAAAAAAATGCAATAATAAACCTTTGCACAAAAAACATATTCCCCAAAAGACACTCCCCATACAGACACCACCGGCAATGTGCTGTTTCTGAACCTATTCCTATCTTGTCCCCTATCTGTTGCTTTACCTCAAGGTATGAAAAAACCTTTGTCCCTTCATTACTGATAAAATGAGCCGCTAGTTTTCCTTTTTTTGGTACTGGTAATACCTAAGTTTTATGTTCGTCTGATTCTTTTGTTCCCTCTCCCTTTTTATATTTTCTCTTTTAAACCCTTTTAATGCTAGTTTTATCTCACCCTTTTTCAGTTTTTTTTTAGTTTTTACCTTTTTAACTTTCTGACATTTTACTGCTTATTTTTTTTACTAATGAATGGTTTTGCCTTTCTAATATTGTTGTTTTTGGCATTGTTTTGCCAATTTTGTAGTTGTTGTGCTTTTTTTATTTTCTGGTTTTATGACTCTGAAATACAAATTCAGTCCTTTGGGGCTTGTGATAGACATTTTTTGAAATAAATATCTTATCTTAATAAGGTTGACATGGCTAGGCCACATTCAATGAATGAAAGATGAGATATTGCAAAAGATCACCCTTTTCAGCCATCTATCTAGGGCCAAACAAAAAGCAGATTGTCCCAAATCGGGTGGGAGGAGGTTGTACGGAAGGATGTAAGGGGAATTGGAACTTCTTGGGAGGGTGTCAAGAAAGAGTTTTAAATAGAATGGGATGGAAGAGGAGCATGTTTAGCTGTGTTGGCGTCAGGCTGCTTGGTGCTGCAGTGAGTTTTTATTAGTAGTAGTAGTAGTAACAAACACCACATAGAAGAGTAAAGTTGAAGGGGCAATTGCCTCTCTCTAGATTTTAAAAATCCATTGCCCCCCTTTAATTTTCATTAATTGACACCTCCTGGTAGAGTAGCTATATGTTGACACTCCCATGAGAATTGGGCAAGTTACTTGGGACTTATTCACAGTTAAAAGGGAAAACAGGCTGTGCATCAGACAGTATTTACCTTCATAGCAACATCAAAAGCTGAATCACTTTCCTCAGGTAGTGGTTTCTCAGTAAACATTGATGAGCTGCCATCAATCAAGTATATTGTGGCATTCTTAGAGATATTAAATTGATCTCGTCTATTTCTTCCATAATTTGAATCACTATCTGAATCACTATCCATCTTTGCAAAGCCTGAAATTGATAAATGATATTTAATGGAACTAGCTTGCTGAACCCAAAGACCTTATATTACTAGACACCAAAAACCAGTACTATTGCATTAAGAAACCATGGCAAATGATAAACAAGGCACACCCTAGATTCCCCCCCCCCCCACACCTACAATTTCAAAAAACAGGGTATTTCGATTAAAATGTTTTTTATAGTATTTTCATTGGGACAAAATTCTCAATTATATGGGTTAAATTGTTTGCATAGCCATAGGTACTTGACATATATATTGTATTGGACATATATTTGAATTCTTGAAATATTCCAGGGCCAACTTGTATGGGACATATATTTAAATTCTTGAAATATTCCCGGGGGGGGGAGGGGTCAAATATTGAGTTATAATTTAATGGTCTTCAATCATTGAGCTATCTTTAGTGGCTTTAGGAATCATTATTGATGTTGCTGATTTCCTTATTTTGGGAAATAACCAATATCCCATTCCTGATTAATCAACTTAAGAAGGCATGATATCTAATCACCATTTACATTGGAAATAAACTGAGAAAAAACCATGTCACATCCAGGAGCAGTTTTAGGGAGGTTTGTCTGTCTTTTCTGTGTTTTATCATGACATTAGTTTAAGCTATATTGCATATGCCAACAATGTCTTTTTGCAAATGCCAACTTTTGCTTATTATGACCTGTTTTGACCCCTTTTAGCCCATTAAGGGCTACAAATACAGAATGCCCCAAAAGCAACTATTAAATTATGGAGGAGCATAAAAAAGCCATCAGATGATGGATTTACTTTCATTCTAGCTAAATGTGGTAAATTTCAGACAAGCTACCTTTTGCTATATTGGAAAGGGGTTAAGTTAGGAAAATTATACTTTCAAGGATGGATCTGCAGAATAAAGTATGCCCCAGGAATGTAGTTTGAAATACCTACCTGCACTCCTTATCTTGCTTGAGGGCACTAACCTTTGAAGACCTTTAAAAATCTTTATGTTACAGAAGTGAAACCTTGCAAAATAGATCTTATGCTTAAGTGAAGTACAAAAAAAAAGTATATTCAGCTTCATAACTTTGCTTAATCCCAATTTATGAGGTTTCAAAGATCTGCCAATACATATCCTAAATTTAGGAAAAACCAATTGATATGGCTTAAAATTCTTCTCAAATAACAGGATTTGCATTTTCAGAAATAAGCGAGAGAGAAAGAAACTAAAAACTAATAATTAAGGTATAATGTTGTTTTGTCAAAGTTTTAATAGGTAAACTTTACCTGTCAAGCAGGCAAATTTCTAAAACTCAGAAATCAGAAGAGGGGTAACATAGTAGTTTGACACTACCTTCCTAGAGTATGTTTTTAGCCCTGTGTTCATTACCAAAAGTTTCATTTTTGTTAGCTAACCCCTTTCCAAGATAGTGAAAAGTAGCTTGTCTAGAATTTTACCCTAAATTTGGTACTTATCTGCTGTCGGGACCCCACTCATGTTATTCATCCATTGATGTACTGTAGAACCAGTTTCTTTCAGCTTAGCATGAGACAAGACAAAGACAAGTGACAAAATAGATTCTTTACTTACTTTACTTTCTGAGGGAACCAGACAATGATCCATCCTGCCTGGCACCAATGGACAATGGGACGACTGACGTAGTCCAACACAATCTGTGAGCAGCAGCCTCTTCTGCAATCTTCAGCCAGTCCTATTCCCTGACGTCCGTGTCGGCGGAAGCCACCCCAAGGATCCAGGTTATTCTTCAATGTCTGCCAGAAATTTTTTTCTTGGCTGCCTGGTCTCTGTTTCCAAGTTGGAAGGGGGTCGCTAGTGAGGACATTCCAGGATATGTTTCCAACTGGCCATTGTAATGTGTGTCCCAGGAATTTCAGTTGTTGTTATTTATGATTACTAAGAGGGGGGCCTTCTGGGCACAGTGGCTTCAAACCTCAGCGTTTGAGATATGAGACCATTGGCTGACTCACAGTATGTGTCTCATGCAACAATGGTCGAATACTTCTAGTGAACGTGTTTCTTCAGCCTTTAAAGGCAAGTTTCACAGGCATACAGCAGGATTGATCAAACAGTTGCCTTGTAGATGTTCATCTTTGTTTTGATGCTAATTTCATGTCTATTCCAAAGCAACTTCTTCATGCTTGTGAAGACACCCCATGCCTTTCCTGTTCAAGCTCTAACATCAGCTTCTGCACCTACATTAAGTGTTAGGATAGAACCCAGGTAGCAGAACTCTTCAACAGTCCTGATGGTTTTGCCTGCTAGTTGGATATCTGGGTGGTTTGGGGCGTTTGCTTTATGACTTTTGTTTTAGACTTGCTGATCATGAGGCTAACTTTCTTTGATGTACAGGAGACATTGTTGACCATCTTTTGGAGCTCAGCTGGCAAGCTACTCATAATACCCACATCGTCTGTGAAGTCAAGGTCTGTCAGGGTGATCAGGTTGTCTTCTCTCTCACCAGCAACAAACCCTTTGTGGGTGCAAAGTCAATTTGCCATTATCTAGTCTGTTATGTAATTGAACAGAGCTGGCGAAAGAGGGCACCCCTGTTTGACCCCTGACTCAACGTCAAATTCCACTGTTTTTCTGTTGGCAGCTTGGACTCTCGTAACTATAGACTCTCGTAACTATAGGCTACCTTGAGTATCTCAACCAGTTCTGCTGGGACACCTTCTTCCACCATGATCTTCCAAAGCTGGTCCTGATAAGGGAGTCAAAAGCAGCAACAAAATTGATGAAGGCAATGAAAGCAGACAGTTCAAGTCTCTTGCTCTGCTGTAGGATGAGGTGAAGAGTAAGAATTTGTTCTTGACAGCCCCTGCCAGGTCTGAAACCTGCTTGTTCTGGTCTTGTCAACTTGTCATGGGTATGCTTGAAATGGTTGAGGACGATTATGCAAAACACCTTCATGGGGTGGTCTATTAGTGATATACCTAGGTAGTTTGAGCAGACTGCCTTGTCTACCTTTTTATATACCTGTATAAGCACTGAGAGTTTCCAATCTTTTGGAAATTTCTTTGTTGTCCATACCTCTTCTAGCAAGTCTTTCAGCTGACATAACAGTATTGTGGATGACTTATACACAAGGCCATACCCAGGATTTTTTTCAAAGAGGGTTTTACCCAACGAGATTTTTTTCAGGGGGGGGGGGGGGTTACACGAAAAAACCTCAAAAACGCATACAAAATTTATTTATATCCATTTTTGTTGCGTTTTTACAAGTAAAAAAACATTTCGGGAGGGGTTCAAACCCCCCTAGCCCTCCCCCCCTCTGGGTATGGCCTAGCTTATACATCTCTGCTGAGATGCCATCCTCTCTGGGGCTTTATTATTTTTCATGTTTTTCAGTGCCCAAATAACATCAGCAAATGATAGTGGCTGTAGATCTATCTGGTAGGGCTCCTTTGGTATACTTTGGAAATCAGGTAGATCACGTGGAGCTTTTGTGGGATTAAGGAGCTTGGAAAAATGTTCTTTCCATCTCTTAATGAAGTCTTTTTCTGTCTGAATAAGGTTGCCCGTTTTGTCTTTCAAGGAGTCCGTGGAGATGGGTGACTTGCCTGTTGCTTCCCTCAGTAGCTTGAGTGTTTTCCTTAGGTTATGCAATTCTGCTGCATGTTGCATATCAGAAGCCATTTGTGACCAGTACTTCTCCCTGTCACTACAAGCAGACTGCTTTGCCAGCTTGCAAGCATTTTTAGGTTTACTTTAGCGCCACTGAGAAGGGGCCGTTTTTTTCCACAAGCTCAATTGTTTTTTGTTGTTTTTTTTCCAAGATCTAGAGCCATTGTTTCCTCTTGGTGTGATCAAGAGCCTATTCAGCAGCCTCTTGTGTCAGGACTTTCAGCTTTGACCATTGGTCTTTGATGTCAGTGTAGTCAGCAAGGGCCTCAAATTAGTTGTTAAGCTGTAGCTCGAAATCAGCCTAGATATGTGGACTCAGTAGTTTTGATACATCAAACCAATTGGTTTTTATCTTCTTTTTGTGGGTGCTTAGTCTTTGACTCAATTTACAGATGAGAAGAAAGTGATCAGAGCCATTTACAGAAAGGAGTGGGCTTTTTCAAAGATTTGTAAACTGTTAAGTTGGAGAAAGCAAAGCTATGGAGTTGTGTGATTGAAGATGATCCCAGTCAGAAGGGGCGCAAATGCAACTCACAGTCACTTGCAAGATATTATAGACTTTACAAAGAAATGTGATGCTAATGGAGAACAGCTCCCCTGTTTGTTCATCAAAAGGCCAACAGAAGTTCCTGTGATCTCTGCAACAGCATTTACACAGGTTACAGCCAAGCTTACGAGCCTTGAGCAAGCGATTTCGCTAGTCTCTGCCAAGATGGATTTGTACAATCTTAACTTTCCTCAATTACCTGTGATTGGCCAACCTGCAGCATGTGATATGCATACTACGATTTTGATCTCCAACGCCTGAGCATGGTGACCTGCAAAAGTGAAAATCAGTAATAGACTCAATTTCTGGTCATCAGCTGGTGAACAGCATGTGAGCAAATGAAAAGCAGTGGACAATAAATATTGAGAAATCTGCAGGTGAGGATTTTTGCAAATCAGCAAAGGAAGATCTATCTGGTTCGATTGTGAAAGTTTTATCTAAAAAACACTCTGGTGTTATTCAAGAAGTCCAGTCTGATTTTGACCTTAAAATACTACAGAACTAGTTCACTATACTTGGGTCTAGTCGATTTGGAACAAGCAAATTGGTTAAGCTTGAATTTGCAGATGCAATTTCCATAGGATCATTTCTGCAAAATGGTGTGAAGATTGGGTATGAAAACTTCTGTGTTTATGAGTTCAAGCAATTGCCAAAGTGTTACTTCAAGTGTTGTTCTCCTGAACATTTGGAAAGTGCATATACTAGTAGCACTCCTAAGTGCACTTGTTGCTCTGGGCCACATTTATCTACAAACAGCAATTGCTGCACAGAATCTCTGAAATGTACCAATTGTGGAGGATCTCATCCTTCTTACAGCCTATGATGCCCTGTGATTAAGAAGATCACTGACAAGGTCTATTCTCAGAAATGAGACTGGACATAAGTATAATCTCATTTAATATTAATGGAACAAGAGGTAAGGACTTTTTTATTGATGATTTGTATGCTAATTAAAACATTGTTTGTCTCCAAAAACATTTACTGACTGCCTTTAGTGAAAATTTTCTGAGACAAAGCAGTGATCACGTTATTTTTGTGTGCGTCCAGCTAAAATTATGCATGGCCACCCTTCTGGCAGTTTAGCTTGTGTTTTAAGAAAAATATTTCTGGTGCAAGTCCTGAGCTTTTCCAATAAGATGACACTTTTCTTGCTGTGCATCTTGGTAATATTGTATTAATTAATGTGTATCTGCCATATAATGATTGTTTAATTTGTTCACTTCAGAAGTTCTCTTGTGCTTATAATGGACTTAAAACTTAAATTCAAAATATATCAGATCATGGGTTGCATTTTGTTATTGCTGGTGATTTTAATACTGATCTGGTTTCTGATAATGTAAGGAATAATCAGCTTCTTGATTCTCTCCCAGCTTATAAAATTGTTTGGTAGTCCCATGATTACATGTATATTCACCATTCAGGTAGTAAATCAGACATTAATCATGTTATTTGTTCTGCAGCTCTTGTCTGCTCACCAGTTATGGTTCATTTTGACAAGCAAGATCTTTATCACCTTCTGCTGTCTTTTTATTTATCAAAGCCTGCTGTTTGTTCTGGGAGTATATCTAAGAATCGTGGTATATGTTCTAAGCAGTTTTATAATTCTGATTGGAAAAATGTGAATTTTTCTATTTATTTTACAACATTGGCTTCACTTCTAACTACCATTTATGTTTTGTATCAGCTTCTGCAGTGTGGCCAGAATTTTATTCATGCTGAATATGAAATAGACTAATATCCTCTCTGCTATGAAAGAAGCTGAAATAATTTCTGCCCCCATAAAGCAAATCCAAAAGAATACTCAAAAGCCTCTTTGGTCACTTGACCCTAAGCTTAAGGCTGGTAAAAATAAACCTAAATTTTGGCTAAAAGTTTGGACAGAATGTGGTTGGCCAAATGTTTTTCTTATTAAACAGAAAATTAAATTAGAATTTAAGAAGTATCTAAAAAGTGTCTGATACTGTGTGTTTGATTTTCCATCTTTGCCTAAAGAATGGAGGAAAGTAATTAATTCAAGTAAAACAGATGATTCTGATGTGAATAGTGATGCTATTCCACCAAGTTCTTGGCATGCACATTATACAAAGATATTCTCTGTTTTGAATTATTCTGTTCATAGAAAGTTTGGCAGAGTGCTTGTTAAAATAATACCTAGATTTCTAGGTCAGTGCTTTGTTCTGCCTATATTGCATTGTGAAGTTATGGATGCTTTGAAATATATTAAGTCAAAATCTGTTGATGGTGATGGTATCTCTAAAAAGCATCTAACTCCCCAATGTGCTGAACTTGTGTTGCATATTGTGCTTTTGTTTCAAATGTGCTTGGCATCTTCTGTTGTCCCAGAAATCTTTTTGTCTGAGAGAGTAACTTCAATTTTAAAAAGAGGTAAACTGCCAACAGACTGTTCTTCTTAGAGTCCAATTTCTGTTTCTTGCAATATTAGCAAGGTCTTCAATTATATTCTTTTACTTTTACTATTCTTTTATATTTCTTTCTTTGGTGAGAATCAACTTGGTTTCAGATCTGTTGTGGGGTGCCAACATGCTCATTGTGTCCTTTCTTCTATTCTACTTTCTAATTCGTCTAAGGGTAAAGGCGTATATCAATGCACACTTGATCTTTCAAAGGCTTTTGACTCTGTTGTTCATAACCAGCTTTTCTTTTCTTTGGCTTCTTCTGTTGTTAATTTTTTGGTTATTTACCTTCTACAGTTTTGGTATTCTAATTCTTACCTCTGCCTGAAATCTTCTCCAGAAACAACTATTAAAGTGCTTCAAGGCATAAGGCAGGGAGGTGTTTTATCACCAACCGTTTTCAAAACGTGTGTTTCTACTGTTCTGGAAAAGATCTCAAGAACTTATTTCTCTGATTCTACCAATATTTCTTACATTGCTTATGTTGATGACATCCTGTTGATTAGTCATACTAAATCTGCTCTTTCTGTGATGGTTGCTTTAGTTTCTCAGTATTTCCTGAATATTGGTCTATCCCTGAATCTTGACAAGTGTGAATTCTTATCTTATAATCTGTCTTCATCTACTCCTCTGGTATGTAATGAATTTTCTGTACTTTCTGTCTCTTCCTTTCAGTGGCTTGGTATTACTGTTTCTAATTCTCTAGCTCCTTTCTGTAAACAGATTGTTGCTGATTCAGTAAGAAAAATTCTGTTCAGTTATTCAAAAATTGTAGCAAACCATGGAAAATATAGCAGAAGAGCTCTTGGTTGCTTATTCTTGACTTTTTCTGATCATTCTGTACTTTATTCATTGTGTGTTCATTCTGTTCTTAAGCTAAAGGATTTGAAAAAGATTAAAGATACATACTTCAAATTTTGCAAATTTCTTCTTTCTCTACTGCCATGGACTAGAAATTGGTATGTAGTTAAAAAATTCTGCTATGGATGTAACTCAAAAGCTCAGTGACCTACAGAAAAAGCTGTCTGAAGATGCGTTTTTTAAAATTGGCCCTGACCATGATCTTTTTCAGTTTTTTATTAGTTAATTGCTAGTGTTTTGTTGATGCTCTTTTATCTTCTTTTTCTTTTTTTTTATTATTTTGTTTATACTCTGCTTGTACTACTTGTTCTCTTGTATTTGTGGGTAATAAATAATTGAATTGAATTTGTTGAACCTGTAGCTATGCCTCTGTAGACTCTTGCATCCAGACATGAGCTCTTCCACTGTCTTCTGCTGAGGAAGTGGTTGATCTGGGCTTTGGTTATCCTCCAGGTCACAAGATGGTACTTCTTGTGCTCAAACTGGGTGTTAATAAGGTTATTGTATTTGCCAAGCTGTAGCAACCTCTCACCATTTGAATACTTATCTCTGATAGGCTATGATTATGACATTCAAGCTGCTCAACCATAGAAAACTTACCCCAAATTTCTTTCAACTGGATGTCTCTTCAAGAACAAGAGGACATGATCAAAAACTTTTAAAGAAGCATGCCAACTCAAGGCTATGTAACAAATTCTTTTCCAATCAGGTGGTGAGTCTATTACCTTATATTGCAGCTTGGAGCAATCTTAGGATTTTTCTTTGTAGAGTTCCAGAGTTAATGATTTAAGTTGTATTCAAAATTATTTACTGACCAGGTGCAGTATGCTGATCAATAGCTTCACAGTTGGGTTTACACTCCCCAGAGAACTGTTCAGCATCAAGCCTTTGTTTGAAGATGTCTACAGATTCAGCAGTAGCAGTTTTTTCAGAGAGTTTATTCCAACTATTGACAATTCTTGAGGAAAAAATTTATAGTGGGCCACATAATGTAGCTAAGATGAACCTGAAAACCTCAAGTGATGCCTTTGTTTATGCTCTTTCATAGTTCAATAATTGCTTCTGGGGATAATTGCATTTTAAGTCCTTAAAGGGGCCCTGAAGGTATTTCATATAAATAATAAAAGAGCATAAAAAAACATCAAATGATGTTTTCACTTTCATCCTAGCTAAATTATATGGCCAACTGCATATTTACTATGAACTTTACCCACCCCTACCCACCTATGTGCATATAAATATACCCTGAATTGTCAATAGCAAAGTTTTGAATTGCAAAATTGGGTATTTTTTGTTATTCATATTATTGACTTACAAATAAAGTAAATATATCACTCAATGCCTTTTTTTTATGCTCTTTCCAAATATAATAGTCATTTTTGTTGGAAATGAATTTTACCCCCACCCCTATATATACCAATTCAGGGTATATATTTGCACATTAGGGGGGTGGGGGAAAGCTTAAACTTATCTCTCATTTACATCAGAAATAAAACCTACCCTCACCCCCCTACTGTGCAAATAGATACCCTGAATTGGTATATATAGGGTTGGGGGTAAAATTAGTTTTGAACAAATATGATTATTATATTTGGAAAGAGCATAAAAAAGGGCATCAAATGGTATGTTTACTTTATTTGTAAGTTAATAATATGAATAACAAAAAATCTTCTCAAAATTGTGCTGTTTTTGTCAACTTATTTATAAATAAGTTGCATTTGAAAAACTTGAAAAGGTACAAAAATGGTTTATATTTGAGTTGCCTGATAAATGAGGTTTGAATTGTTATAAATAAGTATTTCTTCAATATGTTACTCTTGAACAACTTATTTCTAAAGTAGTGATATGTTTCTAACCACTTTTCAATAACTTAACTAGGCTAGTGTTGATAACTTCTTTGTGTGGTTACAAAAATGAAATATCTTTGGGGTCCCTTTAAGGGCTCAAGATGCAACTAGCCCCAGAAGTGATTCTTGAATTATGAAAGAGAATGAAAAAGGCATCAAACAATGTTTACACTTTCATCTTAGCTAAATTGTATGGCCTGCTAGAAATTTACCAAAAAGAATTGACTGCAGACTCTGGATAGGGTAAGCCACATAGGCTTAACAAGTTTTAGAAGAAGACCTCTAGTAGGACCAACAGTGTGAAATAATACTGGGAGTATTAGGTCTCATAGGCCTAATGAGTTATTCAAATCATCAGTTGACAAGGAATGGTGCAACAAGTCAAGGCAATTAGCTTGGGATTCACCTGATCAGTTAGCACACTATCTTCACTGACAGTCTGTCAGTGACAGACTGCAGGATCATCCTATTGCTGGCAAGTTTGATTTAAGGTAATGACATTTCCCCTGCTTAATGAATGTTGTCTCTAAATAATTGACCAAAGTATTCAAACCTTGCTGTTGAAGGACCACATAAACTGGGAAGGATTTATCCCTATAATGCTTCATACCATCTGCAAACATTCTAATTAGCCTATGCTGTGCTGGAAGGATATCCACTCTTTGACTATTGGGAAAAATTAGCTTGTAAGCTTATATAGAATGGTACTATCCAATCTCCTTATAATTAAAAACATTTTAGTCATCTAGTTGAAAAATTTGGCCCATCTGTATAGGAAAAATCTAAAATTGCCAACTAGTTGACAATAAATGTTGCCCCAGCAAAACTTTCATTTTCCAACTAGTTGACTAATAACTTCTCCCCAGCAAAACTTAATTTTTCCAACTAGTTGACTAATAACTTCTCACATAATTTTGCCAACTAGCTGAAACAAACATTGCCCCAGAAAACAATATTTTCCAACCAGTTGACTAATAATAGTTATAATTTATTCTGAATAGCATAAAATATGTTAATAATATAGGTTTTTTTCAAATTTAATTATCACTATTGCTACTATTGTGTTACAACTTCCATCTCTCTCCCTGACTCCCTCTTAATGGGAGATATATTTTGAGTTATATATTGGGCTTTGAATCTAGGGATTTTTTGTTTTAATTCCCAGGATAATTAGTCTTATACCTGGTCCTAAAAGTGAGATTGAATTTGTCAAAGCTTGGAGGGTTATTCCTCCTGTCTGTTTAAGGAAAACAGATGCATATTTGAAGTTATATCTCCCATTAAGAGGGAGACAGGGAGAGAGACAGAAGTTGTAACACAATAGTAACAATAGGGACATCCACCACATGGCTAATATGGGAGTAAATGTCATTTGTGATGCAAATGGATGTTATAATTAGATTGAGGATGTAATTCTAGGTAGCCTATATATTTGCACATTAGGGGGGGTGGGGGTATATATACTGTGAACATATAGGTTCTAGAAAATCTACAAATTTCTTAGAAAAACTTGAAAACAAGGAAAGAAGTGAAGATAACAATAGTGATAATTAAATTTGAATAAAACCTACATTATTAACATATTCTAGCTATTCAGAATAAATTCTAACTATTTTAAGTCAACTAGTTGGAAAATAAATTGTTTTCTGGGGCAATGTTTCTTTCCTGCTAGTTGGCAAAATTAAGTTTTGCTGGGGAGAAGTTATTAGTCAACTAGTTGGAAAAATTAAGTTGGTCAATATATACCAAATCATATTATTGAGTTAGGACTAAAGTGAATACACCATTTGATGCCTTTTTTTATGCTGATTACAAATATAATAAGCATTTCTATTGGAAATGAATTTCAGCCCCCCCCCCTATATATGCCAATTCAGGGTTAGGTATAGCCTATATAGGGGGGGGGGGCTGAAATTCATTTCCAATAGAAATGCTTATTATATTCGTAATCAGCATAAAAAAAGGCATCAAATGGTGTATTCACTTTATTTGAAACTCAATAATATGATTTGGTATATATTGACCATTTAGTTTTGCTGGGGAGAAGTTATTAGCCTAGTCAACTAGTTGACAAATTTAGATTTTTCTTATACAGATATGCCAAATTTTCCAACTAGATGACTAAAATGTTTTTAATTATAAGGAGATTGGATAGTACCATTCTATATAAGCTTATAAACTAATTTTTTCCAATAGCCTAGGCCTAGTCAAAGAGTGGAGTCCTGTGTTGGAATACCTTTGGCAAATCATTTATAAATAAACAAAATAAAAGTGCCGCAAAGCAACTGCCAGGGGGACTCTCTGAATGAAATTTGTTTGTATTGATTCCAAACCTTTATTTTTATATGGTTTTCAGGATTCCTTAAACTTGAATCCTAAAAATTTAAATTTGACATGATATTTATGTTTGAATATTGCCTCTTTGCGATAAGGTAATTTTTTCCTCAATGTGGGGGTTAATTGGGTATTCTAAAGTTACAAAACTTTTCAAGAAGTTAGAAATGATTTTTCATTGACTTTTGCAGACCAGAAAACTTCATCGTAATTGCTTAATTTATTTCGGTTACATCTTAATAAACTATTTTCAGTTTTTTGTTCGTTTCTTGTCAATAGTCGTGTTTAGAAAAGAAAAGAGCATAATTACCATAAACATATGATTGGAAAAAATGAGCGTCTCTATTGATACTACTGTAGGAAGATTCACTATTGACTTATTTTATGTTGACAGTCCTAAAGGTTAGTTGTTTTAAGCTCATCCTAACTATTGACTAGTACCAAGAATCTAGGCCACATCATAGCCTATCCAAGGTTAGGAACCTGCTGCCCATGTTCAGGAAGGACATGTCTCATCAAACTATTTGTCTGAGATTATTTACTGTCTAATTGCTGTTGCTTTGACCTTATTTAAAGAGGGGAGAGCCCATGGTGCATATACATCATAACCACCTCCTAATAGCCTAGCCTAGTGCCAGATAAAGAATTAGGCTATTTACAAAAGTTTGCTTTTTTGGGTTTATTAATGTCCTTATGCTTATTTTCTCATCACTACTTGGTTTATAATAACAAGTAAAGAAAATATGGTAAATTTTTACCAAATCAGATTAGCCTATTGACTTACAAATAAGGTGAATATAGCCTACCACTTGATGCCTTTTTTATGCTCTTCTGAAATATAGGCTAATAATCATTTTTTTCAGAAATGAAATTTACCCCCACCCCATATATAGGCCTACCAGTTCATGGTATATATTTACACATTAGGGGGGTGAGGTCAAATTTTATTCCTGATGTAAATGGGAGGTAATTTTAAACTTTACCCCCACCCCCCTGATGTGCAAATATATACCTTGAATTGGTATATAGGGGTGGGGGTAAAATTCATTTCCAACAAAAATGATTATTACATTTGGAAAGAGCATTAAAAAAGGCATCAAGTGGTATATTCAATTTATTCATAGCCTAAGTCAATAATATGATTTGGTAAAAAATTACCATATTTTCTTTACTCATTATTATAAACCAAGTAGTGATGAAAAAATACATGACAGGTCTAGTCTATACCTAGGCTATTGAAATTTTGACAAAAGAACATTTTACTTTAATTTTCAGTTATCAGTTTCTTTCTCTCTGGCTTTAGTTCTGAAAATGCAATTCCTGTTATTTGAGTAGAATTTTAAGCCATATCAATGTTTTTTTTTTTTTCAAAATTTGGGAAATGTATTGCATATCTTTAAACCTTATAGCCTAACTTGGTATTAAGCAAAGTTATGAAGCTGAAAATTTTGTTGTACTTCATTTAAGCAGAACATCTATTTTGCAAGGTTTCACTTTTATAACACACATATTTTTAAAGGTCATCAAACATCAGGACCCTTTAGAGAGAGAAGGAGTAGAGGTAAGGGTAAAATTCTACTTTAGCAACTTTTGGCTATCTTGGAAAGGGGTTAGGTTTAGAAAATGAAAATTTCAGGCATGGGTCTACAGGCTAAAGTATGTCCTGGGAAGGTATTTGAAGTACCTACCTCCACTCCTTCTCCCTCTAGAGGGTCCTGACCTTTAAAAATCTGTGTGTTATAAAATTGAAACCCTGCAAAATAGATCTTCTGCTTATATGAAGTACAACAAAATTGTTTTCAGCTTCACAACTTAGCTCAATCCTAATTTTCAAGGTCTTAAAGATATGCAAATACATTTCCTAAATTTTGGGAAAAAGCATTCATATGGCTTGAAATTCTACTCAAATAACAAGAATTGCATTTTCACAACTAAACCTAAAAAAAAGAAACTGAAAATTAAGGTAAAATGTTTTTTTGTCAAAATTTCAATAGGTATTGACCTGTCATGTAGGCAAATTTCAGGACCCTCTAGAGGGAGTAGGAGTGGAGGTAGGTACTTCAAAATACCTTCCTGGGACATACTTTAGCCTGTAGACCCATCCCTGAAAGTTTCATTTTCCTAACCTAACCCCTTTCTAAGATAGCCAAAAGTAAATAAAGTAGAAATTTACCAAGGTAAGTACTTAAAAAAACCTTCCTGGGACATACTTTAGCCTGTAGACCCATCTCTGAAAGTTTCATTTTCCTAACCTAACCCCTTTCTAAGATATCCAAAAGTAGCTAAAGTATAAATTTACCTAAAACCATTTTGCATATAGCCTACAGCTAGAGAGAACTTGGAACTAATTTTTGGTCAAAAATTATAAACAGTCATTTTCCTCTCTTCTAGACAATTTGTGAGGCTAATTTCAGTGTGAATATTTAGTGAATTTTAGCCTTATTTGACATGGATCTGGGATATTTATGTCAGTGGTGGGGGCACAGGGGGTGCATCCCCCCCCTGATTTAGTGACAGATTTAGGGTTTGGTTATATTTGCAAGACAGTGGCAAATGATTTGATACAATTTTGCACTGAAGAAACTTTAGTGCCATAAAAACAAGAATCCACAGAGCTGAATTTTACACTGATATTTGACAAAACCACAGATACATCACATACCTCACAACTTAGTCTTTCTCTGCACTATGTTTATGACAGCAGTATTATAGAAGACTTTGTTGGATTTATAGACCTTCTCAAAACAAAATATCAGAGTATAATTGAACATGAACCAAACATTAGGCAAATTTAGGTGAAATTTTAGGCAAGTTTGTGCTCAAGCTAATGGAAGACATTGGATTAATCATTGACAACTGTATTGGCATAAGCTGTGCTAGAAGCTGTGTCAACATTTCTGAAATGCAAGGGTAAGTATTAGGGACTCAAAAAGTTGCTAAAAGAAACAGCCTCTGGATGCAGAAATTATGCTCTTAACATATCAATTTCCAAGTGGAATAAAAGCCAATATGTCAAGAATACTTTAGATGGTATTAAAGAAGTTGCAAGCTTTTTTAGTGCATCAGCAAACCAAATTTTGTCCTTCAAAATGTTTTATGTCATTATGCTCAAGGTTACTCATTGAGTTGAACATCACAAAAATATATTGCAATTCAGAGATGATATGCCTAAAATGTTGAAGCCCTTAGAATTGTGTTTTCATGGCATGACAGTTATGCATTGACAAAAGCAAATTGCTTATTGTGTGCAATTTTAACCTGTGACTATATTATTACTATTTGAGGGATATAACTGACACAACTCTTGAACTAAGCAGGTTACTTCAGACTGAAACATTACATTTATTTTCAGCCACAGAAAAAGTATCCAAAACCCTAAAGCTTTTAAATAGAAAGAGGGAGAATGATGAGGTTTTCCAGATTATATTTGAAAGTAAAGAGAAAGCTATGGAAGCATAGGATATGACTCTTTGCCTTCTAAGAATGGTAAAAAGCAAATTTATTGATCAAATTATCCCACTGTCTCACAAGATGACCAAGACAATGTCCACTTTTATTAGAAAGGAGCTGTTTATATTCCAGTACTAGATTAAATTATTTCTGACATGAATGACAGGTTTTCCAAAGGGTCAATGACATGTTATTCACTAAATGATTCCACACCCTCAATTTTAGATTCCACACCATATCTTCAAACTTTTTAATCTAAGATTGAGCCAATATGTTGTAAATTCTCATCTTTTTTTAGACAAAGCAGTGAATCTTTAGTGCTGAAAATATTAAGTGAGATACTTGCATTGAAGGATACAAGTTGTATCTTAATCCTCATTTCCTACTCTTCATTACTATCATAATTACTAAGCAATACCATATAGTTAAGCAATGTGCTAATTGGTTCAGGACAATTTTTTTGACAATACAAAGCTTAAATTGCTTTGTTTTTTGGTCAGAAGTGCAAAGGCTAAAAATTATGTAGAAAATATAAAATATCATATTTTTATGTTGAGGGTGAACAGCTTTTTATTTTTTTTATGGTGGGGTGGTTCTTATAACCTACTATTTTTTGTATCAATGTTTTTATATCATTTTAATTTCAACAGATTCATTAGAACTTTTAACCTCACCAGATTTTAGATCAAATTTACAACCAATTCCACTCCCAAAAAGCAGATGAAGATTTGCTATATGTTTTCCAGAGCTTATCAGAGCAACCTATTATGTGCCCCCTGCTAAAGAAAATCCTGATTTGCTCCTGATTTGTGTCAACAGTTAATCAGGCTAAATCTGTTTTGCTAAGTAAGATATCCCTAATGTTTAGTATCAGCCAAGTTTGTGTCAGGCACTGAGCTAGGCCCTAAAGATAACCCCAACTAAATTCTTACTTCATTATAGGCCATTCAGAAAATTTCTTATTTTTGCTTGTAGTTTAGCCACCACCACCATCTTTCCCTACTGCTACTAATTTTCCAGATACTATTTGTTATTACAATTTTGTAGACTAGACTTAAAGTTTTAAAACTGTTAGAACTTATAGATCATTACAATATGTTTTATCAATTATTGTTTTATGTTGAATAATCACACCAAGCAGTATTTCTATTTCTGGGAGTATTCCTGAAATTTTTGTTTGTAATGGTACAAAGGTCTGTTTTTTTTTTTTTTTTTTTTTTTTTTGTTGTTTTTTTCTGTTAAATGAGTCAGATCTATTTCCTTTTAGTGACAGTTTTAATTCAGGAAGCAAGTAAAAAACAGTTAGAGCTAAATCAGTTGCAAATAAAACAGTAAGTAACTCCAAGTCAAACTTCAATTGTTTCATCTCCAACTCCTTGTTAAGATGGTGTTTGAAAGGTTAGAGAGAGGAGGTCCTGACTTTTGAGTCCTTCAATTGTTTCTAGTGGTTTGTAACTCTTTTTGAAAAATGCATTTGATGGGTCCTTGATTAGGAGCTTAACATTAGGCCAATTCATGACAGATTAGACTGTAATTAGTATATACATATTTTGTAAACTCTAATCTATGTGGGTACAGTTTAAAACTGCAACCTGTGGCAATTTGAACACTTGCTCTGTATGGTGATAAAAGACCAATGACATTGTGCCAATTCATGACAAATTAGACTGTAATTAATATACATATGTTTCTTAAATTCTGATTGATGTGGGTACAGTCTGAAACTGCAACCTATCGCAATGTGATCACTTGCTCTGTATGTTGGTAGGGGGTCAATACTCAGTATAGATTCTTGGTCTTTTACTAGCAGAAGATCAAGTAATGAAGGGTTTTGAGCTTCTCTATATCTAGTTGGTAAGCTAAATGCCTGATACAAGGAGTAAATTAAATAGAGATTCCAGAAATGGTTTTATTGAACTGTTTTCTGAGAATCCAGACCCATTGACCTAATGAATATACAGAAGATTGAAGTCACCAGCAATACTCATATTGCCTTGATTCTTCATTTTATTCTCAATTGATGTACTTATAGTAAGAAGGGACAGGTTGAGGCTGGGGGAACTGGGACTTCTGTACATATAACTTATGTGAAAGGGCCCAGAAGGTAAGAGAACAAAATCCATACTTGTTCAACATATGGCTCATAGTTTGAATTAATATCAATGCTTTCTACCTTAATGGAGCTTTGAATATGTATGGCTGTATGACCAAAGTGCAATCAGGAATCTGGATATGAACATCTCTGAGAGGGGTTTTTGTCCACTTGGGTTTTATCATGCAAAAAGCATAAATGTCTGCTTTTTATGTTGAGAGGGCATAATTTAGCTCATGGAATTTTGATGTTAAACAATCTATATTATTAAAGACAACTTTTAGACCATTGCTTGTCCAATGTGTGCTACTTTTATTTTTGCTATGTGTGTCATTATTTGAGCCATTAGATATTTTAGATTCACTGATGTCATTATTAAAACTATCACTATTGGAAAAGACACTGTTCAGAGAAAGTAAAGCTTACTGGTCTTGCACTATGAATGATATGCTTGATTCATCAGTAGAACTTATTTCAACAATAAGAATCGCATGGCTATTTACACTATTTACATGTCTTTGAGAGTCATTTAGTTCATGTCCATCACTGTTGGTGTTGCAAAGGTGGACAAGTTTTTTTTTAAAATAATTATATTATCTCTTATGACTAAATCTCCTTTGCTATTGGCTTGTAGTGCATAAAGCTCTTCATACAATTTTGTCCTCTTTATGCAATCAGACTTAGAAACATCATTTCTAAATTGAACCTGGTCTGTTTCTTTTTGCTTGTATGATTTCTGCACAGCTAGTTGCTTGATTCTCAGTTCATCCACTGAAAAAATAATGGGACTTGTCTTGTAAGGATCACTTTCATTTTAGGTGCTGTTGGGGCTAACAAGGCAATCAACATTTGTTACAGCAACCTGTTGCAGACCATATTTGTTTGATAAGAAGTCACAAATGAATTTTTTAACATTTGACTGCAGCAGCACTCCAAATGCTAGAATATTTAATCTACATCTTTGCTTATCTCTGTCATCTGCAATCAAGTTTCTCACATGATTCTATTTGTTGATTCATTTCAAATTTTAGGGATTCAACTGGAAATTCAGTTACATTTTGTAATAGAGCAGGGTCAACCACAGCACTAGAAGTTTGTTCAAGTGTATTAATATGAGTTTCAGTATCCATGAACTTGACATCAAGGTCTTTCTTGAGGTCTTCTTTAAATTTGCTAAATTGGTTGCTTAACTGCATCCTTGACTTTAATATCTAGGGCATGTACAGCAATTATTGCAGGTTTGAGTGGTTTAAGTGTTTTATCAAGTATGGCTTGTATATCAGCTACATTTATGCTACACTGGGCATTACCCTTACTAACAGGGCATTTCCATTTGCAGCCTAGTCTCCTTATCATTCTACTTAGAAGTTTGTACTCAGGTTGGCTGATCTTAAAACAATCTATGCATAGCCATTTGCACATATCACAGTTCATTGTGTTGGATTCTTCATTTAGATTCTCATTGCAAGCAGGTAGCACAAATGTCTTTGCCTTTTTTGGGCTCACCCCTAGCCTTTTTTGTGGCATTGTTTAAAAAATTGTAGTGGATGTTGGATTACTTCTTGGAAATCTCAGGGTAGATAGAACCTTTGGGAAGTGTAGTACTCAAATCACCTATCCCCAGCAGTTTAAGGATTAAATCCTCCCAGTACCAATATGGTCTCTTGAATGCTTGCTACTGCCCTCTTCTGAACAGACTATCTCCACAAAAAAAAAGAAAAACTGTTTAACAAAACATAATCTATGGCTTTATAGAAATACAACATTGGTAACAGTGAGATATTGGCAGCTGTGGTCTATTAAAGAAGAAAAGTGGTCACTATATAATAAAAAATGTCTGTTTACTTAAGATGTAAAAAAAAGACAAAGGATGAATACCCAGGGGGATTAAAATAAAAAATTCACAAGCTTCAAAATCCAGGTAAGTGGAGCCACACACTAAGGAAAGCTACTTATAATGACACCTAGGATAAATATAAGTAAAAAATAACCCACAAAGGATGGGGAAAATGTCTTTATCTCACAAATTTGGCCTATAATCCTGCATTTAATTTTCACACCAACAAGTTGCTGTTGTAGTAGCAACTTCATCCTTCCACTTATAAGTGAAAAGACAAAGTATTACAATATAATTAGGTGGGAGGGTGTTGCCTGACTTCAGAAACATATACATGGGGGGGGGCTCAAGTGTGTAATTTGTTTATGTTTTATTATTTAAAAGTTTGTTTTGTGAGTTATGATACTTTCATGGGTCTTATGTCAATGTAAATAATTCTTAGTTATGATTTTTATTTATTTATTTTATTCAATAAAGGAGAAAGCCATTGGCTTGTCGCAATACAACACAATGACAGCTAAAACAGCACCACTGCAAAACAAGAAATAAAACAAAAAAATATTCATCAGTAAAAAAAACAACTGTATTACAGAAACTGTTTTCCATAGAACTCAGTTTCAACAAGAGCACTCTCAAATGTTTGCACAGAAATCTAAGGTATCATGTACACTATTCCAAAGTTTTGTTGCTCAATTAATAAAGCCACATTGACCTATTTTCTTGTGCACTCATGGCTGAAACAGTTTACAAGTTTTGTTGAGTGGCTGAGTAATGACTAAGTTTGAAGAAATCAGCCCAGTCCACATTATCAACACCCTTCATAATATGGAATGTATTGATCAGGTCAATCCTATCCTGTTGAAACTCCAGAGAAGAAAGTACTAAACACTCCAGTCAGCGCTGATATGGTAAACAGCTCAAATATGGCACAAACTTTGATGCCCAATGTTGAACCCTTTCAATTTGCTGTGAGTCACATTTCCATGTAGGATACCACACAGAGAAACAATATTCTACCACTGGGTGTACTATTGTCTTGTATAGTGTCATAAAAGTGTGAAGGTTAAATTTCCTGAAACTTCTCTTAATCCATATTACAATGCTGTTACAGTTACAATGCACATTACAATTTTTGCTGTTTCTTGTTTTTATGAGAAATTTTTAGATTCAGGTTTGTTTAGGTGCAATAATTTTTGCCATTAGTTGTTAATTGTTTATTGTATGTTTTTTAAGGATGTCTGAACTTCATGAAATTATGCAAAATGAAGTACTACAATTTCAGCCTCTTCCACACAGTGCAGCATAATTTTATAGCTCAAGCAGGGGACCCCACTGGTACAGGAAAAGGAGGACAGTCTGTTTATGGGTGAGTATCTTTTACCCCAGTCATAATGTATATTTCTCAGTTACTTTTCTTTAATGGGAGGGGAGTTACAGTTTTCCATCCTTTAGAAAAAGAACAATATTAATTTTTGAAAAGCTGTTCCCACATTGCGGTTAGAACAGCTAGAAACCTGTTAGGAAAAGTAAGTAGAAAATTCAGATGGTACAGATAATGTAAATATTGGTGTGCATGACTACATAATTATCTATATAAGAAAATCTGAGTTATTATCATTTAACTACAGTTTATTTACTCTCTTTCACTCTCTATCTATACACATTCTCTTTACTCTCTATACACTCTCTTATCTATACACTTTCTTATCTATACACTCTCTATTTATTATCTTATCTATTTTTATCTATACACTTTATTCTTATCTTACACTCTCTATAATTCTTATCTATACACATTATAGATTTTCTTATCTATACACTCTCTATTTACTCTCTATCTATACATAGCATTTATATGGAGCTATTTATATGTGCAATAACTGATAAACTAATGTTTCCATTTCCTGGATGACCTTGAGGTTGTAAAATTGGAGCGATTTTGTCATTAGCATACATTCTCATAGATCTGAGTCTTTTAGGTGAGTATTGATGAGGCTGAAAAGCATGTTCTCATTTTTCATTCCTCAGACATGGGGGGGGGGCTTTATTCTTCACCTCCTTCATTTTATGCTGTGTGTAATAGTTTTGGCCATTGATAAAATATATATAGAAACTATTTAAGCTATGGTTGAAATAAGTGTCTGTTAAATCTATGTCAGAAGCATTTTATTCTATCTGTAGAAATAAAATTCATGCAGGTATAACTGTCTGATATTTGGAGATAGTGAAAACATTAATTTTTAGAGTGAACAAGCATTTTTCCATGAAAAGCTAAGATTATGTTTTACAGGAAAATAAAAGTTTAGTTTTTCTTTTTTTTATATATTTAGAACAGGAAAGTCAACCAAAAAGGCTTCAAAAATAAATGATATAGGGGCAGAAAAATTTGATTGTCTTTGAATCCTATAAAATCATAGGAAATTAAGGATTTCAGTTGGAAAAATTGTATGGCCTGAGTAACTTTACTTGTACTTGTCCTATTTATATGTTCAATAACTTGCCTATGTTGTATGTTTGACTAGGAACTGCATAACCATACCTTTGTCTGATGTTGTGTATTTGTTCAATTGAATTTATTTTGACAGATAAAATTTTCGGCTACATACTTTTGATGTATCTGCATGTAAAATGAAAAATTACACAATTTTCAATTGAAATAAGAACCAAAAAATTAATCATTAAATTGTCAACCTATGAAGTGCTAAATTTATTCCTGCTTTTTTAGTACTTACTACAAATTTACTTTTACTAGTTGCTGAGTTTACTACAACTTATTTTTTTTAATATAACTACCTTGGAGGGTACTTCTTAGACATAATATCCTAATCTCTTCAATTTTAGTTTAATATGTATTTTAAGTACAGTTTGATAGCCTGTCTTAGGGAATACTTCTTGGGAAGGGAGAAAATCAGTGGGTTATTGCTTGCCTCTACAAATTTAAGGAAAATTTTGGGTCATGCATAGATAGAAAAAGAATGCTCAATTGAATAATACAAAATTTCTGATATTTGGGTATTTAGCAGATCAGTTGTAGGCAGAGCAGTTGTTTCAATTCATGAAAACTGTTGGGGGGAAAATAATTTTTTTTAAATATGAGGAGGTGCCAAATTTGCAAAAAAGAATTTCCAATTTTTCCAGTGAAAAATTTCAATAAAAGGCATTTATCAGTGAAAATACTAAAGAAGTATTTTTTTTAAATCTAGGGGGGGCATGTGCCCACTTCCATCTGAAGAAGAAAGGACTGAAAAAAAAAAACATAACTAGTATGTAAACAAATTAGCTTCCTTTGCAAAAAAGCAAAATTGCAAATGATTTGGTTTCTTTTTTTTAGGCTAGGAAATTACACTTATTTTCCAGTAATGATTGAATAGATTTTCTTTTTTTTTTAGATTGCTGTATGGAGAGCAAGCCAAATATTTTGAAGCCGAGCTACCTCCAAATAGGAAACATAAAAGTATTGGAACCGTTTCTCTTGTGAACTGTGGAGACAAAAAGTAGGTTAAGTTTCTAAATATAGCAATTTGACGTTCTTAGTTTGCAGTTATTTAAAATCTAAGTTATCAATAGAAAGTTAACTGTCATGAGATATCCAGTTTGGACATGTAATTCAAAACTCATCAACAGTCTTCACATAGCAGTTTTTACTATATTTGTTGCTAAACTTATGGAGAAACACAAACACAAGATTTCAAGACATGGAGCCAACTTCTTGAACTATAGTTACCTTGTCATGGTTGTATAGTGATTTTTTTTTTCTCTCTCTTTGCTTTGTTTTTTTTTTTCTCTTTGCGGTGCTCTGTCATTTTCTTTTTGTACAAAGACAGATTTTCAATAAGTAATAATAACTATTATTATTATTTATTAAAAAACCATCTTCAAACAAAAAGAAATAACAGAGCACCACAAAAAAAAGCAAAAGAGCACTATACAACTATGACAATTTAACTATTGTTAGAAGAGTTGGTTCTAAGCATGTTTTAAAATCCTTTGGCTGTGCTTTTCTATAAGTTTAGCAACAGCTATAGTAGGATCTGCTGTAGCTGTTTATCAACATGAGCTAGAATCTTCCAGAAGGCTGCAATGTAGAGGGTGTTGGGGAGATCCATCAGTGTTGTACAGCATTGACAGATAACAGCAATTGCAAGAAAGCTTAGCAGAGACTATGAAAGTATATAAAGCCAATATGTTCTGTTAGGAGATAATGAGTGTGGGAAATAGTATTTCCAATAGTAATGCCAAGGTAAAGAATTTGGTCAGAGTTCAGACATCTTTGAATTTCCAAGTACAACTTCATCAGGAAATAGGCCTTTCCAGTTATAAACTACTTAATAGAACTTTTTAGCATTGAATTTTAGATCAGATTTTTAGTATTGTGTTTGTAGTTTTTGGAAAGTTTATGAAATTTTTCCAAAGTTTGGCTGAGGTTAAAAATGTCATCAGCATAAGTAACTAAGGAGGTATAATATTATTAAAGATATTATTATTACTGTTCCTGGTGAAGTAGGTAATCATTTGTATTTTTTTGGCATTTAAAATATGCTACTGCTCACAACAGAAAGTTGTCTGAGGTGATTAAAGCAGCACAAGCTCCTCTTCAAAATTGCTTTATTTCAGAGCTTGATTCCCCCCCCCCATGAAATTTCCAATTTTTACAATTCTCAGAACTGCTCCCCAACCCCTTTGAGTGTCTTGCTCTTTAATTGGCACCAGATGAATTCTTAAAGAGGCACCACTAAAAACAGGATATTTTTTCCCATTTTACTAGGATCTCCTTGGACAAACCTCAGGAGGACCTCCCCCCTCCCACCATTGTGTGTAGGTATTTTTATATTCATTCCTTGAGGAAGAGGAACCAGGAGGAGAGAATAAATCCCAGTTTTTGGCAGCTTATCATTTTTCCCCTGTAAAAAAATATCCTAGCCAACTTCTGTTTTTGTTATATGTAGAGCTAGATAGTCTTGAAACCAGGGGCCCCAATTCATGGAAATGCAAGGGGAGCGGATCTCCTTTTTCTGTTTTTCAATAAGCACACAAAAAATGTATTTTCAAAATCTAGGGAGGGGATAATTTTTTATTCTTAAAAAAAAGACCAAAAAGAGTTTAATTGTAAATCTGTTGAGGCAGTTGAACCCTCCTCCCCCAATTGGTTGGAACAGATTCGTTTACCTTTACCCAGCTGCAGTGGATCAAATTATATCTGACAGTGCTTGCTTATACCTACCACACTAAACTAATCAAAATGAATTGATTGTCCTAATAGGTTTTCTAATATTTCATTTTTTCTGCATTAATTCAAAGTGTTATTTGCAACGTCTTAAGTCAAAATAGATTTCGTTGTCCTCTTGAAGTTATTTTGCCCAATCAACTGGTGCTCTATTATTATTCTTCCAGGCAATTGAGATTAAAAGCATCAATAATTTTAGTTCAGATGGTAAATGTAGAACATTAGAGAGAAATGGCATAGGAAATGTTGAGTATGTTTTTGTGTTTGAGTTCGAGCACGTTATAATATGGAGTTTGTCAAAGCGGATTCTAAAGAAATAGTCATTATTCAATGGCCCTATTCGTTTTTTTTTTTTTTCTTTTATTTATATATATATATATATATATATATATATATATATATATATATATATATATATATATATATATATATATATATATATATATATAATATATATATATATATATGTATATATATATATATATATATATATATATATATATATATATATATATATATATATATATATATATATATATAATATATATATATATATATATATATATATATATATATATATATATATATATATATATATATATATATATATATATATATATATATATATATATATATATATATGTATATATCTTGGCCAAGGCAGCTGAGGCGTGGACGTGGGACACATCTTTTTTCTCTTTTATACATTTGTAATCCATGTCCTTTATGGGGAAGTTTAACAACAGCCATTTCTTGTCTTGGGCCATAAGTTTTATGGCTGACATAACAACACTTTAAAAACCATCTCCTTGAAACCTCAATATTTTGCCATGCCATTTTATTATGATGTTATTGTCGTGCCATTCTGCCATGGCAATATTTTTCCAAGCCTCAGAAACCTCCATATTTATCCATGCCATTTCTAATAGTATGTTTTTGCCTTGCCATAATGTTATGGTTTCACAAGTAAACAGTTAATATACAATTTATTACTTGGCAACAACAAAAAATTCTTTTTTAGCACCAATTCCTTAAACAAGCTCTACAAATGGAATGCTTGCTGTATTGTACACTGTTAATTATAAATATAAACTCGATCCCAACTGCCTGGTCTGTCACTAGAGTGTTAAACCCATAGCAGACATGACAGCGTTTGGGGGTAACAGCCTATTCATCACAGTGTGTAATTCTTATATATTGCTCTTTACATCAGTGTGGAGAAATAATTTGTTTGAATGTAACTTATAATGAAGTTGGTATCATGATATTATGAATATATTTATAAGTCTTCATAAAACAAGGATATACTATAAATTAATTAAGAAGTGATCTTATTCAATAAAATAATACTTAGTGTAATAGTCAGTCAAATATTCAGATTTGACTTAAGGTTTGTTCTAAAATATTGAGAAAAATTGGTAATTTTAGAAGAAACTAACACCCAGGTCAGGGGTGTAAACAGAATTTGGCTCTGGGTGGCGGGCTTTGTATAGTAATAGTAGTAGAAAAGAGGCCGTTTTGGACATAAGAGAAGATACAAATGTTACATGTAACCATAGGTAAATGCTTGTCCAACCATTGGAGAAATATTACACCCTTTGTGGCTACTATCTCTCAATTTTTCAGGAGAATTCTCTACTCCTGGTTCCCCTTTCTCAAGGAATGTAGGCTATATAACCATAGCTGCATACAAAGGGAGGGTCCTCCTAAGGTTTGTCTGAGGGGTCCTATCCCAGTAAAATGGGAAAAATGTCCTTTTTTGTTTTATGCCATCCTCTCCCCCTTCCTTCCAAGCATCTTTAAATCTTTGTTTGATAAAAATGTCTAATGATGCCTTTGAAAATTGGTGCAGCTAATTTTGCTATTGTTCTTTTTTTTCTCTTAATTTTTTTCATGCTCTGAAAATGAATGAACTAAAAATCTCAGACTATTAAAATTTTCAGGCAATACTTGTGCATTTACAGCATTCAAACTGGTGGTTAATGTTTTCCTTCTTTTTTTAGGTTTGGATCTCAGTTTTTCATAACCTTAGCTGAAAACTTAGACAGCTTAGATGAAGAACACTGTGTCATTGGACAAGTCATGACAGGTTTAGATGTCATTAAAAAGCTCAATGAGGCCATTTGTGACAAAGAAAACCGCCCATATCAAGACATTAGGTGAGAATTTCATTAATTCTAGTCCTAACTTAACATGCTCTCATTTCTTTTTCCTTCTTCCTTTTTTTCTTTTTTTTATGTCAAATGGCTAGAAAAAAAAGAGGAAATGGTCTTTTTTATGATTTATTCATTACAAAGAGAGAAAAATTATCGTGATGTTGGTTATTTGTTATCATGCAAAATATTTCTGCTTGGCAAAATAATTCTGGCATCTTTTATGCCACAGGTATAAAAACCCAATTACTCTTATATAATTGTTGTTGGTCTTTTGTATTAACTTTAATTTATTTTTCAGAAACCTTACAGGGAATATCTAGATGGAACTAGTTGTCCAATGGATGGGCCTAGCTAAGTTTGGAATAAAAACTTGTTTCTCACTCATTTAAGTTTCAGTATACAGTCCTTAAAATTTTTGCTATTTTCATATTCAAGATGGATATTTAACCCTAGATTCTTGATCCCTGCCAGACAAAATATCAAAATATAACAATCGCAAGGAGTCAACTCTTGTTGCCTTGATATTAAGAAGAACCTGTATCCAGATTAAGAAGAATCTAGAATAAAACACATAAAGGAATGGATCTTGCTGTGGGGTGTAAATTTTTAGAGGCTTTGGGTGCCTGAGACAAATCCAAGTGCTCCTTGAGAGGTTGAACTCCCTCATAATAGCTCGAAATGCTTCTACAGGATCCATAAATGCTCACTTCTACATTGCTTGAATTGGGTTAAACTTTTTATGGTTCACCCCAACCCCCGCCAAAGAAGTGAAACCTTCGCCCCCATGAATGAGGCGCTTTACGTGTGATTTTTTCGTTGGAGGTGCATGCTCATGTAAACAACAGGTAGGAAGAATATGTTACGGAAATTGAGGTGTGCGTTACGGAAATTGAGGTTTGATTTGTGCGTCTGTGTGGGAGAGGGGGTGAAGGCTTGCCGGATATTTTTCTGGAAAATACGTACAAAGTAATTTTGCAGCCTTATTGAACTTAAGCAGATTTTTATTGGGCTAAGGATTTTTTTTTTTTTTTGTCTTGAAATTGCTCAAATTCTAAAAGCTTAACTTCTTATGCCATATTTTTTTTTTTTTTTTTTTTTTTTTTTTTTTTAATGAAACAGGCTGTGTTCTGACTCTAGTTTGGAGGGAGGTTGGATTCACTCCAAAGGGGAAATGGGAGTAGGGTTATTCTTAGAAATTTTGAACAAAATGGGTTAAGATTTATAAAGTTATCAAAATGTGGACATCGAAATAAACTTATGTTCTTTAGTATTAGGCCTCTCTCTAGAAAAAATTCTCTCTATTTTAACCCTTGATTTCTGGGCTTTTTATAGCCCTCTTTCGAAGAATATTTGAAGCTAAATTTTCTGTCAGATGCGTTTCACAATCAAAAACTAGGATAGGTGGGGAGGGATATTAGCAAGGCCGTACCCAGTTGGGGGGGGGGGGGGTTTGACCCCTCCCCCCTCCGATATGTTTGTTTGAATCGTAAAACCGTAATAAAAATGGATATAAAAAATTTTAAATGTGTTTTTTGAGTTTTTTTTGTGTAAACCCCCCCCCCCCCCCCCCCTCTCAGAAAAAAAAAACTTTGAGCAAAACCCCCTCCGAAAAAAAAATCCTGAGTACGGCATTGGATACTAACGATCAATATAATTTTGACAGTACTTTTTGGTATAAGCCAAAATAGTTGTGTTTAGCTTGTTTTGACAAAATGACAAAAAAAGCTATGTGGGACACAAGAAGAACTTGGCGTCAGACCAAAAAAAAATTGAAAAGACGATTCTAAGAGATACAGGAACTATTAAAGTCAATAGGAAATATCCATGAGTCCTTTCTTAATTACAGGGACTGAAATTTGAGAAATTCTCCGATAGTTCCCACAGATAGAAATTCTCACAGATAAACCCACTGAATTGTTATGAGCTGAACAAGGCAATCCGGAATATCTATATGGAGACAGTGATGTCATAGCTGGTATAAGCAGATAAATTGTTGCTGATGAGGTCTATCATGGATTATGGTAACATAGATCTATAGCCTTATGAGGAACTGATGACCATGCTCTGGGGAAGGTGGGGTTAATACCCCCTTCCAAAAATTCGACTTTTTGTGGAGTGGTTTATAATGAGAATATTACCTTTAATCTCCTTCTCTTTAGGGATAAATAGGCTAATTTTTTGTGGTATCTTAGCACATCCGCGGTAGGGGTCTTAAGGCTCTTGTCTTGTCCCCTTCAAAAATTTATATTTTTTACGATTTTGCAAGTTATCTCTTGCAGTTTGTGTTTGATTCCTGTAGATTATTTTAGAACGCCTTCCCCCCCCCCCCCCAAAAAAAAAAAAAAAATCCTCTATATTTTCCCGATATTTCGTATTGCAAAATTCTCTATAATGCGCAACTGTGATATGGCCGACAGAAAAGGGTTTGTCTTACTGTTTCATCATTCTGTAGATGGGTGAAAATAGGATTTTTAAGCTTTTAGTGCAAGTATGTTTTTTTAGTAATAAAACAGGGATTTAGATAAGAAGCATATATACAAATCAAGTAGTATAGGTAACCTATAAGAGTAGAAACAGGTGCTTTTGTCGAAAAAAAATCGCAAATGTCATCTGGCCTCTGGTGTTTCTTGGTGTTCTTTTAGTGCAGTAATAAGTTTCTGTTAACCGATAGGTTGATGGTTCGAGCCCACCCGGGCTCATATTTTTTTTCTTTAGTGCTGCAGTGTGGTTGATCTCAGCTAGGTAATACGTGACCCAGAGTTGAAACTGCTGTAGTAACACATCGCAGGGTCGATTTGGTTCGTAAAAAAAGACCATGACGAAGTTTGAAAAAGATGCCAAGAAACGTCAAACGCTAGGACGTTAGAGATTTTTGTACCCTAGCGTCAGTTTCTACTCTTATAAGCTGCCTATACTCTCTGGTATAAGTTGCAGTGTTGTGAGTGAACCAAAGAGTTGAGTTCATACTTACCCATAATTTGAAACCTGCAGATTTAGCTTAGGGTGGATTTAAAATGATAAACATATAGATAAATTTGATGCCTGTATTAGAAAATACTCAGTTATTATTCAAGTTTTATTGATTACCTTGCTATAATTAATTTAATAACAATTATTTTGCATTTTTTTAATATTTGTGATTTAAGTCTATATTTTTAAACATACTTTGATTTCTATAAGTTTTGGTTTTTCAACATTGTGGTTTGTAAACTGTAAATTCATAATAATATATTCAAGATTTTTAATGTTTTTTAAGGGAAAACAATTATGAGTAGTTGTCTGAAAATAATTCGAATAGTACATTTTTTTCGTACCGTGCCTTCTGGAGAAGCTAATTTGTCCTGAAAAACAATCAATATTTGGCCACAAGGAAAACATTTGGCCGCATTTCATTGGCTGGTATGAAATCTTTCTGGAAAAAATAAAACAAACAAATGTTTTGTCAGGAAATAACAAAATAATAAATCTTCTGAGGGTGACACACCATATAAATCCCTGCTTCCAAAATTCTCTTTTTTTGGGGGGGGGGGAATTTCCTCCAAAAAAAACCTGGACTCTCTAAAATCTCTATGAAAAAATGAGGGTCATAAATACCCTTGAGGGGAAGGAAAAAATTTGGTACTGAAGGGTGGGGTGTAAAGAAACTAAGGATATAATTACAAAGTTTAACCCCACGCTGACCAAATATCTGAACCGAATTAGGTCTGAAATATGGACGGCTATTAAAGACATTACACGATTTGTGAACTTCCAGAGCCATCTCGCTCGAATTGGGAGAGCCAATTCCCCAATTTACCAAAATATCATATGGCCGTGGATACAAGAATGCATCTTATAGAAGGGGGTGCCCAGCCGAGAGTAGATACCGGCTGGAAATATTTCACAGATTGGATGTTAAACTGAGAGTATTGTTGTAGAGGGCCTGACAACTGGCTGGGTATATGATAAGGATAGGGAAACTAGCTGGGATGGGAAACTTCTAGGGTTGACACGCCATATAAATCCATGCTTCCACAATTCTCATTTTTTTTTTTTTCGGCGGGGAGGGGTCCCAAATTTCATCGAAGAAAAATGGACTCTCTAAAATCTCTACGAAAAATTGAGGGTCATAAATACCCTTGAGGGGGCGGAACAAATTTGGCACTGAAGGATGGGTTGTAAAGAAACAAAGGATATAATTCCAAAGTTTGACCCCACGCTTACCGAACATCTGAATCGATTTAGGTCTGAAATATGAACTGCTATTGAAGACATTGCACGATTTGTGAACTTACTGAACCATCTCGCTCAAATTGGGAGAGCCAATTCCGTAATTTGCGAAAATATCATATGGCCATGGATACAAGAATGCATCTTATAGATGAGCGTCCAGTCGGGAGTTTGTACCGCCTGGAAATATTTCATAAATTGGAGGTTAAGACGAGGGTATTGTTGTGGAGGGTCTGACAAGTGGTTGCGTATATGATAAGGATAGGAAAACTAGCCCTAGTCCCTGAACCTTCGGTTAGGTTTTATTTTTAGGCCCGTGTAGCCTGTGTTTCGTGTAGCCAAATAAGATTTCTTATTTTGATTAGTAGGAAGACGCTTTCGCATAATTTCATTACCGGGGTCCTATAGCAATCCACTGCAAGGCCTGGAAATGATCGTAAATACTTCTTATTCTCCTGAGTTGGGAGGAGTACGGGCCACCTTGGAAATCGTTTCTGTGGTCTATAGAACAGCCATTGCGGGTGGCAAGGGCAACTTAGGGACTATTAGGTAATCTTCTTAGTTAAGATGTTGATAATATGTTCAAAGTTTACTGAATCCAAACATAAGATCTGACCCATACTTTTACGTTGAGACGACAGAATAATATACAGGCTCTTATGAAAAGTTCAAAAAATCTTTTCATAGTTTAGAAAAGTTTCAGAGAAGGTAAATCTGTAAACCTAGATTACAACATTGGAAGATAAATAAAAGTTCAAATAGGGATAAAATCCTTTTAATAGACAGTGATAGAAATTCACAAAAATACCAGATATTTCGGTCACATATACAGTGACCGTCATCAGTAGTAAAACTCTAGTAAGCTTCGTTCAAACTTTTCTTCCTTGAAAGTGCCCAAATGTAAATTGAATTTTAGTGAAGGTGGTACAATTCTCATCTTCTTACATCGTAGAAGAAAATCCTGTTGGTTGATAACATTTGCATGTTTTTTTTTGAGTGTTTATATATTTACTCACAATTTTGGTCAAATCATCCCCATAAATATGACGTAGATAATTTCGGAGACCACACTGCCTTTCCATGACGATAAATAAAAGTTCAAATAGGGATAAAATCCTTTTAATAGACAGTGATAGAAATTCACAAAAATACCAGATATTTCGGTCACATATACAGTGACCGTCATCAGTAGTAAAAGTTTTACTACTGATGACGGTCACTGTATATGTGACCGAAATATCTGGTATTTTTGTGAATTTCTATCACTGTCTATTAAAAGGATTTTATCCCTATTTGAACTTTTATTTATCGTCATGGAAAGGCAGTGTGGTCTCCGAAATTATCTACGTAACATTGGAAGCTACAGTAATGACAGTGATCAAGTATGAAACGTGAAACATAGGCACATTGGAAGATGGAGGAGTATTGATGAAATGAATTTTTGGAAGAATTTTGGTGGAAGAATGTGTGGTTACTAACAGACCAACATTTTTCAAAGGATTTTGGCACCCAGCCTATACACGAACCTTAACTTTCTTCTTAACTACTAAATTGGCATCAATGTGTCTTTCACTATATATAAGAAATATTTAAAATTTCAGCTGGAAACGTAAGAATGGAAGAATGAATTTCCTCCAAAAAAAACCTGGACTCTCTAAAATCTCTACGAAAAAATGAGGGTCATAAATACCCTTGAAGGGAAGGAAAAAATTTGGTACTGAAGGGTGGGGTGTAAAGAAACTAAGGATATAATTCCAAAGTTTAACCCCACGCTCACCAAATATCTGAATCGATTTAGGTCTGAAATATGAACTGCTATTGAAGACATTACACGATTTGTGAACTTCCAGAGCCATCTCGCTCGAGTTGGGAGAGCCAATTCCCCAATTTACCAAAATATCATATGGCCGTGGATACAAGAATGCATCTTATAGAAGGGGGTGCCCAGCCGAGAGTAGATACCGGCTGGAAATATTTCACAGATTGGATGTTAAACTGAGAGTATTGTTGTAGAGGGCCTGACAACTGGCTGGGTATATGATAAGGATAGGGAAACTAGCTGGGATGGGAAACTTCTAGGGTTGACACGCCATATAAATCCATGCTTCCACAATTCTCATTTTTTTTCGGCGGGGAGGGGTCCCAAATTTCATCGAAGAAAAATGGACTCTCTAAAATCTCTACGAAAAATTGAGGGTCATAAATACCCTTGAGGGGGCGGAACAAATTTGGCACTGAAGGATGGGTTGTAAAGAAACAAAGGATATAATTCCAAAGTTTGACCCCACGCTTACCGAACATCTGAATCGATTTAGGTCTGAAATATGAACTGCTATTGAAGACATTGCACGATTTGTGAACTTACTGAACCATCTCGCTCAAATTGGGAGAGCCAATTCCGTAATTTGCGAAAATATCATATGGCCATGGATACAAGAATGCATCTTATAGATGAGCGTCCAGTCGGGAGTTTGTACCGCCTGGAAATATTTCATAAATTGGAGGTTAAGACGAGGGTATTGTTGTGGAGGGTCTGACAAGTGGCTGCGTATATGATAAGGATAGGAAAACTAGCCCTAGTCCCTGAACCTTCGGTTAGGTTTTATTTTTAGGCCCGTGTAGCCTGTGTTTCGTGTAGCCAAATAAGATTTCTTATTTGGATTAGTAGGAAGACGCTTTCGCATAATTTCATTACCGGGGTCCTATAGCAATCCACTGCAAGGCCTGGAAATGATCGTAAATACTTCTTATTCTCCTAAGTTGGGAGGAGTACGGGCCACCTTGGAAATCGCTTCTGTGGTCTATAGAACAGCCATTGCGGGTGGCAAGGGCAACTTAGGGACTATTAGGTAATCTTCTTAGTTAAGATGTTGATAATATTTTCAAAGTTTACTGAATCCAAACATAAGATCTGACCCATACTTTTACGTTGAGACGACAGAATAATATACAGGTTCTTATGGAAAGTTCAAAAAATCTTTTCATAGTTTAGAAAAGTTTCAGAGAAGGTAAATCTGTAAACCTAGATTACAACATTGGAAGCTACAGTAATGACAGTGATCAAGTATGAAACGTGAAACATAGGCACATTGGAAGATGGAGGAGTATTGATGAAATGAATTTTTGGAAGAATTTTGGTGGAAGAATGTGTGGTTACTAACAGACCAACATTTTTCAAAGGATTTTGGCACCCAGCCTATATACGAACCTTAACTTTCTTCTTAACTACTAAATTTGGCATCAATGTGTCTTTCACTATATATAAGAAATATTTAAAATTTCAGCTGGAAACGTAAGTGTTCGTAACATGTCTTCTTGAAATCTCTGACTGGGAGAAAGAAATTTCCTTTGTGTGTTAAAAGAAACTGTTTATTAGCTTTCACTATATATATGTACGGGAAAATTCACCCCATGTCTTAATAACTATCTATTTTAAAATTAAAGTATTTTTAAATTCTCCCAGTGGACAATGCTCCCCCGGAAAATTGCCCTCCCCCTCCCCCCTCTTGGAAAGTGATTACATCATGCGAGTGCGCAATCCAAACATGTGCGCAATCATTTACAAAGTCTGTTGTTGATCAGACCCGGTCCCATGGTACCGGGACCGCATACTGTTCAATTGAGCCTTCTGTATATGCTTTGTGCAAAATCTACCCCTAAAATACGTATTCCTTATAAAAACATGTAAAGGAAGGTGTCCGAAGCGATCTGAGCGCCAGTTTGCGAATATCCAAGATGTTCATCGTGAAGAGTCGGCAAAGCCAACTCTTCGACCATCACAGTAATTTCTGGGCTACACAAACACCTCCTGGTAAATATATGGAGATGTATTTTCCTACGGTGTTGGCCAATCTTTTCTACCGCTATTAAATGCAAATACTGCAGTTGAAGTCTTCTTTATAAATTCTTCTGTACTTTCTAACCAGTAGCGCCTATTGGGGGTGGTGTTTGTTCCTACATATATCCCTCCCCCAATTTTGAAAAAAACATAGTATTTTCATTTCAAAAACCTACTTTTGGTACTCACATGGGGGAAAATAACGAATTTTCCCCCCTCTTGCATTCTGAAAAACACATTTTGCCCCATTCCCTGCATTTTTGTGAATTGGTGCCACTGTTTCTGGCTTACTAAAAAAAAAAAAAAATGAGATACGCTCTTTCGTTTTGTGCTAGACGGTGCAAATGTGATTCTTTAAACTGAAGATAAATTGAACTTGCAAAAGGGTATAAACTGAATGCAAGGACAATATCTGTGAGGTTGTGCTTTCTTTTTTCAGTTATTTTATAATACTTTTAATAAATACTATCATCAAAAATCGTCTCAGATAGCCCAAATTAGACAGTTTCTGTGCTGTTTTTGGTATTAACTTAAATTTTGCTTGTTTTTGGCTTAATTTCACTGTCTATTTTTACACCTAAATTAAAAAAAAAAAATCAATATAAGCCTTTTTCAATGTTCTTAAAAAAAGATCTAGATCATTATGTCGTAATAATAATAAAGCATGCTCTATTTTCAGTCGAAGTCTACAAATCTTTCAAATTTGTGTATTGTTCTCACTTATAGTTCAGAAAAAAATGTGACAGGAGAATTTTTTTGATTTTTCGCTAAGTACCTAAAGACTTTAAATATCTCAGGATTAAGGTCTTATATTGTATTTATCAAGTTTTCCGCGAAGTATGTAAGACCTTAAATATATCAGGATTAAGGTCTTAGATTGTGAATTCTAGATTGTGCACCATGTACCTAAAGACCTTAAATATCTCGGGATTAAGGCCTTAAATTGTGTTAAGATTGTGCGCAAAGTACCTGATGATCTTAAATATCACAGGATTAAGGCCAACTAAGCATAAAGAAAACATTAGTTTTTCAAGTTAACCAAGCATTTTGTTTTTGGCTATAGTATAACTTTCCAACTGCTAACCAATTTCTGCCACAAGTTGTACCCTTTTTGCGGATGCAACTAGGTCTTCCAGATGGTAGCGGATGCAAATACGGTCTTCCAGACCATACAGATTTAACTCATGTGAACTATGCAGTTCATTGAATTAAAAAAAAAAATCTAAAAGCAGCACCTCTAAAAATAAACAGCGGTACACTAAAAATAGAGTTTATGGTAAACAATAAACTCTAGCCAATAGTAACCGAAAAATTAAAACAGTACCTCTAACAATAAGCAGCACTGCACTAAATATAGATTTTATTGAAAAGAATGAATTCTAGCCCATAGTAACCGAAATATCGAAAACAGCAGCTCATGGCACTGACTGTCCATATCTTAAATTTGGAAGGACTGCTTCATCTTGATATATCTTCCAGAAAAATGACTGTTAATTAGCTGTTAAGCTAAGCCCTTTATCCAGGTATACTTTATATTTGACTTCGACAGAAAAGAACGATGAAGGGTTTGATTTTGCCCCCGTACACAGAGGGAAAATCCCTGCTTAAGCTTGGTCCGAAGGACCTTGCTTGAAAAAATTGAAAAATAGCGTTTTAAAAGTGTACTGTTTTTTCTTTTGCCCTCCACATCCCCTAAGTGTTCGACGTTAGTGTCCCTATATCTAAGAAGTGTCATATCCCTTCAGACATTTTAAAGTAAAATTGAAAGTTGCTTGAATCATAATTTTTGATTCTTAAAGATAATTTGACTATCCTCCTTAATAAAAACCTTCTAATCTCTTCTATCCTCTCTATTTACTCCCTGTGTCTTTGTATATAGCTTGATCTTTATTTTTAGTGATTCTTTGGTATTGTTTAAGAACTTTCTAATGTCATCTTCTACAAAGCTTTAACTTTGCAACGAACCATAGCCCATAGTAACCAAAAATTTAAAAATGCGTTTTAATAAAAAGAAGTGAGAAAGAATCGCCTTTTGAAGCTGATTTGGGAATGGAAACTGTTATATCGGCAAATCTTCATGATATAAGTTCTTTGCAAAAAAAAAATTGTTGGGATTCCGAAAAATAGCCAGAAACCACACAAAACTGTGTCGGATCGAAATAAAAACTGCACTTTTGGAATCATTATGGGTGAAAACCTTTTAGGAGAATTCCCACTCTTGAGCAACGAGGAAAATCACTTTCACGCAAGACGTAGTGATGGTTCTTCCTTTTTTTTTCTTTTTTTTTGTCGCCACTCATTTGAAAGGAAATAGCTATATCTACATGCTTTTTGTAAGTAACGAAGCGTAGTATTAAAAATGAAGTACAATTTATGAGAAAAACTAGTCATGCTGCTTGGTTGGTGAATCATAAAAAAAAAAACACGAATGAATGAATTATAGAGCAACTTGCTCTTACAGAGAAAGAGTTTAGAGGTGATCTCCACAGTTCAGCAAGAAGCTGTCTTCCCCTGAATGGATTCGAAGCAGCTGGCTTGATAGTTATCGAACATTTTTTAAAGTGACCTAGCTGTAATAGCATTCGGAGGAACAGATTTATGCAATGCCTATTTTATAGTTGATTGACAGTCTACGATGAGTAAGGTAACTTTAGTTTGTATTTGCTGTTGATTTGACAGGAATTTGAGCCATATTAAAGAAATTATTATGCAAGCAACGAAAGTATAAAAAGGATCCTGTTTATTCATTAATTGCTAACTCGTCAAACAAAACAAAAAGTACACAACGACGGAGTACAAAATAGAGAAAAGACAAGAAAAAAACAGGAATAAAAAAATAATGACGTTTATCAGAACAATTAATAAAAATGACCTATTAAACACTGAACAACTGTCTCATACATATAACTTTTAACATTACTGTGTAAGAAGAGGATGCCACGGATGAAAATCGTTTTTGAGTTTGCGTTTCAAAATAAGTTTTGACAGCAAGGCCGTATCCAAGGGGGTTTGAACTCCCTCCCCGAAATGTTTGCCTGACTCGTAAAAACGTACCAAAAATGGACATAAACAAATTGTGTATGCGTTTTTTGTGTAAACCTCCCCCCCCCCCAAAAAAAAAAATAATAATAAAAAATAGTAAACCCCCCTCCCCCCCGAAAAAAAATCCTGGGTACGGCCTTGCTTGACAGAGTTATTTCTGGGTCGGCAATTTTATATTCGCGGATAAATGTTGAATTTTGGTTCCAATTGGGTAAACGGAGTACTGAACGGAGTTTACCTTTATCTGTTTGTATGAACATCTACCAAAATGGTGTTGTATATAGGAAATGCGTTAGTGCTGTTGAATGGTACATTTTAGCAAGGATTATTGGTTGAAATGTTTTTTTAAGCCCATTCAGTTCTCTGTAAGAGCACGAAAGTTGCTAAAAGTTGTAGAGGGTTTTTGGTTTTACATATTAGCATAATTGTATGTCTCTTATTACTAAAGACCTTTAGTTAATTCAAGAAATTCACTTTTTGAATGTAAATAGGTAATTTACCCCCGCTTGACCGAATTCTTGGGGGCATAACGTTTTCAGACAAGGCTCTCATCATATTAATCTCCTGTTTCCGTAGCACAAGTTTGACGTTCAAATCATCAAAGTACACAAATCATTGATTAGTGTTGGCTTCTTTTTTTTTCGACAAGTGTAACTAGTATTGAACGGGCTCAATTTTTGTTAATTGGGTTTAATTTTCTTTAATCGGGCTTAATTTTCTTGGCTTTTTCCACAAGTGTGACTAGTCTTAATCGGGCTTATTTTTCAATATAAGCTATTTTTCTTTTTAAAGAAAAAATAACTTATAATCTCGAAAAATAACTTTTTGGGGTATTTTCATTGAAAATGTAATTTTTTTCGGTATTTTCATTAAAACAAAAATTACAAAATGACAAATCCCCCCCCCCCCCCCCCCCGCCCTAGACTAAAAAAATACATTTACCCCCTATATTCTTCGTGAATTGATGCCACTGGGTTCAAATACTTCCTCTTAAAAACAAGTTAATGTGGTAATATGTAGGATACTGTTGTAGAATGGGAACCCTCGGACACGGATACAACAAAGATATATAAAAAAGAGTTATTTTGTAAGTGGTACTAATTGATAGAGTGAGGTTTATGGTATTATACGGGGTTAAAATTCAGCAAATGATTGTTTTTTCAGGGAATATTTGCTGATTTTAAATGAAGATATTTATTTGCGTCGAAAAGATATTAGACTGAGGCAGCTCTCAAATAACCATCTTTTGCGTATTTAAATCTAACTTTGGATTTAAGTGTTTTTGCTTAATACAATTATGTGCTTCTATGTTTTTTATTTTCGAATTTGTCTATTCTTCTTTCCCTCTTTCTTTTCAGTGATCCCCCCCCCCCCTCCTAGATGTGTTTTTCCCCTCCATAAAAAGACAATTTTGGGGTGTATTTTTTATCAGAAAAACGACAAGCTTCCATCTTCTTAGACATTGAAAATCACATCCCCCTTCCACCTTAAGCTTTCGTGAATTCATGCCACTGTTTCTTCCTGTCTTACATTTTTAAGAAGAACATTGGCGTGGGAAAATAAAAATTGTCATAGGTAATTGATTCTATTACCTCTGAGACGGTGCCTCCTCACTCCTACATTTTCATGGTATTGTCATAGTCTAGAATACTTATACAATTTGCCGATTTTCTACAGTCTTTTTAATTTCATTATCCATTGCTTTCATCTTGTCGTCTATCACTGTGATCATATTTTTTGCACCTAGTATCGGCGTGGGAGAATCTAATCCACTATTGCTTTCTTATTTAGAAAGTTTATAAAGGCAACTTTTTAAAAGCTGTTTGTAGCTGTTTTCAGATTAATGATCTTTATAACTGTTTATTATCTGGATTTTTTTACATATGTCTATTGTTGGAACAGAAGACTACTTCCAAGCATTTTGAGGCTGTTTAAATAATGATTAAAGTATATATATTGCATTTATTACGAGTATATGAGATTAAAACTTGTAGGCCCCACGTTCTTCAAAATCCCCCCCCCCTCTCCTCCCAATAAAAGGTTATTCGATGAAAATATACAAAATATGGACAAATTCCAGAAATCTATATTTTTCGAAAGAGCGATAGCTCTCACCCAGCGTTTTTGTCTACTTTGTACGTCCTCTCTGCTAACCTTACCTTATAGGCTAGTATGAGTGCATCACTTGATGCACTCATATTGATGCATCACTTTTTATTGATAGTCAATAAAAAGTACATGAATTAAAGGGTAAAATAATTAAAGTAAAAAAAAATTTCATATTTAAAAAATCTATATAAATAAGAGAAATACAAAACTCTAAAGGATACTGTTACAAGCAAAAGTTTTCTTTCGTGTATCCAAAAAAGGCTTTAAAATAGTATTGAACAGGAAAATGTCGCTTGCAAAAAGAATATTAGGGGTTTTCGAAAAAAAAGTCGAAAATAAAACTACAGGAATGAAGGGATTGGAACGTTTAAAGAAAGAAAAATCGAATAAAAATTTGATTTGAAAAAGATTTGATTAAATAAGAAGACGGTAACAGCCAGAACAAAGTATATATATAGATATATATATATATACTAAGATATATATATATATATAAGTATATATATATAGATATATATATATATAGAAAATATAGATTTCTGGAATTTGTCCATATTTTGTATATTTTCATCGCTGCATATGTTGAGATTGTTGAGTGCATGTATCCTTAAGAAAAACTTTGAACCTTTCCTATCAAAATTTAGATTGGATATATGCCGCATATATTTTTTTTCCATTTTTGCAATCTACTGTAAGTTTTTGCGGTAAATTCTTCTGTAAGATTGCCAAAAAGAGATCCCATAGTTCCTGTTGATATGCTTATATTTATTTGCACTGAAGCCAAGTTGGTCATGGGTGCAAAAGTAAAAAAATTAAAAAACAAGAACAAAGCCTGATAAATTAAGGCACAGTGCAGACCGATGCAGAAACCAAAACTCAATGATAGCTCTCACCCAGCGTCTTTGTCTACTTTGTACGTCCTCTCTGCTAAACTTACCTTAGCGTTTTTGTCTACTTTGTACGTCCTCTCTGCTAACCTTACCTTATAGGCTAGTATGAGTGCATCACTTGATGATAATTTATTCACTGAAACATGTTTGACGGAAAGCAACTTCTTTTCTGGAATCATGCTTTAAATTATATTAAAGTTATTAATTACCTGTTAGTTCTACTTTTAATTTGGACGTATCATATGAATTTTCACAGGTTGGACATGGCTTTTTGTGACTGCAGTGTCTGGGAGTGGGGCTCCTGTATTTGGGATATGTGCTTATTAGAATCACGCGGGCCGAAAATTTTAAATTTGACTTCTTTATTGGGTAGAATAGAGGATATTATACACAAATGCCAAGGTATTTTGATAGGATAGAATATGGCATACTATACATTTTAAAAAATATATATCATGGTAAACGCACATCCGTTTAGTACAGTAACGTACGGCAAAAGCTTAGTTTTTGTAGCAAGGATTTTTTATTAGTGTTATTACTATTACCATTTTATAGTGTTTTTCACAGTTTCAGCTTGTTATGACTGTTCATGTTGGTTCAGGCAAAACCATCTAGTTCCGTCTGCGGGTTTTGCAGTTATGACAAATTATTTATAGTGTAAATCAATTATGTACACCTGCGCAGTGATGGATTCAGAATTAATGTTTGGCGAGGACACTGACGGAAACTGATCTCCTACTCATTGGTATTTTTCGCCCCTCCAACCCTGAATCCACTCCTGTGCGTGCATGGCTTCCTCTCAGAAGATATTTTTCATACATTTTGCTTAAAATCCACATTTCTCTTCAGTGTCTCTTTTCTGGTTATTATATTTATTTTATGTATTTACATATGTTCAAATACGTATACTTAAACGAAATAAAACATTTAAGTGTATTTATTTTATTGTAATGGTAGACAACCAAAAATAATATTATGGAATATCAATATTTAGTGTTGTATCCATATTATCCTGTATCCGTTTAGTTGTTTTTAGGAGCATGTATAGTTGGATAGACTGATAGATATGTTCATTAAAGCCAACATGTAGTTGATAAATGAACAAACAGACAAGCACAACAAAGAAAGAAAACGGGACAGGTAGACACACAACCGAAAATTGTAATCAAAGCAAAGATTTTGTTTTAATAACTACATACATTATCTGTTAAAAATAATGAAGTATTTAAATATCTTTTCTTTCTTCTTCACTTCTTTTTCTTCTTCTTTCTTCTTCACTATCTTTTCTTTACTTTTGTTGTACACTTTTTTGTTTAATAATCTTTTTATGGGTATGTTCCTTTTGTTGTAGCTTCTGCTACAAAACACAACTTTCCATGGTTCTCCAGGTGACTCATTGGTTGTCCAAGAGACTCGAATTGCTTTTTCTGTCGTTTGCCAGGATAATGGAGTAGCAGTTTTCTACTTAAAGATTGAACATTTGCGTTTGGTTGTTTTGACCTCTAAAAACAACCAAACGGAAAGTGTAGCTTTAGAGCAAGAGCGCTAACTTTAACTCGGTCTTTGTATACTCTACCATAGGGGAAACTAAGACAGCCTTGCAGGCTACCATGGGTTTCCACTGTCCAAGATAGGGGACACTGGAACACACCACGAAATATAAATCTGAAAATTTATCAGCTTTATTTTTTTGCCTTTATTTTAATTTTTTTATACTTTATGGCAAAACTTCATCCATTTTATTTGTTGACAATCAAGAATGTTGAATTCTTAGAAATATTTTATTGGCTTTATTAGATTTGCCATTCTTTGTATTCTGCCTTTTGGGGATGAAGAAGTGAGAAAGTCAGAATTGCTAAGTGTTCTGTGAAATGCTTTCGTGAAAGAGTTTCCTTTTTGAAAAGTTTTATCTTTACAAGATTTCAAAGCAAAAAAGGGACAGTTACCTTGCACAAAACTAAGGCGTGGGGGGGATTCAGACCTGTGTCCCCTGCTTTCTAGAGTATTTAGGTTTCTTACAATTCTTCCAGTAATTTCTTATATCTTCCATTTTGTTCGCTTGGACGTATCTGACTACGTCTCTCACCCAGCTTCCATTTTGCGAATATGTATTGTTTGGCTTATTGTCAAGCTTAGTGTAAAAAGTGTTTCAAGGATCAGCATACATTATAAATAAAGGATTAAACACGTCGTTGATCTCAGTTTGATTTCAATTGATTTTTTTATATCAAGTGTATTAAAGTGTTTTTTTTCTTTGTTGCATAGGATCACCCACACGGTTATCCTTGATGACCCCTTTCCAGACCCTGAAGGTTTTTTGGCGCCAGATAGGTCACCTGAGCCAACTCCTGAAATTCTTCAGGTAAGAACCTTATTTTATTTAATGGCTTGTGTGATCTACTAACAATCCACTTTAGTACCAAGCTGCTAGGGGCCAAAACAACCGCGGATGCTCCCCCTCTATCCCAACCTATTTGAAGCTTCCCTCTTTATACCCTTCCAAGAAGTTTCAGTTTCCTTTAAATAGTTCCTAACGACCTCTTCTCAACACAATTAAGGACGACCCCTTTTCGTTTGGCCCTGGATGGTTTGCCAGCAAGGATGATCTTTGACAGTGTGCCATCCGCAAAACCTATCCTACCAACCTCAACATTTTTATCATTTTAACCCTAAAAAGCGAGATAGAACTACATTTTAGTACAGCTTACTGTTTGGAATACGGTGAGTTGAACGGGACAGTGTGCCAGTAGTGTGTTATGATTTTGTCATATTCATGGGCGTAGCTTCAGCATGATTATTGGGGGGGGGGCAACAGGGGTTTACATCCGGAGAACCAAGGGGCATGGGCTATAAAATAATCCCCCCCAACAACACCACTGGTTATATTGAGTGTAAATGTAAGATACAAAACATGGCATCTAGTAAAGTCAGCTTTTAGGATCCAGGCTTCTAAGATCTAAACAATTTCCCATTACTCTTAGAAAAGGTTTTGAAAAGATATCTGCACGATTACTTAGTAGGTATAAAAATTGCTTGCATACATATACATAATATGTACATACATAAGCAAGTGTTTACATTTAGAGTTATTCAGGGGGGAGTCTGCAACCTCCCCCCACCTCTTATTCAATAATATCCCCTAATTTTGTGACATTGTGCCTACTTATGTTGTTTTTCGTCGGATATCCCCCCCCCCCGAACGAAAAAAAAGGAGAAGATATGTACTTGCCAAAAGGTATATAAAAAATAGGTCTGGAGTAAAATTGTTTTTACTTAAATAAAACATTTTTAATAAAATTTTATTAAAAGAATTTTACTTAAATTGTTTCATTGGAGGCAAGTGTGCACAAACCTTCAGTCGCCTGGCTCTGGTAGACGCAAGAGGCGTAGTGGGTACAGTCGAGGGTGTCAGGCAGACAAGCACCTATATTCTCTATATCTCTTTCTTCCTCTCTTAATTTCTCTAGATCTCTTTCTTCCTTTTCTTCCTTGTGTGTTCTCAGTATTTTGCAACCTTGAAGTACTGTATAAATATTTCATGATTTTCATTAATATTTTCGTGGTTGTTAATATTTTCAGGGTGGAAGGATTGCTCCAGATGAAGATGTTAACGAGTTTGCTGACCGCTCCCAAGAAGAAATCGAGGAATACATTAAAGAGAAGGAAGCGAAGGCTCAAGCAACCATCTTGGAAATGGTTGGAGATTTGCCAAGTGTTGACGTGGCCCCACCGGAGAATGTTCTTTTTGTTTGCAAATTAAATCCAGTGACAACAGAAGATGATTTGGCAATTATTTTTGGACGTTTTGGAAATATTGTCAGGTAGAATTTAAGATATTTTACTTTTAAACCTATTTTGTGACAGAATATTGCAAATTTTGATAAGCCGAATTTATAGCGGTGTTTTATGAAGTCTTTGTTGGCAAAATATGAAGAAAAACTTTTCACTACCTATCTAAATAAGCCAATTGAAAAAAATGGCCAGTGAATAAACAGGAAGGTCTATTTTATTTACTTATTTAATTGTTCTATATTTATTTTGACCCCAATTTTGTAGTCAAGGAAAGCAAGTTTTCCATTCTGAGGTTCTCCAAGCTCTTGCCTGTAAATAATATACCTTTTTTTAATATATTTTTCTTTTCTTTTTGACTGAAATTCACTTAGTAAATTAAAACTTTACCCGTCGGAATCTATCTCAAGATTTGATCTTCCAGACAGTCTACCTGTCTACCTCGACAGTCTGCCTCAAAATCTTGATGCTGTGCTTGTAGTGCGTGGAAATGCTTACATAGCAGGGGAGTCCGTCAGATCCTAATAATAATTTAATTACCCACCATCTACAAAAAGATTATAGTGGAGCACAACAAAAAAGAAAAAAGATACGAAGCTCAAACAAATGCAGGTAAAAAACGACGTCTCATCAATCTGACTAAGAACACTGAATTGTCCCGAATGGTCGACCATTGCTTGGATGGCTCCGGAAGTCCATATTTTTCCAATCGAGAATTCCGGTATCGCTTGGATATATACAGTAAAAATTTTGCATACTTATAGTAGCACTTTCGGATTTTTTCGCAGTCTCTCACTGTCAGCACATGGGATGCACCGGCAAGGTAGATTACATGTGGCTGGCAAACTGAACGATAAATTGAGGTTAGAGATTTCCTGGAGTAGCGTCCACGATTCGGCACTACAGACCCGTAAGCACGTTTAATGGCGGTAGTTGTTTGCTTGACGATGGATTGCCTGGTTTTACCGATCGTTTCTGCAATCATGATACCCAGATATCGTAGCTCAGACACTGCAGGGACTGCATGATTGCCAAGGGTCACAGATTCACTTTTAGGTGCGTTGAAGGTTAAAAACTCACACTTCTCTATATGATAGAGAGCCCGATAGAAAGAAAGTCACTGTGGAGTGACTTTCCACAGTGATTTATATATTTATTTATTCAAATATATAATGTACTACGGTAATTACTTGGCTAAAAAAAAAAAAAAAAAAAAAAAAAAAAAAAAAACTGTCTTCCTACTTTAGTAACTGAAATAAATGAGCACTTGAACAAGGTCTAGACCCTACTCATCCATCCAGTTCCCCAGGACAAAACAGTATATCCAATCCGACAATCCGAAAATCAAGTCCAAAATATAGCAAAATCAGCATCAATAAGTATACGTCAATGTTCCGAAACCAAGCTATAACACCTTAAATCTACAAAAACATTATATTCCTAAGGTGATCACCACATATCGGGGCTCATCAGATGAAAACTCATTGCCTAAATGGGTTTCGGCGCTTAAATTTCATTACCCAGGCAATATGAGCGCGCCATGCCATAATCTGGCATACCCCTATGTAGTGACACCTATGGAATAAACATAAACAAAATTCAAAATATCTAAAAAATAAAAATATATACCCCAGAAAAATTATTTCCAGCATCCTTAACCAACCTTCAAATAACACTGAAAGCCAAACCTTCAGCCTATTTAAATACAAATAAATAAATAGCACTAGCCCTCCCCCCGGAACAATTTCACTCTCACTCAAATTCGAAGATAAACCAGATTCCTTCAACAAGTTACCGTAAAATATCATTCAAGATATCTTGATAACTTTTATTATACTTTTGTAAAAGCTGATTATACTTAAAACAAAGCTTTTTAAATTGCCAAGCAAGTTTATTGGCGGAAAAACCTCTTACGATTAGCTTCTTGCTAAGTAACATACATCTATTTCTAAAATCGATGTAATTAGTACAAATTCTTGCATATCTAAATAGTTGGGAAAAATACGATGAATATGTTATATTCGAATGAATGTTACTTTTTGGAAATGGAAAATTGACTATTTCAAAATTAAAATCGTCTGTTTTATTATATATTTTAAAAATTATTGTATTATTAGGTGCCACATTAATCTCTAAATCTAGAAAATGGTCATATTTGCCATTTCCATTACTGGATTCCAGCTTTAACTCTGGTGGATATATTTTACTTGAAATCTCTAAAAAATTTGAACAATTTAGCGCCAGAAGGTCATCTAAATATCTTTTATTATGTGAGAGCAAATACTTTATGTTACTTGGATTCTTTTTATCTATCATATAATCTAGTCAAATCATTTATAGGGAAGATGTAAGATCTATGAAAAGTAATCATTTTCTCAGGTTTATTTTTAACAGTTGACACAGAAGCAGAGTCAAAATACTGTTTCCTTGCAGGTAATCAAGGAAACGGTAATATGTTAACTTTGATTCAGGGGCAAACACTGTTCCGTGATCTTTCTCTGATCCCCAGGAATCAACAGTCCAGTCTTTAAGTGACTGTAGATGTACTGGATGCTTTTAGAATTATCACAGCTAAACGGATTGAACAGGTGAATCTGGTAACCAGTCAGACAAGTATGCGATTGAAGGGGGGGGGGGGGGGGTCTGCGAAGATTTGCCCCTTTTCGAACATGTTGTGTTAACGAACTGTAAGTTAGAAGTGACTCGGCTCAATAATAAAAGAAAAACGTAAAGAAGAAAGAGCGAGGATAATTACAGCCAGTGAAAAATCAAAGTGAAGTATGCAAATATTTCGGTTGAACAAGGTCGTATCCGGGGATGGGTTTGGGGGTTTGACCCCCCCCCCCCCCCCCAAAAAAAAAAATGTTTGTCTGAATTTTAGAAACGTAACAAAAATGGACATAAACAAATTTTGTGTGCGTTTTTTTAGCTTTTTTGTATAAACCCCCCCCCCCCCTCCCAAGATTTTTTTTTCAGTAAAACCCCTTCCTAAAAAAAATCCTGGGTACGGTCTTGCGGTTGAGACCTCCGCTTGACCATTTTCAGTGCTGAATAATTAAAAAAAATACAGATAAAATTCCTAAAGTGTGGTCTAAAAATTTATTGAGCTAAAATTCTTATGTCCAAAATTATATTATCAATCACCAAATTGCTGACGTTAACAATTCTTTTTTTTTGTGATAAGGTGATACGGGATCATAAAACTGAAAAATTGCTTCAATATAGGTTCATTATATTACTAATCACCAAGTTGCTAAATTATATTACCAATCACCAAATTGCTAACGATCGCTTCAGTATGGGTTCATTATATTACCAACCACCAAATTGCTAATATATATTACCAATTACCAAATTGCTAAGGTTAACAATTCTT